>JANRMT010061414.1:16811145-16821922 GCA_026402145.1 Polypterus bichir lapradei
TTGCTATTGGATTGCCGCTGACGGACGGCCTTATATGGGCAGGCACTAAATTACAAACGCCAGCTGCAGCCTGTCTATGAACTTAATTTAAAGTGTAGGTTTACACTGTGCTTTGTTTCCGAAGTAGCAGAACTCATGAATATGGTTGTATATGTCACTCGCTCGCTTCTTATTGTTTCGCTGCCTTCTCAATTATATAATGCATGTTTTCTTAAGCGCTTTTTGGAGGTCTTCCTGGTTTTCTACGTACTGCGTGATTACGTGGGAGGCGTGATGATGTCACACGAAACTCCGCCCCCATAGCTTTCGCGCTCATCTCCATTACAGTAAATGGCGAAAAACAGCTTCCAGTTATGACCATTACGTGTAGAATTTCGAAATGAAACCTGCTTAACTTTTGTAAGTGAGCTGTAAGGAATGAGCCTGCCAAATTTCAGCCTTCTACCTACACAGGAACTTGGAGAATTAGTGATGAGTCAGTCAGTCAGTCAGTCAGTGAGGGCTTTGCCTTTTATTAGTATAGATAATAATAATAATTATAGCAGCTCACTACTCAAAACGCACAGAGCCCGTTCTTGAACCCAGTACCTTTAGGTTATAAGGCAGGAGATCTTACCTCTGCACCCTTCAAGAATACATATCAACTTCCAGTCAATTGACATTTGAGCTTAGGTTTTTAACTCATTGACAGCAACATGTAATTAGAATAATTTTTTTTTCTTTGGTTGTATTCTTGAATAAAAGTGAACGTGTTTATTTAATATTTGAACTAAAGTCTTCACACATTATGCACTTCACATCATTATTAGTATAATATGGATAAAGTTTCTCCTTTAGGTATGTTTTCAGCATTTCTTGCCTCGCATTTTCTTTCATCCTACACTTACCCAGATCTTTGTAGACACGAAACACGCATGAAATGCATGTATTCCAAGTAACAATATACTGTATTATTTACCCTATACAACTCCAGTCACCTCACATGCAAATAAGGAGCCTTGGCTTGAACTGGGAGAACTTTTGCCCGAGTTGAGCTTTGTCAAGGGGGGGTGGGGTGGGAGAGTAGGCTGCTTGTGCTCATTGACACATTTAAAAAACAAAATACACTGATGTAGAGGTGTGAAGGAATTTAAGGTGGCCTGGGATTAAAAGTTTTTTTCGTAGGCTCCAGAGATTCCAGTGTTAAAAACATCTAATTACAGCAATCTCTTTTCTAGTTTGCAATTTTCATTCTGAAGGTGTTTTTTGACTTACCTTTGTGAATCTTTTTCTTTTTCTGCTTGTTTATTAGATTACATTTGAGCCTTCAACCTTTTGATCTTCATCTTGGATTTTTTTTTCCATTTTTCCTCTTTGTGCATACTTTTTCCGTTTAAGTTGTTTCACTACATTACACTTGTAAGTATAAGCATAATTAGGGTAGCTTTTCCTTCATCGAAGGAAATTACAATTGTCATTTACAATACTGGCTGACAAAGTTTCTGTATTGTGACCAGAGGGATAGCCAGACTAAAATATATCTTAAAGACAGTGTGTTATAAGGTAAGATTTAATTTCTGAAAGTTTAGTTTTCTGTGAAGTGTTGAAAGGAAAAGCAGATTTAAAATGATTCTGTAAAAATAGCTAGTGTAAATTTGATGTCATTAAAAAAGGTTTAATAGTGTCTGCTTGAAATGAATCACGGATGTGCAATACATTGAAGATGTTTTAGGTATTTTCAGTATATGCATTACAACTACTTTAGTGAACTTCTTTAGCAAACAAAATGGATTTGGGTTTTAGAGATGGGGAGCAGGTTTAGTTTTGGAAATCAAATACAAAGATTCTGATTATCTGGCTTCCTTCTCTCCAATTGTCAAAGCAGAGGTAAAACAATAGCATGGTGATATCTTTACTTCTATTGGTGTTCCAAAAAGAGAACTCTTGAAGATCAATCCTCTCTGTCATTCCCTTGTCTGTATCTTCTTCACTTTCCTTTCTGGAAGTGTAGAAATTAACCTGTTACATCCATGTTCTGTTTGTAGATTGGACTGCAATCTAAAAATCACAGATCAGCATACATTTGCATCCTCCAAAAGTACATCCTAGTACCTCCTCTTCAATGAGAATTAAATTGAGCTTCATCCACAGCATAGTATAACATAGTTTGCTATTAAAAGGGGGGCTCTTTGGTAACCAAAAAGTCTTGAAAAATGTATGCTTCTTGAAAATGATTGTTACCTCCTCTTTCCTGTGCCATGACTCTGAGAATGTAATGTTATGCGTACACAGCTTATTTTCTCAGTAGATTGCTGTCATATAAAGGATGTTATGCGAGAAAAAGTGAAAAAGAAACCTAGTGTTTATGTGCCCACGGGATCTTGTTTTATTGAAATGATTTTGCCAAATGAAATATTAAAACTAAAGCATGGTAGCATTTCCTACCGTCTGCTCAGCGCTTGCTCCAGTTATTGTCACAAAAGGGGATGGCTTTTGGCATTTTGAAATGCTTCACTGTTAGAGGGACATATGGGAAACTCCTGCTGCTCCTGTGAGGAAGATTGGCGAGACAAGGAATTTGCTTTTGCTTGTGGGACTTCAGAGATGTGTGGATATACTCGTATTTAGAAAAGCTTCATGTTTTTTATTCCAGGAGATCGTTTGGACCTTGCCATTTTTTGCATCTTATTTATATAATCTTTGTAATGTTGCTAGAATATGCAGGAGTCAGGTGGCATGAGCAGAATTCTACATGATATCTGTGGTGTGGTGATTGAGTTGCTGTAGTTAACACGTATTCAGATAAGCCTAGAGGGCCCTCTTAGGCCTATAGATAGCTTTCTGGTTTGTCATGTAAGAAATCCCCAGTGATTTGTTGGGACACTCTTTTATTACACACTGTATAGGTAAGTGAGACCACCAGGAGTTTTTAAGACAAGTGTAGGCCTTTGGAAAGGGATTTGGCTCAAGGGTGTGCACATAAGAAGGCTGACTTTTTGGACAAGTTTCACTGTCTTTGCTATACAGATGCTTGTATTTTGGCCTGAGTGCTTATCGTCTGTGTTTTATTTTTTTTATTGTTTGCATCTTTTCCGACATCAAATGAATCTTTGGCTACTTAAATAGTCACATTGTCTTTTCATCTATTGTGAGGTCGCTGCAAGTGCTGGTACCACCTTGTGCAATCCTCCATTTCCACTGATTCTGAAGAGTGATCTCTCTCGCACAGCCTCTGTGTGCCTGAGACCTGCTGAATCAGTAGATTTTGATCGTCATTTTCAAATATTGGCCTACTTCTGACGTGATTACTTCTCACGCTTAATTCACTCTGATTTCCTTTGTCAGAGTTCAGGAAAGTTGCCCTTATAGTGTCACTTTAGATAATCAGACAAGTTATACATTGCCATGACTCTTGGCAAGTGCGCATTTGACAGGGCACCTGTCTGCTAGGCTTACATGTCTCATCAGAGGCTGCACTAGACATCATTGTCTCCTCCCAGTAATTGGTTTAATTGTTTAACTTCAGCAACTTCATTATGATTGTGTTTGCCACAAGTTATACTGCAGAATTTGCACCCTAGTGGAGGCATAAGAAGCATTGTCTATAGCAGCGTGTCTCAACCTTTAAGGATTTGCGACCCGAATTTTCATAACGGCTTTAATCGCGCCCCCCTAACGTTGTTTTTTTTTTTTGAAAGGAGCCTACTAATACCAATTTGTTCTTTTTTAATTAATGATATATCATAGATGCATATTTTACTATACCTGCTTAACTTTTATCGACATTTATCTAACTCAGTATTTATTTTTCTAGTATCAGAATGTAGTTTAAGTTAATTTGTTTTGGTTTCAATAGATGTATTTTTCATATTTTCGATTCTTGTTTTCTTTTTTTCACATCTTTGCATCCCCCTTTTTGTTGCTTTGTGGGGGGGGGGGGCAACCCACAGTTTGAGAACCACTGGTCTATAGTTTGATGACCTTACTCTGTCTAAAATGCCCTGTTACCTCTAACCATTTAAAATGTGAGATTGTGAGCCTAAAATTATAATATCATAAATACAACTCAAATCCATTAGTTTAAATAATGTTTTTTTCACCAATCAGTTCCCCTGCACAAGCGTTCTTTACTGTTATGACTTATTCCCAAGGCATAAGATTAAACAAAAACTTCCAAAAATATCCACTAGATGAGAAAACCAGCAAGTACAGCTAGTAAAGCTTTATATTATTTAAAAGGTTTTATTTTCACAAAAATGCTTTGTCAAACAGTAAAGCTCTGTAGAGCACAAAAGGCATAAAGAGTTTGCCTAGACAATAAGGCTGTCCCAAGCAGTGTTGGGCAGAATACTCCAGTATTTAGACACTGAATATATGTAGTTCTTAATGCATTCAGATTTATATTCTAGTTGAGTACACAAAATGTGTAACTTATTTCGAATACTTTACAAATACTTTTTGAATGCTTTCAGGAATTGATATATAGCCTAGTTCATAAAAATGGTATAACAAGTGTGACAGGGGGTGCTATCGTTGAACCCTTGTCCATGACTCCAGACACCAGATAAAAGTCCACAAGTTGACTTTATTAATCTTCCACAGTGCACAAAGCACCCTCTCCACCACTATACTCATTAACAACCAATCACAATAACAATAAACAATCCACCACTCCCAGACGCGTTGCCACCCTTCCACCCAGCTCAGCTCGCCGTCTGGGAGCTCCCACAGTCCTTTTATAAACCCTGACCCGGAAATGTTCCCAATCCCCAGTCCATGTGATTCTTTATCGCTTCCGGGTCAGGTACATGTCCTTTTCTTGACCCCGGAAGCACATCACTTCTGTTGTCGCTCTTCCTATGACACACTTCCAGGTTATAGGGCACAAATGATTCTTTGGTCCTCCCTGCAGCTCCCTCTTGGGGCCCCTGTGGTATCCTGCAGGGTTGTGTATAAAAACTACATAGTCCATGATTCCCTGCTGGTCTTCAGGGCACCTCCATACTGCAGGGAGGGCTCCATCTGGTGGCCTGGGGATATTGGCCGGGATGACAAGCCGGCCATATACCACACAAGTTAAACATATACAGTGGAGGAAATAATTATTTGACCCCTCACTGATTTTGTAAGTTTGTCCAATGACAAAGAAATGAAAAGTCTCAGAACAGTATCATTTCAATGGTAGGTTTATTTCAACAGTGGCAGATTGCACATCAAAAGGAAAATCGAAAAAATAACTTTAAATAAAAGATAGAAATTGATTTGCATTTCATTGAGGGAAATAAGTTTTTGAACCCTCTAACAAAAAAAAGACTTAATACTTAGTGGAAAAACCCTTGTTTGCAAGCACAGAGGTCAAATGTTTCTTGTAATTGATGACCAAGTTTGCGCACATTTTAGGAGGAATGTTGGTCCACTCCTCTTTGCAGATCATCTCTAAATCCCTAAGGTTTCGAGGCTGTCTCTGTGCTACTCTGAGCTTGAGCTCCCTCCATAGGTTTTCTATTGGATTAAGGTCCGGAGACTGACTAGGCCACTCCATGACCTTAATGTGCTTCTTCTTGAGCCACTCCTTTGTTGCCTTTGCTGTATGTTTTGGGTCATTGTCGTGCTGGAACACCCATCCACGACCCATTTTCAGTTTCCTGGCAGAGGGAAGGAGATTGTCGCTCAGGATTTCATGATACATGGCTCCGTCCATTTTCCCGTTAATGCGATTAAGTTGTCCTGTGCCCTTAGCAGAAAAACACCCCCAAAGCAAAATGTTTCCACCCCCATGCTTGACGGTGGGGACGGTGTTTTGGGGGTCATAGGCAGCATTTTTCTTCCTCCAAACACAGCGAGTTGAGTTAATGCCAAAGAGCTCTATTTTGGTCTCATCAGACCACAGCACCTTCTCCCAGTCACTCTCTGAATCATTCAGGTGTTCATTGGCAAACTTCAGACGGGCCTGCACATGTGCCTTCTTGAGCAGGGGGACCTTGCGAGCCCTGCAGGATTTTAATCCATTGCGGTGTAATGTGTTTCCAATGGTTTTCTTGGTGACTGTGGTCCCTGCTAATTTGAGGTCATTAACTAACTCCTCCCGTGTAGTTCTAGGATTCTTTTTCACCTTTCTCAGAACCATTGACACCCCACGAGGTGAGATCTTGCGTGGAGCCCCAGAGCGAGGTCGATTGATGGTCATTTTGTGCTCCTTCCATTTTCGAACAATCGCACCAACAGTTGTCACCTTCTCTCCCAGCTTCTTGCTAATGGTTTTGTAGCCCATTCCAGCCTTGTGCAGGTCTACAATTTTGTCTCTGACATCCTTGGACAGCTCTTTGGTCTTTCCCATGTTGTAGAGTGTGGAGTCTGCTTGATTGATTGATTCTGTGGACAGGTGTCTTTTATACAGGTGACTAGTTAAGACAGGTGTCCTTAATGAGGGTGACTAATTGAGTAGAAGTGTCTAACCACTCTGTGGGAGCCAGAACTCTTAATGGTTGGTAGGGGTTCAAAAACTTATTTCCCTCAATGAAATGCAAATCAATTTCTATCTTTTATTTAAAGTTATTTTTTCGATTTTCCTTTTGATGTGCAATCTGCCACTGTTGAAATAAACCTACCATTGAAATGATACTGTTCTGAGACTTTTCATTTCTTTGTCATTGGACAAACTTACAAAATCAGTGAGGGGTCAAATAATTATTTCCTCCACTGTATACATGAAATTGTGATCTAAAAGTGCACTTCAATCTCCTATAAAACAGAAGCTCTTTTTTTACTGTTTGTCAAAAACAAGAATACATTTTTCTGTAAACTTTTATTAATAAACGTTAAATATTCAAAAAACAAATGTCTGTGGCTCAGGGTGTGTTTTAGCCATTTAACATTCTTCAGTTGTTCTTCTTTTAAGAAAAAGAATTAAAAATGCAAAGGCAAGTTATGCATTTTCCACATGGCATACTGTAATTAAGCTTAACTAACCTGACAACTAAATAATTCACTTAAATTTAAGTATTTACATATAACCTACATGCATCCTCATATATACTTTAAATCAAATCAAGTAACAAGACACTTTTCTAAAGATATAAGAATTTTATTGTTTATAGATGGCACGTTTTGCTTCCTCTTACCCTTTTACCACTGAATTGTTTTTTTGGAGCCATTTCTTCACAGAAACAAATGGTTGATATGTAACCCCTCTTTTACACAGTCCCTCAATACCAGACATCTGCAGTAATAAGAGATGTGTGTAAATTCCAGATGGTGTGCTCTGGATTGTGTACCTATGTCTTATCTGGTCAAATAAAGTCAACAACAGATCACCGTTTGAAATTCCTGTTTAACTTTATTGCCCATTTCAAGCTGTAATTAGGCTCAAGAAGCTAAAAAGCAAACAGAATAGCTCAAATCAGCAGCGTGTCACAAACTGTTTTACATTTCCTCCGCATCTATAATGTTACTGCTTAACACATCCTATAATTACTTAACAGATACTCATTAAAGTACAAACAAATACAAAGCAACAACAAACACATTTAGAAAACTGGGTAAAGAGAACAAGGTTTATGAAAGAGTTTAGCTCATCTAAAAAGCAAACAGAAACAGAAGTGTGTCTTAAACCATTTTGCATCTCCAGCACTGCTGCTTCTAGCATGAGAGAGACATTGGCTTCCTAACAGAAAACATTTAGAAGCCATTCTCCCAATACTTGAACACTAAATTACCCAGCCATAAACACACAGCCCAAGTAGTGAAGAACAATGCTCAAACACTGAGTGCTGGGGAAAGACCAGGGATCTGGGAAATGGCAGGATGCTGCCGCAGGGTATGTATGCCTACATATCACTTAATTTGCATGGATTCAGCAAAGTGCTTGGTGCACAGCAAATTCAAGTCTTCGTTTTTTTAAACCTTCTGAATTTTAAAAAAAAAATATTTTCTATTCGCGGTTGATTGAATCCACGGATACAGAATGCCGACTATGCTTATTTTTTTTTTTTATTTTAAGGGATGTAGTTTAAAAGTATTCAGTTTTTAAATTTCATAAAGTAACTGCACCCCTGAATACGACATTAGAAACATACCACAAGTTGAATCCTGAATAATTATTTTATATGCTGAATACATAACGTTTGTACTTGTGTTCTGGTACAGCCCAAACCTGATCCTTACGCAAACACTGTCCCAGAAATCACAAATTCAAAGCGTAATAAAAAAACCAAAAATCCAGAATAATCAAAAAGCACAGTAGAAACACAGATTCTCATGAAAACTCTGAAGTGCTTTTGAATGAACTGCCAAGAACTGCGGGAGACCTTCCAGAATTATAGGCCAGAGGGCAGTTCCTGGTGGTGATTGGGATTGGCAGGTGGCCTGACCTCTTGGGGGACTACACACATAACACATGGCACATAACCGAGGCATTGTACATAGACCAAATGAAAAACAAAGAATACAAATAATAAACACAAACAATATTAATATAAACAAAAGATTAAAAAATGGACAAAGACATAAAACAAAGATCTAAACTCCAGCCATGGGGTGTGTGGCTTTGCGTGGTGATCAATGAGCGCTGAAGGACTGGCAATGGGGACCTGAACTAGGTTTAATGGTGAAATGCATCTTTCAGGGGGAGTCTCCTCTTGCTGCAAGACCCTGAAGGGATAAGCAGGGGAGATGTCAGATTTTAACAGGAAGCACTGGGGCTCATGACTTTAATAGAGAAGATCTGTCTTTGGTTTTAACTGCACTTTGTGGAATATTTGTTAATGATTTTTTCCCGCCCCCCCCCCCCCCCGATTTCTAACCTCCACATAGACTTTGCTTTTATTGAATTATTTATTTATTCATTGGAGCGCTGCACTGTTTTTTGGAATAAAAGCACTAAAGACTTCATACCACCTTATGACTGTGTGCGTCCTCATTTGCCCGGCTTATCTTCGGACATGCTATTGACTGTTCCAGGTTCAACATTTGCCAAAAGGTTGTGGAGCTGTCCTAGACTGTCACAGAAGGCAGTGTAACACCTTAAAACAGAAGCTATAGTAATGATTTGTGCAGCAGCATTTTAAGTGATGTGAAAACTACATATAGAATGGTTTGAGCAACTTGTAATAACACAATGGGATTGAAAAAAAACAATTCTCAATTTTCTGTATATATAGAAACCATTTTAATTTCCCAGTATTTTAAAGGTGTAAAAAAACAAGTTTAATATTATGTAATGTGTGTTTTAAAAGACATACTGATTCAGTATAGGTAATGCCTATATCATTCCCACTAATTAATAATGTAGCATTAGTAAAAAAAAAAAAAATAGTCTGCATTTAAAAACACTCTTCTAAATTCACTGACTCAGCGAATTGAGAACACTTTTTGAGAAATAGCATTTGATGTAAAAGTAATGTATAGTCAGATATCATCAGCGTAGAAGTGAAGATTAATGTTGTTTTCTAATAGTTCCCAACAGGAGCATGTAAAATGAAAACAGTAAAGGTCTGAGAACTGAGCCCTGTGAGACACCCTTTTTGTCTTCTAAACGTAATGAAAGAGACCTGTCATTGCATTTCTATACATACTGAAATCTATTTGATAAATAGGAACTAAACTACGCAAGGATGGTGCCTAAGAGTTCAATGTAATTTTTCATTCTGTGTATCAGAATAGAGTAGTGAATGGTGTCAAAAGCTGTGCTTCAATCTAACAACATAATTACTGTAGTATTTCCTACATCAGGAGATATAAAAATATCATTTACAACAGGGGCTAGTGTCATTTCTGTTTTGTGACCGATACGAAAACCAGCCAGGAATTTCTCAAAAAATTTTTGAGATGTAAGGTGAAACTGAAGCTGCATGCAGACTACTATTTCAAGTATTGTTGAAAGAAAAAGTATATTTGAAATAACTGTAAATAAAAGCATTTATGGATCTAAGATATTTTTTTTTTTTTTTTTTTTTAAATGATCTGATAAATAGCACTTTGGTACCTTAGAAACTGTGCAAGTCACAGTAATGATCTTTTGATAATGTTAAGAATGAGAGTGGCCAGAGTGACAGATAACCAGTCCCAACAAAAATGACTGAAAAACTTATTTGGGACAGACAATAGATTTTATTTTTGAAGTTTAAGTTAGGATTTTCTGTCCAGTCATCAAGTTACACCTTCTGAAGTAGCATGGGCGAAGAGAGACCCTGCACAAGTTAGTTTGCGTGTTAAAGCTGAAATCTAAGATCTTACATAGTCAGTTTAATCATTAAAGAAGTTTATAACATGTACACTGCTAATGCTTGTACTGTACGTTAGGTATTTTGCATGGCAGTTCCGAATTTTCATTTGCTAGAATTAGCAGCTATTCTAAATAGTACAAATGAAGTATTTTTGTTGTCAATGTGGAAGATAACAGACTTAATAATTTGACTCACAGAATCAAGGATTTATTTATAATTCTTCATGCAGGAGACACTGGACAAAATTCTGTTGAAATGCCAAAGCCCTTAAAGTCTCATTAGTGCATTTTTTATATCCCTTTTTATATGCTTTTACCATTACCCGATACCAGTTCGTTAACACGTTGGACAAACATGCTTTCAGAGTCTGCTGAAAGCCCCTTTCTCATATTACTTGTCTGTACAGTTCTTTATCAATCTGCTGTCTCAAAGATCAGTGCCTGTGCTATGCTGTGCCTGATTTTACAGAATCGGCTAATACAGTGCGATGCAAAAGTTTGGGCAACCTTGTTAATAGTCATTATTTTTCTGTATAAATCGTTGGTTGTTACGATAAAAAATGTCAGTTAAATATA
>JANRMT010061414.1:16822322-16856246 GCA_026402145.1 Polypterus bichir lapradei
CTTCATTTCACTTCTCAAATATCACTGTGTGTGTCTCCTATATGATACATTTAACTGACATTTTTTTATCGTAACAACCAACGATTTATACAGGAAAATAATGACTATTAACGAGGTTGCCCAAACTTTTGCATCCCACTGTAAGTACAATTTGTAATGGATTAACATTTATAATGACTTATACTAAACTTAAGGTTTAACTCTTTTCATCCACATTGGATGAATCACAGTGCAATATTGGAAAGAGGAAATGAAAGATCAGAGTCTGTAGCAGTTGCCGTATTTCTTCCAAGTGTAGCTGAAGAAGAGCAACAAAAACAAAAGAAGATTATAAACCTAACTAAATTGTGTAATATATTGAGAATAATAATAATTCCTATAATGAATCTAAAAAATTTCTTAATCCACTCAACTAATGACTATCAGAAACCCCAGAAAGGAATGTCTTATGCATTATTAATCTGGTATAAAAGGCAAAGTGGATCAGATAAGAAATTGTTTGTACCTTTTTAATAGCGTGTCCATCCAGTACAGCAGGCTTTGCTGGTCTTCACCTGTGCTGAAGTTTTTGTCATTCTAATTTAAGAGCGTGACTGCTCTTATTAAAAACCAAGGGTGAGATCTAATGTGTTTTAGTTGTTTTTGTTTTAATGGATTGTTTTATCCAAGGCCTCTTACAGAGTCACTTTACTCTTACATATGAACTGATCTACATTATTCTTTATTATAAAATTTGAGTTTCCCAAACTATCTGCAAATTTAGATGTAGAGTTGCTTTCTAGATGTAGCAATATCCTGGATTTAATCCGTGTTTGTTTTGTTAAATGCAGGAACAAGTTAAACGTAATTAAGTAATGATCAGAGATAACTTTATTTAGTTGAGTAATATTTAAGTTTTGAATTTGGAGCAAAAGCCTGTACTCCATGAAGAGAACACTGCAAATTTGAATATTTTTTTTTTTTTTAAATGGAATCTTGGAGAGAACCTGGAATGATGACCACTTTGAAGCAGATTTAGAGATTTCAGGAACTTCGAATATAATCTATTTGTAGATTGCTGCATCTTCACTGGTTAGAAGTTAACGCAGGGATTAGTGTTGCTGTCTCGAAGCTTCAGGCTACAAGTACAAATCCAAGACAGACAACTATGTGGAACTGGTTGAGAAGCTTTTCTGTTCCTGTCTAGCCCTTGGGTGCAACATGTCTTTAAAATCCATTTCTTACACTTTCATTTGGATTGTTTCCCGAAGAATATGGGAGCGGTCTCTAATAAACATGGAGAGAAGTTCCACCAGTACATCAGTCAAAAGGAGAGGTATTATAGTGGAAAGTGGAGTCTTTCAACATTCAGGGGGACTATAAAAGGAAAATACTCACAAGTGACTGCTTTTTGCTATTAATAATTATTTTAAAACAATTCTGCATGTAATTTATACATTTTCAAGTCTAAATAAATCATTTTTATAATAAGCTTTTTTCTCTAAAATTGTGTTTTGCATTCATAAGAATTACTTAACGAATCAGTTTAAAATCCTTATTTACTGGTGTGAGAAAAAACCCATATACAGTATATGACATATTATTCAACTCTCCTTGATGTCTAATTTGGCAAGAGGATGAACTTTTAGGGATTACCTCTACCTTTTGGCCCTTAGACCTGAAAAAACCACTAATTTTTAGGCCATATATTATGTGCAGGAAATTCAGAAGGTCATGAATCACACTTTAATAGGATATGAGGGGTCAAAGTTACTCCTTTTCACAAAACTTTGAAGAAATTAAAAAGGAGATTGGTAATATAGCCATGTGGAGTGTCTTGTCATTCCATTTTGGGGTTTCGGACCATGAATATGATAATATTTTTGATTCTTTACCAGCGGTTCTCTCCTAGGTCTCTAGGAGAAATGGCTAGAAGGTTAAAAATTACAAATTTCAAACATACTGTAAGCATGTGGGTAGTCATTTTAGACTAATGCATGGTCAGCGATTATAAATGAGATGTTATTTTTTTTTATTTTTAATTCTTTACTGAGGATCTAGCTGTCTATGGACCTCTATCAGAGGGTGAAAAATGACAAATTTCTATTACAGTTGAGAATATTTAGACCTGAAACATTTAAATTGAAGTACACATTTTAATATTTTAAATCTTTGATGCATCTAGTCTTGCATATTATGTACTTTTGTCTCATGAAGTGAATCATTACAATTAATATGAATACCCAGAATTTGTGTAGATTATGCTAATTCAGACTTTTATTTTCATTTAAACCATCTCTCAAAAACTGGATGGGATGAAATGATTCTGTTGCCAAATTTGAATTCAGAACCCTCAAATGTTTAAAGAACACCTAAGACCTAAGTTCTCTGATCATACAGCGCTGTCAACTGGGTAGGGGAGGGATGATGGGTTTGATATGAGATATGAATGAAACTTAGTGTGAAAACCTTTATATAGTTAATAGTAATTTAAGGTGTTCTTAATTCTGTTAGGGACTCTTCCATTTTTGATTTTATTTATTTGATTGTTTGTTTTTTTTGGTATTGTCTAATTTTTATGCATTTATTTTCTTTTGTGTTTATAATTCTTTTATTTCTTGCATAGCACTTTCAAAAGAGACTAGAGGAGTGCCAGTAACAGTTCATAATGGTTGACACACTTTTATTTTTGTGCCACTAACTTAGAGTAGCAAAAAGCAACAGACATCATTACATTATGTTGTGCTCCACAAAATGTCTATAAAATAGAGTAATAAGATAAAAATGTCTCTTGTAGAAGGATATTGCTGCATACGAGGTGTGGCAGAAAAGTAATGAGACTGATTTTTTTATTTACCAAAGTTTTTATTTTTTTCAAACATCAATGTTATCCCCTTCAAAGTAGTTCCCTTGGGCAGCTACACACCGAAGGAGACGTTGTTCCCACTGTTGGTAGCAGCGCTGGAAGTCTTCAACCGGTATGGTCTTCAGCATGTCCGTTACACTCTTTTGGATGTTTTCTAAAGTCCCGAAATGACGTCCTTTGAGGACATTTTTCAGTTTAGGAAAAAGGAAAAAGTCACACGGACTGAGGTCAGGTGAATAAGGGGGCTGGGGGACCACAGGAATGCGTTTTTTCGATTGTCCTTCTGCTCAATTGTGAGGTTTTTCGGCACCATTTTGGCACAGACCTTTCGCATGTGCAAATGTTCAGTCAAAATTTGATGAACGGTAAATCTGTTCAAATTTAATTGTTCACTCAACATTCTTAATGTTAAACGACGGTCTGATCTCACAAGAGTGTTCACACGTTCGATGTTTTCATTGGTTTTTGAAGTTGAAGGCCTCCCTGAAAAACTTGAGCTCGGGATAAAGAATGTTCCCCATAGGCCTGTTTTAACTTTTCAAACGTCACACTTGCCGATTCTCCAAGCTTAACACAAAATTTAATGGCACAACGTTGCTCCAAATTCCGCTGTTCCATTTTGCATGACGCACAACCAAAAACACAACTTCGCTAATAGCAGTCACAAAAATCACGTAGTTAACGGAAGGAGTTGAAACTCGCACTGAGCTATGGGAGGGTACTGATACACGTGCTCTATCAAGGACAACAGCGCAGCGTTGCCAGATCGCTTGCAGTGTTGCCAGTCTCATTACTTTTCTGCCACACCTCGTAAGTAAATTTGCAAAATAAAGCATTACTGAGTTGTATGTTGGTGTGATATGAACTTTTATATAACATGTGAACATGTGTCTATCTAAATAAATATGAATTTGGCTAGCCATAAGCATACAGTTCTGTTTTACACAAAGTAAACACTGACATTGAGTAGAAGAACTTAATACTAACACTTAAATATGTGGAATTGGTGTGCTGGTTTAAGCTCATTTTTCTGCCTTGTTACTGTTTATGGCCATTAGAGATTTTAATACGAGTGTAGTTAATAATTTAAGCTATGCTTAAAGGCACTTCCTTTTCTCCATATTTATCTGAATTATGTAAGCTTCAATTTAATTTTAATTTGTATTTATTTTTATTTATTTATTTTTTTAAATTTATAATTGTAACTTTTCTTTAATTTGAGCTTCATGTCTTGTATAAAAATATGCAATATAAATAATTGTTTACAACATGTGTAACTTACCACTTCCCATTGAATACCTGGACACAAAATGGAAAAGTGATAACTTCAAATGAATGATTAATAGGCAGCAACAAAAAGAAGTAAAAATTATTGAAATATCAAGGTGAATGGTTAAAGAATTTGTTCCTGGCATTCTATGATGTCATTTGGTCAACAATCAATTCCATTGTGTAACATTATCCCTCTGGGAGCTAAAATCCAACTCAGTGTAGATCATCAACAGGACAATATTTTAAAACATGTTTATGAACTGGTGTCCCGTTCACAATTGTTTTTTTGCCATTGCAACCAGAGTTAATGAAATAGCTAGTGCCACACCCTAAATTAATATGCATGTTAGAACAGGAATTGATGAACATACAGATATTAACAGTTTTGTTTGATGAAGAAGAAACTCAGGATTTTGGAATGGGTAAATTAATAACCAGACCTACATCCCAAGGAACCTGTTGTAAAGTCTAAAAAGAAGACACACAGAATAAAACCATGAAATATCAGTAGTTAGAAAGAGTAGACCACGACTGCTCTGTGATGATGTGGGGAATTAGACACCTCTGACAGGCAGTGTTTAATTCAGGGTGTTGATATCGAAGAGTGCTGTAATGCTTAATGAACCAAGACAAGCACTCGATTTTGAGTGCTGATATTACTTAAATGTATAATGACCAAGTATAATTTTTTGAGTTATTTTTCAAATAAGAGTAAACTTCATTTACTTGTAGGACTTAATGAGGTTAAGGGACAAGTATCACACTCTATGTTCTTTTCACCTCAGTATCCTTAACTTAGCTAAAGGTAATCCATGGTGCATTGCTTTGCATCAGGTGTGTTTCTGAATAAATGAATGGACACTCTTCATTCTTTGCTTAACAGATTTCACACTTAACAGAAGTGAAAGGCTTTAGTATATTATTGGGTTAATTTCAGCATGCTAATATGAAAAGTACCCACTTGTTTAAAAAAAAAAAAAAAAAAAAAATTACACAAATGAATAAGAGAGCTGAACGCTACAACAACCTTTGTTCTGTGAGCCGCTAGCAGAGTGACCTATAAGGCTTACATGTGAGCAGCTCAGTCCTCATGTGATGTTTCTTTGACGGTGCCTCCTGAAGAATCATCAGGCTGTCCTCATCCTTCTCCCAAACTCCTTTTTGACTGTTTAATTGTGCCATTGCCTTTCCATATATCCCTTTTTTTTTTTCCTTGGCTTATTTGTGAATGATCTGGTTCGAAATAAATGCCGCCTTGACTTTAGCATATCAATGCCAAAACTTCACACACTGACGAGGATTTCAATACCCAAGGAAGCGATAATAATAGCCTTTTAATTTCTCCACGCATATGTAAAACTGAGTGTTAAAAGTGTTTAGTGGATAATGGATCGTGTAAGGTCAGTAATAGCCGGCACTGTTATGGCTATTATTCCCTCTTTTCATGGGGGGGACGCTTAGCGGAATGAGATTGTCACACTTTCTGTGATCGGTGCGGCTCCGACAGACAGCTAAAAGCCTCTCCATGTAAAGGATGTTATTTCATTGTAGCCACCAATGCTGGATTATCCCCCTTTAGCTTTAAACTTCTGCCAGTTGCAGGAGGGAGAGTGAGCGAGCAGCTCGATGAGATAAAACAAAATAGCCTCTTACCCTAGGGGTGGAGAAGTGATGGCTGGCCTGGCTTTGTCCATGGCTTTCATTTTGATTAGTCGGTGGCAAGGAAAATTCACTTAGGCTGAGAGGTAAATTTAATACCAGTTATACCCATGCTGTTCAGATCACAACCGTTTTCACATAATGCCACTTAATTCTCTGGGAAGCGGTAAGGTAAATCAGTGACCGGCCAGCTAAGGTGTCATAATGCATTAGGAACGGGGCTCGCCATGGGGGATAATAGCTCTGATTGCTGTTGACTCATGTCTCTGCAAAGTACCTCATGTAAAATAAGTGACAGTTAAAAGGCATCAAGATGGGAGAAGAGGTAAAAAAAAAAAAAAAGTGCTAATCTTTGCACCTGAATTTCCACTCAGGAAGAGTCCCCCCCCCCACACACTTCCAAACCACCCCCCCCTCCAAACCCACAGACTCGTTATGTAATGGCCAGCTTCTACTGCTAAACTGCCTTAACTTTTTCTGTTCCTTTTTTCTTGCTCTGTCAACCCATTCAGTATCTAGCTGCCAGGTGCTTTCAGAACCATTTCAGGTTTTATTTTGGTCGCTCCTTGAGTGGACCAGATAGTAAAAATGAAAAGAGAATACACAAGCCTGGGGCCGGGCCATGGCAGAAGGGTGAAATACACCAGATTTCAGTGAATGGTCACCATATGTTTCAAAAGATCACCACTGCCATGAAGGCCTTTGGTTCTACATCTTGCTGCTTACTGGGAAGTAATGAAGCAAAATCAGCAACGTTAAACTTTACTGTTGCCTTAGTTTAATAATGCATTTTTAACAATCTGTATTGACATTTATGACCAAAGTATTGATTGATTAATTCATTTGAAACCTGTTTGTGGTGACAGAGAACAAGAAAAAATAATGCATTGGGCATAGTGCCACAGTACTACTTTCCAAATATGCTTTTTGATTAAGAGACCACTGAGAGCTGGAGATGCAATGATCAAAGTGCAGAACCAACTCTAGGCTGGATGCAAGCACAAGTACATCGTAGATTTAAACACTGTAAAATGGAAGTGCTGAATAATGTCATAACATTCTTAAATCAGTTTAAATCGATTCAGAGTCACAGGGAGACTACATTAACAGGATGGGGCACAGGGCAGAAATCACTTAGGTTTGGTGCCAGCTCATCATAGAACCCACCATCGCACACAGCCTTACTCAACAAAATAACTTAAACACACATTTTTAGATGTGGAATTGAATACCCAAGCAAACATGGTTGAGATGTGCAAACCACACACAAAAAAAGACCAGGCTGGAATCCTTTATCCAAAACACTAACTAAAGCACAATTTCAACATGAAAACATTTTAAATATCCTTATAAATTATTTATAAATTAAGAAATAGAAAATGATGAAATTTATAAGTACGGTATGTGTCACCTTTCTTATTCCCTCATGTAAATTGCCATTTGTGATGAGATGTTGCATAATTAGTTGAAACAAATTAGTTTATTCACTCTTTCATTTTCAAAACTCTTTTATTTCAATATAGGATTGGGGGAAGAAGCAGCCTATAGGAGCAAGGCAGGAAGCGGCTCTGGACAGAACACACACGTATTGCAGGGAACAGTTGTGCTCACACAGCCAGTCAGTTATTACCCGTCTGCATGGCTTTACACCACGTTTAGTTGTTAAAGATCTCAATGTGAGCATGGAAATGGACATATGCACCATTTATATATGAGGCCCCAGGACCCCTGGACAGACAAGACAAAGATAGTTATTTGGCCACAGTACCAGAAGACATGTTTGGCAAAAACCAAAGACAGCATTTGACCAGAAGAGCCTGATACAAACTGTAAAGTATGTTGGTAGAGATGATATGGCTTAGATCTACATTGCTGCTTCAGGACATGAGCAGTTTACGATCACAGAATCCGCTGTTGATTCTTTATTGTACCAGAGCGTGCTTAAGATTAATGTGTGACCATCTATCAGAAAATCGAGTGACCAGGGCAACATGACAATGACCCTAAACATACCTGTAAATCCACCAAGGAATAGCTGAAAAGAAAGAAATGGAGAGTTCTAGAATGGCAAAGTCAAAGCTCAGATCTGAATCTCATTGAGATGCTGTGGGGTAATTTGGAACAGGTGGTGCACGCAAGACACCCCTCAAACATCACACAGCTGAAAGAATTCCACACGGAAGAATGGAAAACACTGCTAGATAGTTGCAGGAAATGTCTATTTGAGGTTGTTTCCACTAAAGAGGTCAGCGCCAGCTGTTCATGCCAAGAGTGTGCTTGCATTTTCCACAGATGGAAATGGCATATCTGCTCATTTTTCATTGAGTAAATTATTGCAAATCAAATTTTCATTGTTAATTTCCCAGTTACATCACCTTTATCTGAAGATCCTGTTCAAATGAAGGTCACATTTTGATATGTCCACATATATTAAAAAAAATGCCATGGGGTGTAATTACTTTCTCATAACTATAGGCTGGAAAGGCAGAGCAAGATTTTTTTCATGCTCTGTGGGATAATTTTAAAGGACATCCTTATGCAGGTAGAGTTACATTGGTATTGGTTTTACAGGTTGAAAAAACTTAGGGCCCTGTTTTCTGTATCTGTGGTTTAACATATGAATATTTACCTGATAATCACCAACTTCTTACCAAATCCTAAATTTAGACAAACGTAACAAAAAACAAACAATGAATTTTAATTTCACTTATTTTGGTTGAATGCAAAATGAGAACATGCAGAATTGTGGAAGCCCTCTAACTGTTCCTTTTCTATGAAAAAAAAGGAATTAGAACAGGTGTTAATAATAAAGTGCCCTTGATTAGTCCGCGATCAGGAAGTGCTACCACATTAATATAAAAGCAGATTCTTAAGCATGTTGACAGGGAGTAGGCACTTAGGCTAATGAAAACTCCATGCTGAAAACAAAAGATGTCTGCAGTAATCCCAGAGAACCATTTGTTGCTGTCATCAGTCTTGGAAGGATTATAGGGCCATTTCCAAACATTTTTAAGTTGATTATTTTGTAGGGAGATGGATTTATTTTAAACGGAGAACATTCCAGGCAGTTGCTAATGTTACTAGAAGTCGATGTCTCACCAAATTCCCCTAAGCACCCAACCATCTGATACTTTTAGAAATCAGTTGGACGCCAAAAGCTACAGGTAGCAATTAAAATAGTAAATGTTACAGTTTCTGACTGTACTATCAGAAAAATACTTAACAATCAACCTGGAAAAAGCCTTTTCTCCTCAAAACAAAGCTAGCACAAGTTTGTTTATGCAAATTTGACATATCACCACAAGAGCATCATATCAGCTATCACGCAAGGTGTTACGGGCTTGATGATTTGGGGTTGGTTAGAAAATATAGAACACAGACAACCTGACAATCAATAAATCATGATTGTCTTTTTCTATAAAAGGAATTCTGGAGGATAATATTAAGCCATCTCTCCTAGCGCTTGAGCTTGTCTAAATTGGATGTTGGAATAGGACAGTGATGCTAAGAACAGCAGCTAATCTGTAACTGAATGACTGAAAAATGAAGTCAAAATTTTGTAACAAACAAGTCAAAATTCAGAATGTAACGTGTAAGAGATGACATATAATGATATTGAGAGAGTCATGCATAGACAACTACCCTCAAAAGAGAAGTAATAGGACCAAAATTCCTATGGTCCAAAGTTAGGGACTGACAAACTCATACAGTGAATGACTGCTTCATATTTTTGCTGGTGGTTCTAAAAGTTGCTGAATTCTATGGTGTAGGCACCTTCCACACATGGCTTCTGCATGTTGGCCTGTTGAATAAAGACAACGTAAAACCTGTTCTGTGCTGTTTGTCAAATAACATTAGGTGCACAGTGCATTCAGGAAGTATTTAGACCCCCTCACTTTTTCACATTTTGTTACGTTTCAGGCTTACGCTAAAATTGTTTAAATTAACTTTTTCTCACATTAAGCAATACTTAATAATTCATAATTACAAAGCAAAAACAGAATTAGTTAAAGTTTGGCAAATTTATTAAAACTAAAAATGTAACTATCCTATTAATACAAGTATTGAGACCCTTTTACTCAGTACTTTCTTGAAGCACCGTTGGCAGCAGTTACAGCCTGGAGCTTGCAACAAGCTTTGCACACCTGGATTTGGAGATTTTATCTAATTCTCCTCTGCAGATACTCTCAAATTGTGTTAGACTGAATGGTGAGTGTCAATGGACATCTATTTTCATGTCCCAGATATTTGATTGGGTTCAAGTCCAGGCTCTGGCTGGGCAACACAAGGGCTTTCACGGAGTTGTCTCTAAGTCACTCTTTTGTTGTCTTTGCTTTGTGCTTGGGGTCATTCCTTTTGGAAGGTGAACCTTCAGCTCTGTCTGAGCTCCACAGTACTCTGAAGCAGGTTTTCATTATGGACATCTCTGTACTTCTGCTCCATTCAGCTTTCCTTTGATCTTGTCTAATCCCACAGTCCCTACTGCTAAAAAATTACCCACCATGCTTCGCCATTAAAATGGTATTGTGCAGGTAATTAGTGATGAATGGTTTCCTTCAGACGTGACACTTAGAACTGAAGTGAAACAGTTCAGTCATGGTTTCACCAGGCCAGAGAATCTTGTTTCTCATAGTCTGAGAGTTCTTTAGGTGCCTTACTGTAAACTTCAAGCCTGCTTTCATCTGTCTCTTATTGAGAATAGGCCTCTGTGTGGCCTCCCTGACATGAAGCCCAGATCACTGAAGTGTTGTAATGATGATTGTCCTTTTGAATGTTTCTCCCTTGCCTGCATAGGTTATTTTTGCAGCTCTTGGTCACCCCTCATACAAAGACCCTTCTCCCACTGATTGTTCAGTTTGGCCATGAGGTCGGCTATAGGTACAGTTGTAGTTTTCTTCCATTTAAGAATTATGAAGGTTTTTATGGACTGGTGAACCTTTAATGCTGCAGAACTTTTTGTAGCCTTCTACACAATCTTGTTTCTAAGCACTGAATGCAATTCGTTCTACCTCATGGCTTGGTTTTTGCTGTGACAGACTATGCCAACTGTGGGACCTTCTACAAACAGGTAGGTGTGTGCCTATTCCTATTTATGTTCAATCAATTGAACTGACCATAGGTAGACTCCAAACAAGCTGTAGAAACATCTCAGTGAAGTTCAATAGAACAGGATGCACCTGAGCCATATTTCAAGAAGTAATTAAGGTAGGAAGGCAGTTAAAGAATGCACTGGGCTTGATTTTGTTTTCACTTCTGTTTCCAGTGATCTGTTCGTAGCGTGCATTGTTGCAATGTTATTTTTCTTGGTGGTTTATTAAATTACGGATTTTTTCAAATGTTCATTTTTTTTTTTCCCTGTGCTTAAAACTCATTAAAAAAGTGCTTTTAGCCAGCGGTTGGTAGCGCTATAGCGCAAACTATTGCAATGTTAGTTTTCTCTCTTGTTCAAGGTTTTCTCAGTGTTATTCAATGTTTTTACATTTAGTTTACTATTACGCTGTGCATTCTATGGTTTAATTAACTATATTTGTGCTTAAAAACTTTAAAAAAAATATATATATATTTACATACAGTTCGCATGGTCTGGAACGGATTAATTGTATTTACATACAATCCTATGGGGGAAATTGCTTCGGTTCACAACCAAATCGGTTTACGACCAGAGTTTTGGAACGAATTATGGTCGTGACCCGAGGTTCTACTGTATAAGGACATAGAGTATTGAAGACAATTACACTAAAATAATAAACCTGCAGCAGCACTGGACCCAACTTAACATTTCAGCCATATCTGATATTTAGGCTACTTAAAGCTATTTTCTAGCATATCTGTCTATCTTTTTCTCCCCTAACTTACTCCATCACCTTCTGTCAGTATTCTACTCCTTCTTCCAGTTGAGCCCTCGTCATTCACAATCCTCCTTTCTCTAATATCAGGGGTCTTATGGCTGGATGGGCCTTTTAGTTCCTATGTAGGAATGGTCTTGAACTCCTGGTTATCCCCTCGTTACAGCCAAATCACGTCCAGAATCCTTGTTAGTGGTGATTAGAAAACTACCTACCAACTGACAGGACTACCAACCCATGTTCCATTGTCCCCAACTGTCCTTCATCCATATTCCTGGGAAATATACCTTTGAGCATTGTAATTCCTATCAGTGGTGGCCTAGTGTCACTGGCAATAGTGTTAATGCCAGAGTACTGCCCATTAGAATAGAATTCATATTTGGAGACATAAATTGTGATTGCATTAGTTAATAAATGTTATATTTATAGTTTACATGTCACACAGGAAGGATGTGAAAACTTTAAATATGACATCAGACACAATGAGCTATCTGAACTAGACAAGGGTGCCTTATGAGACAGATTTTGAAATCCTAGTGGATTTGCCACTGTCTTCAACCAAATCATGTACTGAAGTTGTAAAAAGGCTAATTGGAAATTTAGTTATTAAGTGCAAGTCAAAGGAGTGTCATTATATTGTTCAATATTTAATGTTTCTGGTCTTTGTAATGTCTCTTATTCTAATTTTCTTTTTCCCATTAAGGGTTTTCTACCCCATAGAAATAATTTCTGCACTTCAATTTCATGGGACAGTAGTATTTAGCCAGGTTTATTTTGGTTTGTTTTTTTCCAATGACTTCCCCACCCCCCACGGGAGCCGCCATTTGCCTAGGATCTTTGTATACTTTTGTTAGAGTGGATGCCACCATGGCATAACCAGAAGTCTTCACCTGTGATGTCATTGGGTCAACAGTATAAAGGTCAGCGTATCTCACTTTCTTGTATCCTGGTTTGGATAAAAAACAAAAGACTTATTTTTTGGTTTGTACATTCATGTTTGAGTTTCTAATAAAATTAATTCTTGGTTTGTTTTCTGAATTTAGTTTTTAATTACAACTCTTGGCTTTTTTGAAAGATAGGGCATACTTTTAATTATCAAATTTAGGCTAGACTCACGTTTACCCTTTTCATCTTCTGGTTGGTATTTTCTTTCTTGTCTGTTTTACCATAGCCCTAATAAGAAGATAGAGCTGTGTAACGTAAGATGTGGCCTCACATGTGTGTACTGTTTGTCATTATCTCTTCTCTAAGATACAAAAAGAACATATCAGTGCTACAGAAAGTCTAAATAAGAGCTACCAGTCTGAATCCAGAACTGCAGGTAATAATAAACTTTAAGAACATATGTAGGTTCAATAAAGGCTTACGTAGATCAAACATGATGAAGTATTAATTTACCCAGAAACGTTTAAAAATAAACGTATGGAGCAGGTTACCAAGTTTTGTACTTGAGAGTAGTTTCGAGGAGACTTTCAGTTCTCAGCTAGCCTATATTTTTTAAATACTAACTGAATAGGAAACATCCAGGTACATTTGTCTGAATCGCCTGTTCTTATCAAAAACGGTTCTTATTTTACGGTTTCTTTACAACAGTTCAGTGTAACTAGTCGGACAACTGCCACCTTGCTTGTAGTTACCCTATCATGTCAATTTTGCTACCCCGAACAAAGTCACACAAGCAAGAACTACCGGTGTTTCCCAAGACTGCTCGGATTACCACTCTAATAACCTTTATGCCAATATGGTACTAGTTAACAAGCAATAACTCTGTGCAAGTATGGACTGCAATCTGAATGGTTTCTTTTTTGTTTTCAGCATCCATGAGATAACAGTATGGACACGTGTGTACAGTCTCAAACACAGTACAGAATAATAAATGTATTTTTTCCATTCTTGAGTCTACACAGTCTTACATGCTTTTTCAACCCCTTATAAAATCACAAACTCCTTTGCCTCCAAAACTTGCTGTGTTCTTCCTATGGAGTTAGTGAGCCTCTTTTTCCATTCAGGTCCTGATTATTAAGTATATATTCTCCTGAAAGATCCAGTCATTTGAATTTCTTTCTGGGCTTAATTATTTCTTTGGGAGTTACATTGTTAATGGATTTTCAGGAGTGCTGCCTACCTGTGGTCTCTGGATGCATTTCACCACTGATGCCTTATGTTACTATATTAAAGACCTGGAATGTATAACTTCCTTTGCACAGCCTGCCCTGATAACTCACTGGATTTACCCACCACACAATACACTTTTCTTTTGTTAATTTAAAATAAAATAAAAAAGGTAACTGAAAAATGGCTTCCCGTTCACCTTAACAAATTAAGCTGCAATACTATACGAGTTACTCTCTGACCACAGTATCTGTCTGAATGTTTCTGTTAGTGTAATTTTTGATTAAAGCTTTTGTCCAAGGCGATTTACAGTCAGGCTAAAATACAAATGTATAGATACATTTTAACACTTAAAGTACAATCAGATTAAAAAAGTAATTAAGGTAAAATGTTTGAATCAGTAGTGAGAATTGAATCAACAACTACACCACACTGCCTACTTTGTCACCAGTTTAATTATTCCTTATCCATTTTGTGTTTATTTTGTGCCAGTTTTTCTTTAGGCTCTTTTGGGCATGTGGCTGGCATGCTGACTCAAAATAATATCAATAGTATGCTTTACCCAAAAACCATCAAGCAGGGTGGAGCTCTGTCGTATAACATTATAGGTCCGTGACTGATCAACTGGACTGAACATCCAGATCTCTTCAGTTCACCATGGTTTATCTGTATTAATTTGCCACTCTGACAGAAAGAATATAGTTCTTGCTGTTTTTCAAAGATTTTATCAAATGCAAACAATCAAAGACCCCCTCAGAGATGTTTGTGGAGTGAAAAATTCAGAGTTGAAGCAAAGGAAGAAGTGGTCAGCATCTTGGACAGAATAACCATCTTGTGGCAAGTAAAAAGCAATTCCTTAGACAGTAGAGTGCATTTACTACAGTTCCTTTGAGGATTATTTAATTTTTTTCCCCATTTTCTAAACACATTTTTTAACAAATTTACTGCAGCGTTAATGCACCACTACCCAAAGTCCCACCGTAATTATCTGAACACACATTAACATAAGTAATTCTTTGCTGCGTAGCGCCGACTGGTCTCTTGTAAGGATGCTTGGCTTGCAGCGGGGCCTAGCCCGTATTCTGTTCAGCCCTCATTTCTCTGTCTCTCTTTTTTCTCTTAATTGTTTATATACATTAACATTCACCAAATAGACAGAATCCAGGTGACAGGACTGTAATTTGAAAGCCTGCTAGAAGAGGAGTAAGCAATTTAAGCCGTGCTGAACCGTAATCTTAGGTTGTCAAAAAGAAAGCCATTCTCCCTATGCTAATCAATCAATGTATCAACCGAGCATTCATCTGCTCAGCTTAGCATATATCCCGAGGTCTGATATATCTATTAACTGCCCATCATACAGCTGGGCTGCTGGGTGATGAGATTCCCTCTATCTTGGCATTTGAAGGCAGATAACTAAGCTATCAGCGCCTGGGATAAATACCAGTGTAAAGATTTCTGCACCGTCCCTGAGAGCAAAGACAATGCACCATCCCTGCGCTCATTATAGCGGCCAGCCGACTTAATCCAAAAAGTTGTTTGCTAAGGGAGAAAGCGTGTTATCTAGGAGAAGCACGGTATTTATTTAAAAATTGGGTGGGGGGGTTGAAGAAAGCTGAACATGTACATTCAATTTTTGAGAGGAATGTAAAGTCAATTAAAGAGAAGGACTTTGGAATTAGAAGATGCAGAGATGTTTTTTTCCACTCAAAAATGCATTACCTTACTGTTCTTAAGCTTAAAAAATCTACTACCATGGTAATGAAATGAAGGCATATAAAAACCACCTCATGAAGATCATGGTAGCGACATGCTCAGATAGACAGACCAGGCCAATTTGCCCGCAACACCTTCTAGAATTACTAGATAGGACCAGGTCATTCAAGAGATATAATCCCTCCAGTATGTCCTGGGTTTGCCCTCGGGTCTCTTCTTAGTAGTCTGTGCATTGCACACCTCCTAGGTGAGACACTCTGGGGTGGGGGAAATGGTTATCTTAACTACATGACCAAACCACTTTACCCGGATCATCTCAACTCGGAGAAGCAACAGTTCTTTTTTGAGGTCCCCCACATTGCTAAACTTCTGAATGTACCACAGGGAGTTAGGCCAGTGACCATACAGCCATGTATTGACTAAAATAGTAAATTTCATATAAACATTCATCCATAGTATAAGGAATGCAGATTGCCAATTCCTGTCTTACAACATTCACCGCCTTAGGAATCACAATCACATACTGGGATAACATGAGTTTTTGTGTTTGTCTCACAGTACCATCATTAATACACAATATGGTGCAAATCACTACACTGAGAAATTGTTCAATATAGAAGATGCTGTTCTGTTACAGTGAACGCCATGCAGTCAGTTGAAGTCCATTGGCATGCTATAAATTCAACAAGGAGTGAAGACTGTCGAATTGGACTTCCATTTTTTCAAGCAGGAAATAGATTTTCTTAGCAATCACCATTTCTATGAGGGAACACAGACCTGCACCAAACTATTCAGCTATCCTGTGAGCCCATTTAAGGATAGACTTGTTTAGTCCTCATAAATATGTTCTAATAGTATCTAATTTCTTATGAGCTAGAATTTTGATATTGTGGAAGGTTGCGTGTTTTGGATGTCTGGCAGGGAATGAAGGGAAGGTACTGTCTGCTGTGGTTTGGCCTTGGTTTCCTCCCTATCCTTAGTGTTCTTGATGTTTGTTTATTTTTGCTGGTGTTTTGTGATTTCCTTTGCAATATTTTTGTACAAATTCTATTAATTTATTTTGTAATACAACTCCAATTCCAAAAAAGTTGGAACATTGTATAAAATGTAAATAAAAACAGAATGCAATCATTTTCAAATCTCATAAACCCATATTTTATTCACAATGAAACATAAAATCATATGAAATACTGAAAGTGAGTCTTCTTACTATTTCATGAAAAATGTAGCTCATTTTAAATTTGGTAGCAGCAACACGTCTCAAAAAATTTGGGACAGGGCCGTGTTTACCACTGTGTAACAACTCCTCTTCTTTTAACATTCTTTTGGAACTAGGGATTGTATTTAATTATTCTTTAAGTTTATTTGTTTTTTTTTTTTTGTTTGTTTTTTGAATTTTTTTTTTTTTTAATTTTCTTTGTGTTTTTATTTTGTTAACCTCATTTATTATGTCCTTTTTTTATATGTGGAACTTAAAGGCTTTCTAAGGGCCGGTTTATACTTCATGTGCAGAACGCTTACACATACACACATCATGGCTGCCACACGTTCCTAGTGTCCTTTTGATATGCCTTCTGAGCATGTGGTCAGAAATTAACACAACGTGTGCGTGAGTTGTAGTTCTAGCAAAAAGTTGGGTGTTGTGCGTGTTCTCAAGTTTTGGTGCGTGACAACAGCATTATTGTTTACTATCAACATGTGACAGCAAGCCGCAATGCAGTCCCAACAGAATAAATGTGCATGCTTCAATGTTTGATGAATGGTTTGTTGCAGTGAAGCAAATCATCAAACTTAAATGCTGACATGCAAATGTCTTCATGGTGCTTTTCTTCATCCATTTCTCACATAGGCAATGTAGGCATCACATATTGTCCGTTGTAATGAAGCAAAACATTTAAAGTCTTTTTCTTTTTTTGCAAATTTGCAACAGCACCAGAATGCTTAGAATTTTTATCTTTAACATCTTTCTTCCATTAACTCACAACACAGGCGAAAACATACGTTATTTTCTCACTGTGATTATTTCTTGCACTGCCACCTGCTGGTATCCTCCAGATTTACATAAAGTACACACACAAGTATAGTCAGTACACTGTTTGCGTAGCAGACGTATCCTCAAGCGCAAGCGTTAAGTATATTCCTGACCAAACAGTGCAGCCATGGGGAGCCCCCTGAGAGCACTTAGCCTGTGATTTTTTTTTTTTTTTCGCACTATTGCTGAGGCATTAGCATCTATTTGTTGTTTGGATCCCATCTTTAGATATTCTTTGCATTATGGTCTCTTGTAAGTTCTGTTACTGATTCTTTTGTTAGTGAAGTTTTTGTTCCCGTTCAGGTTTTGTTTTTTGTTTTTTCAATTTGGACATTGTTTTTGGATACATGTCTGTACATTTTGTAACTGTATTTGATAATTTTGAACACTCTTCTTATTTAGTTTTTGAATTCATGTTTTGAATTCACCTTTAATATGTTTAAGAAATCCTGTTTTGTTCTTTTGGGTGTTGGTTTTTACAGTGCTCCCTTTTTATTATTATTATTATTATTATTACTACCACTTTTATATTAACTTCACCTGTTTGTTGTCTGGTACAAGTCTTGTAATCGATATTTAACCCACTCCCTATTGTCCAAATGACTTGAAATTTTGCACACTTACTCACTTCTGATGACAATACATGAATCAATAATCAGTTTCACTAATTGATCAATTAATCCATGTTAATTAAGAAATTAAATTTTCATATGAAGAATAGTTCAAGATTTCACCAATAGATGGTGCTAGTAGTGGATAGAAATATCCTTTTTGCATCTTGTATGAAGATGTGTGCATATAAACGTCAAAGGAAGTGTTAAAATATTGATTACAAAATTACAGTATACTAAAACAAACCCAAGACTAATAAGTTGAAAATAATATATATATAAAATACTTTTTAAAAACCATGCTTATATTAAGTTAAAAAGTGTACTAAAAAGTAAAAATCAAGTCTCTCATACATCACTTGTAAAATAAGTGTGGATGCTTTTCATTAATGAACATTCAAAAAACACAAAAGCGCCCACATTTATTTATTTTTTTTTTATTTTACGAGTGATGTATGAGAGACTTATTTTTTACTTTTTAGTACACTTTTTAACTTAATATAAGCATGGTTTTTAAAAAGTATTATATACATATATACATGTATATTATTCCTAATATACAAGCTGTCAGATCAGATATTGTGTTTTGAATATACTTTGAATTAAAAAAAAAAAAAAAAAAAAAAGAATGTCCTTATTTGAAGGCAAAAGCTGACATTCACTTGTAAACCTGTGGTCGTTTGTTTTGCCTTGCTCATTTTTGCATTGAGTTACTCCAGATGTGCTTTGCAAGGGTGCAGTATTTTGAAGATCATTATTTTGTATTTCACTTCCATGTTCACCCATTTCATAATTTTGAATGGTTAGCTTGTTATCATTATTAGTAAAAATTTAACCTAGACACCTAGATTTTCTCTGAGCAGTTTTTCTAAATGCCGTTCTAGTGCCCCGAAAGTCTAATTTTGCATCTGTTTCTGGCCCATTCACTCTTAAACCTGATATCCCTGACTCTTATCTGTTGCTAGGACCTTCTCATTAAAGCAAATGGAAAATAATTTATAATTCAGATGTTCCTTTTGTTACAACATTTTAAAGTCCCTGTTTTAAAGAGCCAACATGCTGCATCCTACAATTAGTCTCCATCTTGCGTGGCTGCTGGTTTGACGCGTAATGCCTAAATCAATGAGGAATAAGTTAAACTTTAGGCCACCTGTATTAAAATATTGCTACTGTAAAGGAGAAAAAGGTACAAAGATTGTTTGGACTCTGATTTGATACAGTAATGTTCCTGTATGCCACATAGGAGCTGCTTTTCCCGGTGAGATCACAGGTGCCAGCAGGCTTTTATCTCAGAATGCTGTCACATAAATGTTACCCTGCCACAGTCTGTAGGACACCTCCAAAATAATAAAACAAGCTCACCTTTGACTTACCTCTTTTTTTTTTTACTTTACTCACTATTTTCACCCTGTCACGGTTTTACTAACTGACCCATATTCCTCATGATCCTTGTCAGCACAGTGAGCCATAAAAGCAGCCACAAAAAGGAGATTAAACCCTTATGAGCCACACGTGCTGGAGCCACAGTGCACATTATATTTATTGCGATGTGTATTTAAATAACAATTAATTAAGTACAGTTAGGATTTTTTTTCTTCTTTTTTTTCACTGCTGGCGTTTGTTCTTGCTGTGTGGCTGTTGCTTTAAGAATTAAGTATTTAAAATATAAAAAGGTATAACATATATACATGTATAACACCTAGAATCATTAGCCTAAGTTTGAATGTATTACTGTCAAATATTTTCTTATGTTTAATTGGAATATTCCGACCTTTTTTTTTTTGGCTAATTTGACAGCAGTCGTGTGTGTAGGGTGTAAAGCCTGCCTTTTGAGTTACACGCAATGCCTACTTATAGTTTTTTAAAGTTAGGTTAGTGCTTATGGTTAGGTTATGATTAGGGCTCCTTATAAGTTTTGTGAGCATTGCTTTCAGAATTCTCCAAGGATGTCACTTAGATTCCAAGACTACCACAAAATGATTTTATGTTGGGAGTTTAAATTGCTAAGGTCTATGGGTGGGGACACTGGTGGGAATGCTCCATTGCCCAAATCTAGTATACCTGTCATAACTGGCATGGCATCTGACCCTCCACCTTCATATTTTTGGTCTGTGCTATCTGTTCTGTTTATGAATCATTATGCTTTCCTGATGGTTTAGTTAGTAATAGTTGCTGTCTTTAAAAACTGTTTTGTTCAGTATTTGGTGTAACCCATACATATTTATGTTTTTTATCCTAACTGTAGGTTTTTCCCACGACAGTTGATGCTGTAAAATGTTATTTATCCATCCGTTAATGTATGAACTTTTTAAACCTGCTTATAGGTCATAGGTCCAAAGCAGTACTGGCCTTAATGCAGGAACCAGGTCCAGACAGAGTTCCAATACTAAAAACGTACTTTTTCCTAGTAGTTTCGGAGCACTGAGGCCTAGTGGTGAAGACACTGGAGTGTAATACATTAGTAGGATGTCTTGTAATGAGGACGATATAAAACTTGAAATAACTGTTAAGTCCAAAGGATGCTGGCACTCATGCCCAATGCCCCATTTTGCAAATTATTGTCCTGCAGTATATACTTGCGGTTTGTAAGTTGCTCTGGATAAAATGCCAGCTAATAATTGTTGGATAGTAATTGAGTTTCTCTCCTTGATAACTACTTTTTGTCAGCAAAAAAATGTTTTCCTCCTGAATTATTTTGGTCAGGGATAATGGCTCACCACTCTACTTAAGTTGACAAATTCTAATTTACTGTAAAGCCATTTTGACCTATGCTGACATCTTATGTATTATACAGTTTAGGATTAATTTAGGTGTTAGCATTGTTCTGTTTCATTTATTATAAGAGAGAACTATGTTGGTTATGTGAATTTGGGCGACTCCTTTATTGACTAAATTATAACAAAGGAGTTCAGACTAAGCAACACATTTTGTTTTTGGTTTATTGTGATACTAATGGATATCATTATTATAAAGGGGTAAATCTCTTGAGTTGCTCACCTATCATTCGTGTGACATCACTTCCTATCCTATATTGTCCTTAGGCCTCTCTGTTAGGAGCAAGATGAGCTGATGTTAACCTGCCATTGGTGCTGAAATCTGTCCGTAACTGGAGCTCCCATGTGAGGAGTGACCTGGTCAAGCCCAGCTTAGTTTGAGATCTGATGAGATCGCAACTCTTCCCGGCATGGCTGCAGGCTACAAAGACTGTTGACTAGTGTGCGGGTTTCACTTCATTTCAATTGCTAATCCCAAGTAAAGCACCAGTCAGTCTGGACAGATTGCCAGTTGATCATGTTGAAATGCATCCTTATCCATTATTGGATCTGAAACAGAGGAGGCTTAAGAATTATCGGACTTCTTAGTTAAATTGCAAATCATCGAGAGGCTGCAGGGAGCCGTGTTGCATAGAGACAGAGCAAAAAAGGAAAATATATCCGGAGTGCTTGCTCTTGGCAGAAGATATGGGTGCAAGGCAACACCACCAGTGTGTGGGGCTGTCTAAGCCGATTTAGTAAATGAAATGATTGGTTGTCAATTTATTAACCGTCAGACAAAAAAGAAATCCCTGCTTTCCTTTTACTAGAAGTCAGTGAGCAGCGAGTTGACACATATTAGACTAGGAATGATTAGATGCTAGTTTTGCATATCACATCTTTGGTGTGCTGGGTGCTTAGGGTCTCACTGTGTGGTTCCCCTTTTGAAAAACTGGTGGCAGTAGTGGGATTCAAACTTTATTTGAAAAAAATGACACTTGGAATGGCATAAGTGGTATCGATTAGAACTGGGAAAATTCACAGTCTGGGTTGTTCATGCATTGAGCCTTTTCATGTAACAAACTGGGAGTCTAGAGCATGGAGTTGTGGGTTTGAATGTGAGTAAAGGCTCACCACAAGCCTGCAGTTACCTTGGAGACAGCCATGTGCTGAGTGTGCTTACTTATTAAAGGAGCTTTATCTGCTGCAGACAGGTAGTGCCTCTTTAAATATTGAAGCCAAGCACAAGTATGCACCGAAAGCAAGATGTTGTTTTTTTTTTTCTGTTGGGGGAGGAAACAAAAAATACAAAAAAGAACACTTTGATGCTTTATCAATATGTTTTAATAAATCCCTTTTTTCCCTGCTACCTCTAATCTTGGCAGAACTGACGTGAAAGGGGGAGTGTGCCCGCCTGGTATACTAGTGTACAGCGCTGCGGATGGCCGCATTTAAGCCGCTTATTATGCTGTCGACTAGGTTTTTTCCTCCAAAGCGGAAACAAAAAGCCAGCAGCTGAACTGCTTCCATCAAAGCTACAAGCAGCCAGAAGTTTATTGAAATGAGTGTTTATTTCTTCCTGTGCCAAACTGTGCGCCCAGCACAATAGCAGCATTATGGCACTTTGTTACTTAACTAAACGAGGACGACTGACAGTAACTGATAAGCATGTCTGCCTCTTCCAGTTGTTAATCTCAGCCGGGAACTGGCTGCTTTGTGCCTGTGACTCCAGCTCAAAGGTCTGCAAATTTCTTGTGTGGATATGATGAACACTGTGCAAGGCCTCTTTGAGCACCCATGCCTACATATTTGCCAGCATACCAGCCCACACACTTGCTTACTTGCCTTCCTGGCTCACCTTCCTTCCAATCTGATCATTCTCCTCTGTCTGTCATTTTTTTCTGTTTTTCTTCTCAGGCTGTCATCTTTTACTCTGTCTGGCTGATCGCCTTCCCCTCTGACTTCTAGTTTGCCCATCTACCTTCCTTACAACCCTGCTTTCTTTCTGTCCCTACTTGATTGTCTGAATGTCTTACTACCTGCTCACCCTCTCACTTACCTGGCTGTCTGTATTTAGTCACTGCAGACACATGCTTGCCTTACCAGGCTTTGTGGCCTGGCATGTGATTTTTGCTCTATCCAACTTGTCATCCTGCTCATCTGCCTGCTTCACAGCACCTGACATTTTGTGCCACCACCACCTGTCATACAAACTGCCAGCTTTTTCATTCACTCGTCTGCCTGCCCAACCCAACTTTCTATCACACCCACCACCTAGAAACCTTACCTCCTAGTATGACTGCCCACCTTTTCACACCTCCAATACTTAGCCTAAAAGCCTAACTAACCTGCCTATAGGTCTGCCTGTCTGTCTGACCTCCTACTTATCTTCACCTCAGCCTTCTGGTCATATTGTCCTTCTACTTACCCCTGCATCTCTGCTAATTTGTTCCTCTTTAAATGCCTGATTGCTAGATTATTAAAAGAATGTTAGTGTGGAATAGATTCTGTTTTCAGAACAGTTGCCCTGCTGAGAAAAGCCCGTCGCCTGCACAGATCAACCTTTGCATTAGAACCAATCTTGGCCCGGCCAGTAAATCCTTGTAGGCAAAATGAAAAGACAGATTACCAGTTGATCTCTGTGGTGTCCTGTAGGCCAGCTAATCATCTGCAGTGTCACCTGAATGCTCTGTGTTCCCTGTTTTTTTGGCCACCTGTTCCCTTTTTTGAATTGGCACTGTGCCTCATTCACTGGCAGAAGGAGGGCATAACTAGATGGCCAGAGCAGCTTTATTTTGGTTCTTGCATTTTAGACATGTAGAGCTGTAAAGTACAGTTAGGTCCATAAATATTTGGACAGAGAACTTTTTTTCTAATTTTGGTTCTGTACATTACCACAATGAATTTTAAATGAAACAACTCAGATGCAGTTGAAGTGCAGACTTTCAGCTTTAATTCAGTGGGTTGAACAAAACAATTGAATAAAAATGTGAGGCAACTAAAGCATCTTTTTAACACAATCCCTTTATTTCAGGGGCTCAAAAGTAATTGGACAAATTAAATACCTGGAAATAAAATTTTCATTTCTAATACTTGGTTGAAAACCCTTTGCTGGCAATGCCAGCCTGAAGTCTTGAGCTCACGGACATCACCAGATGCTGGGTTTCCTCCTTTTTAATGCTCTGCCAGGCCTTTACTGCAGCAGCTTTACTTTCAGTTGCTGTTTGTTTGTGGGCCTTTCTGTCCGAAGTTTAGTCTTCAACAAGTGAAATGCCTGCTCAATTGGGTTAAGATCAGGTGACTGACTTGGCCATTCAAGAATTTTCCACTTCTTTGCTTTAATAAACTCCTGGGTTGCTTTGGCTGTATGTTTTGGGTCATTGTCCATCTGTATCATGAAACGCCGGCCGTCCAATCAATTTGACGTCATTTAGCTGGATTTGAGCAGACAGTATGTCTCTGAAAACCTCAGAATTCATTCGGCTGGTTCTGTCCTGTGTCACATCATCAATAAACACTAGTGTCCCAGTGCCACTGGCAGCCATGCACGCCCAAGCCATCACACTGCCTGACTCCACCGTATTTTACAGATGATGTGCTATGCTTTGGATAATGAGCTGTTCCACGCCTTCTCCATATTTTTCTCTTGCTATCATTCTGGTAGAGGTTGATCTTGGATTTATCTGTCCAAAGAATGTTTTTCCAGAACTGTGCTGGCCAGAACTGTGAAGTCCAATCTAGCCTTTCTATTCTTGAGGCTTATGAGTGGCTGGCACCTTGCAGTGCACCCTCTGTATTTACTTTCATGCAGTCTTCTCTTTATGGTGGACTTGGATATCGATACGCCGACCCCCTGGAGAGTGTTGTTCACTTGGTTGGCTGTTGTGAAGGGGTTTCTCTTCACCATGGAAATGATTCTGCGATCATCCACCACTGTTGTCTTCCGTGGACGTCCAGGTCTTTTTGCGTTGCTGAGTTCACCAGTGCTTGCTTTCTTTCTCAGGATATACCAAACTGTAGATTTTGCCACTCGTAATATTGTAGCAATTTCTCGGATGGGTTCTTTCTGTTTTCGCAGCTTAAGGATGGCTTCTGTCACCTGCATGGAGAGCTCCTTTGACCGCATGTTGTCCATTCACAGCAAAATCTTCCACATGCAAGCACCACACCTCAAATCAACTCCAGGCCTTTTATCTGCTTAATTGATAATGACATAACGACGGACTTGCCCACACCTGCCCATGAAATAGCCTTTGAGTCAATTGTCCAATTACTTTTGAGCCCCTGAAATGAAGGGATTGTGTTAAAAAAATACTTTAGTTGCCTCACATTTTTATGCAATCGTTTTGTTCAACCCACTGAATTAAAGCTGAAAGACTGCATTCAACTGCATCTGAGTTGTTTCATTTAAAATTCATTGTGGTAATGTACAGAACCAAAATGAGAAAAAAGTTGTCTCTGTCCAAATATTTATGGATCTAACTGTATGACCATCCCTTTTTTTCTTTCTTAAATTTTTGCTTTTATGTGTGACCCAGCTGTGGTTTCTCTCCCTGTCCTATGTGGTTGTTTTCTAAAAGCTTAAGACACTATAAACTTTGCTATTAAATAGCAATTCAACCATTAGGGTAATGGGCAATGTAAAGGTTATTTAAACCAGGGAGAGGCAGCTTTCAGTGTATCACCCACGTTTTGGATGAGGCGGCCTTTGCCTGCTTACATCTGTAGACACACAATCAAGTCTTTTGGTAGTTGTGGGGTTTGCACTGTGACCTCCTACTTATGGAGATTCTCTCTTCCATTCAAATGTCCAACTGGCTAAGAAGTAAAATTGTATTTTGTCCTGTATTTAATTTTATTTTTCACTTTTGTATATTTCTTTATTAGTGACTAAACAATTGCTGCCATTTACTTTTTATGTATAGTTTAATGGATTGTGAATCACTGCCATGTACCACAGCCAGTTTTTTAAGATCAGGCTGCACCTCTATTAACAGTGAATCTAAAAGTAAAGACTGTGAAAGAGCAATTACTCCTGAGCAGCTTCCTAAACCAAGAAAAATATATTCCTTTTAGTTATTGTTTTGCTACTTTGAGACGCTTTTGCCCTTATTGCTTGTTTAAGGTTATTTTAGCCACTTTGACTACTCTTTCTAATTAATTGTCTTTAAAAACACTTTCTTATATTCCAGTTTACACTTTTGAATCCAAACTAATTCCTTAGATTTAATTGGACTAGACAGGAGTATTCCAGTAGTCTGGCTCTAACCTGCTGACATTCTCTATTTTGTCATCCCTGGATGTAACTCTTTGTTTTAACAGTGATATATATTTTCTCTGTTTTTATGTTTTAGGTGTGTGGCCCTCTGAAGAAGTGCTGGCTTACTACTGCCTGAAAAATAGGGAAATGTTCAGGTAAATTTTCTAAGTGTATTAAACACTGCCTGTAATGCAGAACGGATATTTTCAGCAGGTTGAACAGTGCCTTTGGATCATGGCAGCTGCAGCCCTGCCTGTAGGTCACCAATACTGCTGCATCAGCGCCTGGCTGAGGTGAAAGACACTGAAGACTTTTGATTTTCACTCAAGGCACTTTCCAAATGCTTTGTGAAGGTCATCCCTTCTCTAGCTTACTAATAAGGCCTTGCTAGTAACATGGTTACAGCAGTATGGCCAGAGCCAACACCACCATATGTCTCTACGTTACTAGTGACTGACCTTGCAGGTCTGTCTGCCTTGATGGAAAAAATACCACCTGATTCTCAGCCACTACAAATGTTCATTCAGGGTAAAACTGCAGGTTTGTGTTGAGCAGAGTAATGATCCTTAGCTGTGAGCTGTGTGGCCAGGAGCATCATACCTTATCAAGAGTATGTTTTGTACTTTACAACCTAAAATAACCCACACTCAAATGTATTATCTGAAAACATAAATCAGTTAAGCAAAAGGCAGTTTAATGAAGAAATTGATAACACAATTATAACCTAACAAGAACACTGGATTTATAATAATTAACAGAAATATGCCAACAGAAAAATAAGAAAACAAACACTAGAAAACTAATAAACAATTTACATTGAAGTCTTAGGGCTAAATTGTTATCATCTGAAATCCAAATTCAGCAGAAGAATTTTAGAACGAATATCAAGTCCGGAAGCCCAATCTGTTAACCAAGGCCAAATACACACACTATAAGTCAAGAACCAGAATCCAATCCCAAACACACTAGAAATACAGGCAAGAAGTGGTCTGCATACAGTAGATGAACACTCACACATAATGCCTAAGCCAAGAAGAGAGGCTCGCAGTTGTGTTTTATTTGACTTTACATGGCTTCTGTAATTAATGACACATCCTCATAATTGATAGTAACTGGAGGGCCCACTCCTGAGATGCATTTTTTAAAAGGAACAGGTACTTATAAAGAATACAGTCAAAAAACAAAGAAAAGGAGGAGCTGAGGTGGGGCTCCTAAAGAATAATGTCAGGTGGGGATGTGGAGAAGACTGGAAATGTTGCTTCCCTGGACAGATTCTCTGTTGGAATTTCCCGGTGCTCCATTTATTTACTACTATTATGTTTGGCCAGCCACCACATGCTAATTTCAGCTGCGTGGGTTAAAACCGTGCTTTTGCTGTAATACTCTATTTTTAAATGTTTCACAGCAGCCTGCTTGACCTGTGCAGTGAGTACACAGTCATCAGTCAAGGAGTTTTTTTCCCCCATGAACAAATATAAAACTTCATATGCAATACTATGTAATTTAGGCACTTTGGTATAGTGGCTAAGGTAATGGAGTTTGAACCACAATAATGCCAGTTTAATTCCTGGCTGTGAGTCACTCTTTGAATTTGAGTATGTTGCTTAACCTGCCTATGCTCCAACTGTTTAAAAAATAAAGAAAAAAGGTGTCAACCGTTGCATTAATGTTCTAAACTTGCACATTTTCTTTGATAAAGACACCAGCAAATTGTAGAGTAATACGATATATAGATAGATGGATACATTCTGTATAATTTTTATTTCCTTTAATTATTTTTAATTCTATCAATTTATGGTATAAATCTACTTTATCTGACACACTTTTGCAGGGAGGCACAGATTATCCCAACAAAATTAGACCCGAGGCAGGAACTAAATAATAATAAATCAGCATACACTTGGGAATATTTTGTCTAGTTTACAGATGATAGTCAGTTTTATTATGTCATGAATACCTGTTGTGGAATTTTCTTCTAAATAACAGATGAGGTTGCTCTTGCAAAGTTTCATATTCAAAAGATCTGAGGAAACAGTAACATAAACCGTTCTACATTTACAATGACAATGCTAAACAAATATGAAAGAGTTGAGCTTATAAAGACTAGGTTCATTCACATAATACAGATTTCTAACACACATTACATCACATTGTATTGTCTGATGACCAAAAGGCAACAACAACCACAAAGAAAGATGGAGGCGATGGCTAGAATGTCCAACGAATACAGGCAACAATAAGCACCAAGAAAGAGTGGTGTTATGCCAACATATCCACTTATCACCATGCCGCAATGTTCCCATCGATGAATCTATAGTCATCACCAATAGATGAGAACCATTTCCGTTTCTTGCAGTTCTAATCATTTTGCTGCAGAATTACTACCTGATAGGGGATTTACACAGTGTTGTCAAAAGGGAAAAGCAATTCTACAGCCCATTCCAATAGAACATTTCATCTGACATTTAATGATTGAACTACATCTTTATTTCAAAAAAATTATGGAAGACGTTACATCAATTAATAACTCATTAGCATTTGCATCTATAATGCCAGGATTGCATCTCCATCAGGCTTTCATCTGTATTGTTTTATGACTAATGTTGCGATTTATCATCATGCCGGTGCATTACATTCAACTAATGAATAAAGAAGAGAGTATGCCAAAGACATTGTATACAAAGAGATCTTTTGTCTTTAGTATGTACAGTATACTAATCCCCAATCCATAAAATAAGGAAATTAATTTACTGTAAACACATTTTCATTTGACACTTCCAGTTACATAGCCCCAATTTCTGCTCTATCAGTCAATTCTGCTTTCAATACAAATGGTATATTCCGCATTCCTAATATCACTAAGATATAGATTGCTTTTTCCTATTTTTTACTTCCATTGTTTTCCTCTTCTACCATTGCTCCTGTTTTACTAAACAGGCTTTTTTCTAGTAAAAAATAATACATAAAAAATACACAGAAAATGTCATTTACAATATTATAGCATTTAAAAAGAGAATGATGCTATTGCAGTATTTAGGTTCAGTAACACACCAACAGGAGTTTCTTCATTTTTCATTTAACCAGCTGACATCTAGATGAAATATGTGAAGGTAGAAAAGTTATTTTGCCCAAGCTGAGTTTTCATCAACAAAATATTTAGTGATCCTTAAAATGCTTTACCTCACTAACAAGGAGTAATACTACTATAGTACTTGTTAGTGGGAATAATTTGTGTATTTACCTCTTTTGGGATTTAGTTTTAGCCAGATGATATACATACAGGACATCTTTTTTCTAATGCAGCTATGGATTGTTTCACCTTTTTTGCTTGATGTTCGCTTAATTAGCATTGTCATGTACTAATGTTTCTTATATTATGATGATTCAAGTATGAGATATTATTCTGACAGTTTTATGTAACCAGTATTATGTTTTTGAATGTCTAGTAACTGTATTGCTTGGGAATAAACATTAATTCTTTGCCACATGCTATATTTAACTGCTGAATGCTAGGGGTACTCATGCATGATTTGGTAATTTAAATTTAGATGAACATTAGACTTATTTACTAAAATATTTATATTTTTTTTCATTTTTAACATTTTGAAAATACTCCACTTTCACAATGCTTTTCGTGGTGAGGGTAATGGTGAGAACATACTGAGCTGGGTAGAACAGGCCACCCTATCCTAGGCAACTTTTTCCAGCTCACTATGCGGAATTCCATATACTACAAGGCCAGACAAGACATATTATCCGTTCATTGGGTCCAACATCTGCCTGTATATCTTCTTCTCATGTACTCCGCCATGGGCAGCAGCCAGAGGACATTGTAACTATATGTCTAAATCACTTCCACTGTCTCCTCTCAACTCAGAGAAAGCAATAGTACAACTCCCTATCACAGAGAATGAGCCCATCAATTTCATTCTTTCATTTATTACTTCGAGCTTTTTACAAAAGTTAAGGATCTGACTAGTAAAATATCTCTCCCAATTTACCCCTACATTCTTGCATGGTGTCTGTAAAAATGGTTTCACTGCACAGACTTGTTGGCCAGTCTCATCATCTGTGCCCTCACTCAAGAACACGTCTGTAAAGTCCTAGTGCAGCAGCATTGCACCCTGTACATGTAGGGAACAAGCCACTCTAGCCCTGCAGCACATAAACTGTGTGACAGTTGCTGATTTCAATATACCAATGTACATTCATACTCCTAGGCTCTATTCTGTTATTGCAGTCCCTATATTCAGCAGTTTAGATAGATCAAATGGCACTTTGATATTGCTGATTAAAAAAAAAAAAAGAATGTCTAGGCCCAGGGTCTGATTTGACAAATAAGCAAACTTTATTTAGCAAATCTCCTTTCCATTGTAAAAGCCTGCTGTTAGAACTGTACAGTTTTTTGCGTATGTATTTCATATAAGCATTTTAAGGATAAGTGAATAGCTCAGGGTCACCCACTGGTTAGTAATGATGATAATAGAAACTTTATGACTTACACTCTGACACATAAGACACTAAGCTACACTGTTGTCCGTAGTGCAGGATTCAGACCTAAAGTGAATGGTTAATGCAGCAAATTCTACAGATGTTTTCCTAATGGCAATGCACAGACGAATTGTGGTTTCTAACCCTGCAGTGATCAATTAAATACAGTCCATGGCCTATGGTTGTTGCCGATGAGAACTTTTGTGCAATACAGTCTTTATTGTTTCTTCCTTTCGACTTGCTCTTGATGGTAAGCTTATGTAGATCTGTATAAGCCTGTGGATTCTTGCCTTTGTCATTCACAGACTGTCTTTCTAGAGCCACTATACATAAACCTTGAGGTGTACCCTTTTATACATGCTATCCACTGGGCTGAACTGTTAAATGAAAGGGTATCTAAAGTAAAAAATAAAGCGAGTAAACTCACTTTGTCATGACTAAATGAAAATATGTAATAGCTAAAAAGGGACCAGTAGGATGCAGAAAAAACACTTGTATAAAAACAATGTCTGCTTGAATAGGTGCATCTATCTAGCACCAGGTAAGACCCTCCTTTTTGCCTCCGTTTCACCCTGAATTTTTCAAGGCATGAATCCAAGAAGTTGCTGGAAACATTTTGTCAGAATTTTGGTCCATGCAGCTTTGATAGAATCACAAAGTTTTTCCAGAATTTTCAGTTGTACATTTATTTTATGAAACTCCCTTTCCACCTTATCCCAAACAGCTTAGCTTTATTTAAATCTGGGGACTGCTCGGACTGTTGGAGTAAATTTAATCTAGCTTGGGATAATGAACAGTTTGTGAAATGATGACCTGTGGCCACAAAGGGGTGCACATGGTCAGTAGCATTGCTTTAGATTGACCGCGGCAGTCAGATGGTGCTCTTTGGGTGTTAGAAGACCTAACAACACCACAAAACTACTACTTCAACCACCACTACCACCCATCTGTACCACTGGTACACAGCAGGGTGGAGGTATGGATTAACTTTGTTTATACCAAGATTTGACTTACCCTCTCCATATTGCAGCAGAAACCAGGATTAATCAGACAGAGCAAATCTTCATTTGTTGAGGTTTGGTGATCAAGTGCCCACTCTAGGCTCAGTTTTGCTGTTTTTAGCTGGAATGGTCTGCTTCTGCAGTATCCCATCTGCTTCAAGACCCAGTGTGTTCAGAGATATCTATCTGTACACCACTGTTGTTAATAGCTGCTATTTGAGTATTAGTGGCCTTTGTTATTGTGAACAAGTGTGATCAGTCTTTCTCATTAATGTGTGTTTCTGCTCACAGGGTGTCTGCTTGTGTATCTCGCTATTCTTTGCAAAAATTAGGACATGTTTCTGAGAATCTGGAATCGCCATGTATTGCACCATCATTCTTACCACAGCAAAAGTCACCTCAGTCATGCATCTTACCAATTCTACTGTTTTGTCAAACACTAACTAAACATCTTCACAATTTCCACATGCTGTATACATTGAGTTGCAGCTGCAAGATTGACTGTTTATAGATTTGGGCTGTTTGTCTTCATGAACAGATTTATGTATTAAAGTAAGTATATTCATGTACACACTTACTGTGTGACTACACAGTGTGTGCCTAGCAGTCAAGAATGCATCCATTTCTTGTTTGAAGAGCACCTACAGAGGGCCTAGTGTTGGATGTTAGCTCTTTATCTGTGTCTTTCAGCCCAGACCTTCCTGTATGTAAGTAAAACATTTAGAAATTTCTTGAATTTCACATATAAGCACGTTAAAATATTTAATTGGAGAAATCACTGGAGAAGGAAAATGGGCACAATTTTGACTTTACAGAATATTGGGATCAAATGGAAAGAGCAAGGAAAAAGTTTGGTAAATTCTCTGAATATCACTGGAGATAAAAAAGAAATAGTGTTGAAGAAAATGGTGAGGGAGGACAAAGAGAAAAGGGAAACAAAAGGACTGGCAGTATGAGTGAGAAAACAAAGTGTGGAACTAAAGAACACTGGTAATAATGGAGTATAAGGATAAGGGAATGAAGATTAAGGTAACAATGTTATGAATAAGGGCGGCATAGTGGCGCAGTGGTAGTGCTGCTGCCTCACAGTAAGGAGACCAGGTTTTTCATCCTGGGTCCTCCCCGCTTGGAGTTTGCATGTTCTTCTTGTGTCTGTGGGTTCCCTCCAGGTGCTACAGTTTCCTCCCACAGTCCAAAGGCATGCAGGTTAAGTGAATAACAGATCCTAAATTGGCTGTGGTTGGTGTGTGTATGTGTACGTGTGTGCGCGTGTTTGTTCGCCCTGCTGTGTACTGGTGCCCTGTCCAGGGTTTGTTCCTGCCATGCACCCTATGCTAGCTAGCTACCCTCTGCACCCTATAGGCTCCAGCACCTCCTGCAACCCTGTTTAGGACTAAGCGGGCTAGAAAATGACTAACTGGCTCTTATGAATAAAAAGAGTATAGTGCAAGAGTTATGAAGAGAAAGGAAGCCCTTATCAAGGTCTAAAATTGTGATTTTAACAGTTTGTGCCAGGGTTTTTAAAGTTGCCTGAACGTCCTGCCCTTGCCAAATGTAACCACTAAACTGCCTTTGTCTGCTGATCATTTAGACCAGGCAATTGAAAAGTCCATTAGTACCTCTGCCTAGTAACATCTATCATATTTCATACTTGTGTGTGGTTTATTAAACTCTTGTCTCTTTCTGTTTACTATTAGGGACCTCACTGTGTGTGAACTGGGAGGAGGCATGACGTGCCTTGCAGGAATCATGGTATGTACTCATTGTCTTGGAACCTGTAATTTACCATCTTATATTTTCAAACTGTAAATCATCACTGGTCCCCCAGCAGCATAATGTGATATCCGCACTCCTATCAGAGAACGGGTGTCAATAAATATGTCCTATTATCTTTTAGCACTACAACCCCCAGAGCCCATACCCCCTCGCCCTAATCACCATGGTCCTGTGGAGCTCTTGTTGATGAAAATTTGCAAGTATTTATAATAATCCTGAAGTTTTGTCCAGTCTTAAAAGAAGGCCTGTTATGACAACTTTGGGAAAAAGTATGTGCTACCATTTGGGTTTTCTGAATCTTTTCATACTTCTGAGATTGAATTTAGTTTCAGAGTAACAAGTGTACTAGTTAAATGCATGCACTTGTGTGGTTTGTACACTTGTTTGGAGCGAAAAATATTCCAGCAAGTAAAATACCAATGTAAAAAGTAACCCACTCTAGCAAACACAAACACCTTCTGCCAATACAATCAAAGGGATATACAGTGCGATGCAAAAGTTTGGGCAACCTTGTTAATAGTCATTATTTTCCTGTATAAATCGTTGGTTGTTA
>JANRMT010061414.1:16861246-17001119 GCA_026402145.1 Polypterus bichir lapradei
AGTGGGTGTAGCTAAATGCACATAATGTTATGGGAGCTTTTTTGTTTATGTACATTTTTATTGTTGCAGTGAAGACAGGAATATTGCCTTGGGACTGGCAGAGTGGTTGTTGCTATTTTAAAAAGGAGTACATGGGGGAATATTCCACGTACCTGGTCTATGTTGGAGAAGTGAAATGGCGACTACATTTGATAGATGAAGTTCAAATTCAGAATGAGCAATATGGATTCACCCCTAGCTTTGGAATTGTGGACCCACTCCCTTTCCATTCATTGATACTTCAGGGGTCATGGAATTTCAACAATCCTGTGCACATGTGCTTTGTCAACCTCGAAAAAAACTTGTGACAGCATACTCTGTGGTATCTTGTGGAAGTTGCAAAAGAGTATAATGTTCTGAATCAGTGCTATGTACCATTTGGTTCCAGGATTTGTAGAGTAAGAGTTATGTTCAGGAATCATGACATTCATCAGTGAATCAGTGCAGGAGCTGCAGTTGTATAAACATTGTACTAGATTGTACAGTTGGTCTACAATCCCATTATAATCTATGGGCACAAGCTTTGATAGTGACCAAAAAAATTAGATCATGAGTATAAAAGCCTGCAACGAAGCTTGTGGACAGGGTGAGATGCTTGGCAGTATGTGAGGACCTCAGAGCAGAACCACTTCTCTTCTGGATCGAGAGGAGTCTGTTTAAAGTTTTTTCTCATGTGGGCTCCTCAAGTGGGTGTTGTAGTAGGTATGGCCCACTGGTATATCACTAATGGGCATGCTGGACAGCTGCTTCTTCATTGCCCTGAGAGCAACTTGGTATTTTCTGGGATCATTTTGCTAAGGATAGGGAGGGCGGGTTAGCCCTGTTCTGTGTATTGCTACTGTTACCAAAAATAATAAAGAAGGTGCTTTATTTGAAAGTCTTTTAGGATTTCAGTGTCAAAAATTAACTGAGATTCAGAAAACCCAGACATATATAAGTAACATTTATGAAGTACTGTATCTTGTAGGCTTCTAAAATTAAATGGGGCATGCAGGACATTTTTCCTGGGTTGTTTGTTGTGTCACGCTTTATGGGCAGAAGTGTGATAAGGATCTAAAAGTTAGAAAAACCTTCTTAATTTCTTCTCAGTGTTAGTGGTATACATGAGCAGAAGTGGGATCTCCTTCATGTATCATTATGTTGTGTTTTTCAGTCATATCCCATCTCTCTTTTGAGGGAAACACATTACTCTTTTTAGTATATTAAGTGTCTACTGTGATAACCCTTGGTACATGTTAATGGATAAAATTCTTGATTTACTCTCAAAGATACAGACTTTCTTTAAAGAGAAAAAGATCAACTTCACTACTCTGCAGTCATCCATACCAGGTAGTATGGGAGAGTGTCTGTGAGTATATTGATGAATCGGTATGCTCTTCAGGAGTCTGTGCCACCTTCGGATGAAATGGTAGTTAGTCATTGTGCGAAAAAGCTGTAAAACCGCTACTACAGTTTGCCAGACATTCTCCTTCACAACACTGAATTCCGTTCAATGTCAACGGAGAAATCTTGTAAGACTCTCAACAGTGATTGCCTTTATTTTGTGTTAAGTCATAAGGATACATCAGGTGAGTTTTCACACTTCATCATGGTGAACATCTAACCGGACCGTTTTTCTTTCTTCTTTCCTTTCTCGCTGTCTTTCTCTCTCTCTCTCAGTTCTCAGAATCTTAGGTCCAGATGAGAGAGCACACCACAGCACACATGCCTTACATCAAATACATGTTGTTGTCAGTCAAATTCTAAACAGGACCAAATGTATCTTTGGGGCTGAAATTGGAGATTTGCAACATCAGCTTGGAAGTTTTTAAAATGTTACTATTTTTAAAATTGAATCAAGCTTTCAGCAACAACAAAACAAAATAAAGAAGAGAAAAGAGAGATTTCTGAGGAAATTTCCGCATCTTCAGAGCATTGGGGTTCAGTCTTACCCACAGCTCATTCAAGCTGTCCCTGATATAGCTGTGTGTAACAGCAACAAGCATCATTTTTGTCTTTTCTAATTAGATTCTTTTGACTTAGGCCAGTCATTGAGGAGCCGTCACCTGCTATTCTCAGTGACTCACTTTTTATTCAGGCAGGATTTTTTATGTGGCAGCGGAGCAGTGCATTAAAGACACTTTTTTATGTCTCCACAAATAAAAAGCATATTGTTTGAGGTCTGATTGGCATTTGACAAACCTGTCTTGGTGCTATACAATGTTATACAATGTTAGAGCGTGGATGTAAGAGCATGTCAGAACTGGCGTGCGCATACACACATGCAAGCACGAACACACACACAAAAAGAGAAAAGAAGAAAAAAATTAGCCTTACAAAGCCATCTGCCTCCAATGCAAAGTTATATGAAGGGCATCAGGCAGGCAGCCGGTGCAAGCTGAGAGGCAGAGTGACAGCCATGTGTGATGGCTCTGCTAGATAAACAGAAACCCACAAATGAAAGCCTCTCAGAATGCCATCATCCCCTGTCACAATGCAATTACCGAACAGAATGATAGCAAGATAGAGGCTTCTCGCAAATGGAATGATAAAAGTATTGACTGATTTGATTGAATGATTAAAATAATGCAGACATAAAATGAAAAAAGAGAGAGAGAGAGAGAATGGCCGACGATTGTTACGAAAGGAATAGGTGAAGCAGCGTAACACTCGGCGGCCTGTCAATTCTGTCTGCGTGGCTCGGCACTTCAGTGAGCATCACTATTGTCTTGGATGTTTGCTTTATTATTCTTTTTTACTCTCTCTCTCTCTTGTTTTCTCTTTCTTGTTTTTCAGATTTCTATTTCTGCAGAAGCCAGAGAAGTTTTGCTGTCTGATGGGAATGAAAAAGCCATCCAAAGTATCCTTCTTAATGTTTAGTATAATAAACTTGAGAGCCTGTGTGAGGCTGGACCAGGCCAGGGTAGAACGTAGGTGAGCTTCTCATGAATGTAGTATTTCCTGCACTACTGAAATGTTGGCAGCAGAGTTGTCACTGGTTTAGCTCCTACTCATGGACTTTGCTGTAAGCTGGGTGGCTCCTCACTAGTTCATCACTGAAGCTCACTCAGAAGGCATACAGTCATTTAGAAGTGAAGAGTGACAATGCATTTTCAATGCCTTACTGTTTCATTTCTACAGCTTGGTCTAGAAGCATTGACTCAATATGGTAACATGTACAGGTATTTTACATGTCATTTGAGAACTGAAAACACAAAAGAAATATTTTAATTTTATAGTAATTTCAATTTGGAATGCCTGCCTTAGTTTTTTATATATTAATAAAAGAGCATAATAATATGTTTTAAGCACAGGCCAAACCTTAGTCAGATTCAGAGTACTAAGGTATAGTATTTTAATTAGAATGGACTTGTTTTCTATGCATTTGTTTATTGTTCCAATAAAGATAAGGTATTTCAAACATCTACAGTATATTGCCAAAAGGGATCTGAAGCGAAATATTTCCCTCAAATACCATTCCTCAAAAATATATTTCCTAAGTCTGTGTTTTTAATGACATTAAATATTCTCACAGTTTGATTTTAAGGAGTTAAATAAGAACTGTAGACATTACATAACATCCATCCATTATCCAACCTGCTATATACATTCTGAAGTTCACTTCATCCAAAACAAACTCACCATGAGGCACAGAACCTTTTCCAGCAATATAAGCTTGGCATTAGCCCTGAATAGGGTGCCAGCCCATTGCATGGCCCCCACCCGTACACACCAGTTTTGAAAAACTAGTTAACATACACAAGATTAGGGATATGGGAAGAAAACAAAGAGTCAGACATGATGAGAATATGTGGACTCCAAACAGATGAGAGTAGGGCATGGGATTTAAACCCAGGCTACTGAATACAGAAAAATCCAACAGCAAGTGCTGTTTTTTAATTCTTTTATTCGAAGGTTTTCTACATGTTATTCATTCATCTGTTTTCTAAAATCTGATTTTTCTTGGATAGGGTTTTGACTAGCTTCAGTCTACCTTGGTTGAAAAACTGCAAGAAAAAGTAAACCAAGTCTGACTGGCATGATACACTCCTTCACACATAAATAATACTCTTTTGTTATATCTTTATTTTATGACAAGAATCCTACATGAATACACAGATTCCATGTAGCAGGCTTCCCAGCTGCCATTTAAACTGGTTTCAGACTCTATCCACTATACCATACTGAAATGTTTTCTGTGTCATTGCTTCATTGTGTTTGAAAACACTTAAAATCTATTCTATACATGTTCAAGCCATCTCTGTATAAGTGTCCCAGTAAGTGTTATCCAACTTATAGTGATGACACCCTTGGGCTTTATAGCCCAACATCTTAGTCTCAGTTTTTCACTGTCTGCCAGTGAAAGGTAAAGTTATCATGCTGCCCAAGGTTTGAGGTTTGGGTTGGAGAGTGCACTTCACTGGCTTAGCTTTGAGTTTAGGTGGGGAAGGGAACGGAGTGTAGTTCTCCACTTTATATACTGTAATAATACACGTTTCCGGTCCTAAACAAGTTAGGCAATGTACAAATGACATAACATTCAGGAGTGTTCAGAGACTTGGTTAACTGTTTTAAAAGTTGGGTCATTTAATTTGTTTTTCATCACTTCATCAACAAGTCTCTTATGACATTTACATTAATAATTTTTTATTACAATCAGTATTATTAAAAAAAATTAAAAATAGTGATAATAGCAGAATGCAATTGCATGCGTTATTCGACTGTACATGCTTTTTAACCACCTCACAATGTCCTCTAGCAACCAAATGTAGCCCAGATAGGCTTGTAGTGGCTCAATAACTTTCACTGACAATAGATTCCAAGTCAGGTGATGTCAAAATGGCATTGATTTACATCGTATTGTTAGCTGTTACTTGTGGAGGGTCTGTGACTAATTGTTGTTCAAATTTCTTAAACACAACATTTTTAAAGAAGTGCCTGATGGAGAATTAAAATTTCTGTCGAATTCTCAAGGTAAAATTGTTGTCTGTTTTGGACCATGGTGAAATGCAGATCTGAAGCTTTGCCTATAAATAGTGTCAGAGAAATATTGAATCATAATGTGCAGATAATGCATGATGTTGAATTTAGTGTTATGTAAATATCAAGTACGTTTTGGTCACGGTATGCTTATAGAGAGATGCTTATTTAATTTCTATCCTCTAAAAGTCATTTTGAGATAATTTTATATGGTTCTTTTTCCATAAACAGCAGTAAAAGTGAGAATTCCTCTCCTGGTATTTGACTAACTTGTATTCAGCATCTGTTTTACTGTTAAAATAAACAAGATGAAATGACCTCTCACAAGGTAAATTTGAAATGGTAAACTGATCTGTAATTGAATGTTCCCAAAATTTTTCTCTTTTTTAAGATATGAGTTTTCAGATCTGCCGATGCTTTTTAATGAGACATTCTAAAAAATGTGTACCGTGTGATTATTCAAGATATCTCAATGAAAGCTTAACTTTCTTGCAAAATTTCCTTGAACAATACTGCAAGTGTGTAAAATTTCAGTTAAATCAGTCCCCTGGTAGTTGACAGGTCTCATGCGGAAAGATGGACGTGGCAAACGCAGCAGGTGGTTTTCACATTATATGCGAATGCACCTACAAGTGTTCTTTTCCAGAGAAGAAAGGCAGCTCCTAATTGAACATTTTTAAAGCAGATCTTCCTGATGGTCTGTGACCTAGTTCAGAGTAAACAATCAGGGTCACGTGATTACACTTACATCAAGACGAACCCTGCTCTGCTTCCCAAATGTGGTACTGTAAGTGGTCATCAAGGGCACTCTTAAAGTCCTTGCCTTTGGTAAAACATCTATCATAGTCTCTTGCGGCTTTTATTTCTTTATATATTTGATGTGACACCTTTAGGGAATTATTAGCGTCTATGCTACCTTAGCCTTACCTCTCTTTATTTATGATATTTTGTTTTCCCAGGCTGCATTCACCAGAAATTATTTTGATCCTTCTTCCTCGAGGATTAGTTTATAGAAATAGAAGCATGATGAATTCTGATTTTTCAGTCCATTGGCAATGGCACAGCTTTTATTGTTACATTATTTTACTTGTAGCCTGTCATTAAATCCTGCCCTAGTATAATTTAAAGTCCCTTTACAGAAAGAGGGGAAAGGAGCTGGGATATCTGTGAGGTGGCTAGCAAACTTTCTAAAAAGATACGGGACATTATAGTTTATTGCTCATAACTCTTGTACCTTGGCCGGTTTGCTGTATGGAGGGCATGGTAAGTGGAGTGGACTTTTTCTCCCAGTGTTTGCATGTATTTTTCTCACAGTCAAAAAATTCTGTCAAGTGGACCGTAGTTGGCCCAATTTGAATGTGTGCCCTTCTCTAGACTGGCAGTCCATATTGGTGATTTCTATTTTGCCGTGTTACTCCTACTTATACAGCTTTTGAAGATGAAGACTAGAGAGTGGTCTTAGAAATTAAGGTCTGAAGTTAACAGAGCTATCATTAAGAGATGGATACAAAAATGTCCAAGGTGGCAATCAGCAATCAAAAAGTGGAAGCAGCTTCAAATGATAAACACCCAGCTTCCATTCAGAATCCTACAAGACTTTAATTACCAAGAAGAAGAACAAAAAAACAGTTAAGTGACTTTTGAGTTCAGTGAAATTGTGTGAGTGCTACATAAGACTAGCCTGTATGTCAGGATAGCAGACAGAATATTTACTGTATATACTTGTGTTTAAGTTCTTCCATGGAGAAGTCGGGGCTTGATTTTACGGTATAATTTCCAGTATTTTATAATGTCAGTCATATAAGTCAAATGCGGAAAACTCACACAAGAGACTGATATGCTAACGCCCACCTGAGAGAGTAACCACGGAACACACTACGTTTTTTTTTCTATGTATTATGCCTGCGTGACCACATGGTAATACCTGAACTATTCCGAAGCGACGTTTGCACTGTTATGTGTTTTTTTTTGTATCTCACACCCTCATATACCTTCATTGTAAGAGCATCCCTTATTTACAATGGAGTGTTTGATCAGAAGAAAATATGAAGCTGGTTTTAAATTAAAAGTCATTGAAGTGGCGAAAGAAATTGCTAACTGTGCTGCTGCAACAAAATTCCATGTCTCTGAGAAACTGGTGTGAGATTGGAGGAAGCAAGAAGATGTAAAAAAATCGCGAGTGTACACGGTAATTAAAAAAATTCTATACTTAATACTGGCAACTGGCTATTTGGTCAAAACAAAAAGTATTATATATGGCAGAATCTTATTGCTGTCTGTGTTTTTTGTGACACTTTAACTAAACAAAATCAATGTGGTGGTAGTGTCCTTTGACGGGAATGTTTGTGTTCAGACTTGAAAAAATTTCAAAATTGAAGAAAAAATTCAACAAACATTGTGAAATACAACCGGAACAATATGTTGCATAGCCAATGCTGTACCAGGAGCACTTAAGAATAGAAAGTTAGGTGTTCTTGTGTGGCATGCTTAAAGATCTCATATAGAAAAAGAGGCAAAGCTTATGATTAAGGGTTCGTTATTGATGCCTAGGGACCTTGACAGTGCTCAAGCAAATATGTCCTAACTGGCCTATCTAGAGAGTTTATGAAATTAGCAGAGACTTCCCCAAGAGTGAGAGCTGCTTTCATAGCAAAGAAGGGGCATCTTTTGCATAATATAAAGAGGACTCATAATTCTTGCACGAGTACTCTTTTTTTTTTTTGGTTTTGATCATTTTTGTAACTCCTGCTTCTCACCCCAATCACGTGACGTCTTCTTAAGAGCATCTCAAAATATTCATTTTGAGCTAGTCTATCCATTTTCTTACCCCTGTACAGTGAATGTGTTATAGTTTGGTGCGCCGTTGCAGAATTTGGCATTGTAATCCTTTAGGTTTTTGAGGAGGGGGGAACAACAGTCACCATCACTTGTTATTTCGTGTTGCACTGAAATCCTAGAGGACTTTTTGCAGCCCCAACTGGAAGAAATGGATGTTGTGGATGCCTGGTTTCAACAGGACGGAGCAACAGCTCATACAGCGTGGAGATCCATGCAAGTTTTGTGGGAGATGTTTCTGGGCAAAAAAATCTATTTTGGTATAACCTATTCTTGTGTCATAATGAAATTTAAACATTTGAAATGTGGTGGTTCTTTTTGGCTTACCCTGTATTATCAGTATACCAGGGTTGCTAGGGGTAGCATCACATTATGAAAGCTGTTTATATGACTATAGTAAGCAGAAAGCCTTATGGAGGGCTCTGTAAGTGGTTACCCCAATAAGACGTTAGCTGTAATTCTGATGTCCACCACATTCCCTGCCCACTTCTTCAGTTTCCCTGCAAAATCATTCCTCTCTTTCTTGTCAGTCAGCAGATTTTGCTCAGTTGTACAGAATTTTGTTTAACCCAAGATTGAACTCTGATGTAATGATAGCTGTTGTAGTCTCGAGTACTCATTCTGGAAACACTCTCACAATTTGAACTCCCAAGGATAGCTGCTCACTGTTCTTGCCAGTATGCACTAATGTTACTTCATGCAAGTTACATACCATGTGCCCCCATTGAGGGAGTATAAAAATGATTGGCTCTGACAGTATGGCATTATATACATCTTACTTTATAAAGGTTTTCCTAGTCTAAAGTTTTTGCTTGACAACCCATAGTATTCCAATGCATTCCATGTTGCATTTGTGAGTGTCCTGAACATCCTTTTAACCAGATCTTCTTTGTTGGGGGATCTGTGACATCTAATCTGTGAACTTTAACCTTTGTCAGAGAATGTTTAATTCTCAGGGATTGCCCTAGTCATGATTGCTTCCTGCATCTGTCGCCCATTGGTTCTACGGAGCGCCTACATTAAATATTAGACAGCACGCTAGAGATTAACCACTGCGTAACAGCCTTAAATGAAACTGATATGTCAGCAGTGCAAAGGAATCCGCTTGGCCAAGATGCAGCTGGTAGCAAAACGAGAGCGTTGGCACCTTCATTACATCTGCTTTAGAGCATACTAAGCGGGACTTAATGACTGCGCCTCTTCAGTTTATTTAGGTAGTTCTGATGTCCCCTCAGCCAGAGGTCTGCATCCAGGAGTACAAATGTTGCTGGTATAACATAGCCTGATATTGATCTGGGAGTCCAAATTGCCTTTATCAGTGTGAAATATTCAAGCCTGAATTCTTTTCTTATTTGCAGCCATGAAGGCAGAAGTAGGGGCCACATGGCTGTCAAATTAAAGAGAGTGGATTCATCCAGTTGACTCGCAGGTGGAACCCATTGCGCTGTACCATACTGTTTATACGGTGCGTTCTTCTCAAGCATGTAGACCAGAGGGCAGAAAAGGAGAGTACACTTGCTGAATATGTCAAAAGTATTCATTACAGCTGACAAATTTAGATTTAATTTATAATCTGTATTTATTACAGAAAATGTCTTCATGTTTTTCGGACACTTTTTAGTAGGTGTCTCTTTAAAAAAAAAAAAAAGAAAACCGAAGTAATGGCACTGCTGGTTTATTTTCATATTATTTTTATTTTTTTCTTCTGAAATGAATCCAGTATTTCCTTGACCCCAGGTCTCCTAGATGTACAGTGTGTCATCGAGGAAAATCGGAAGCACGGTTTCTTCAAGGATACATCAGTGTCCAGTCGGTAGGTGCCCTTTCTTCCTAAGGCAATTCCAATATTTCACACCTAAGGTTTGGGGCATAGCTATATGGCAAGTTTGGAGGTAAGTGCCTTTCAGCGCATACTGTGCCGTGCTGCTTTGGTAGTTGATTAGTTCTTAAAGATCCCAGCTTAAACACCTTTTCTGTCAGATTCTTTTTAACTTTTCAGTCTCTGCTTCCCGACTGTCCACCAGGAGTGGCATACTGATGAAGCTGAAAAATTCACTCATAAATATTCTAGTAGTGATAAATACATTTCCACAACAATAGTTAACTCATGATGGCGGTTTATAATTCAGTTGTTCTGCTGAGTGCTCGTGTCTGAAAACATGTTTAAACACTTGAAAGAACAATGCAGCTCAGAACTGTTAGTTAATGATATTCGCACAGTAACCTCATCGTCAGCACTGCATGCCTTTTATTGAAACTCAGTAATAACTCGTGTGTTCCAAGAGGCAGCCATAAAGTCATAAGGTTTATCACTGGGAAAACATCTGGGCAGAATTCTGGTGCTATATGAAAGCATGTGACAAGGATTTATAAACCAAGTATTTGTGCTTTCCTCACAAAAATGTGTTTCTGAAGACATAAGAAATTTTGTAAATATGAGGGAAATAATCAAGTTGACTTTTTATCTGTCCATCTTATTAGCTTACTTACTGTATTCTGTTTTATCATTGTTAGGAATTCTGAGCATTTCTCATCAACATCAAGAGTAAAGCAGAAACCAGCCTTCAGTAGGATACCAGTCAAACAAAAGACGTGCAGACACACATACAGTATATTCAGGGCCAATTCAGAGGAGCAGTTTGGATTTGAGAGTAAGTCAGTGTACCCTCAGAAAGGACAGACAGAGAGAGAATGTGCCAACCTCACAAAGACAGCGACTGGACCAGGATTTAAACTCGACCCACTTGGACTATGAGCTGTAGCACCTTATTTATTTAGTTGCCTCATATTCAGAGAAATTATTGGTCACAAAGTACGTGAGCCTCTGGACATTTAAGATCTGTAAATCTTATCATCCCATATGTTAACATATTAAATGGCAAGATTTCAATATTGCAAGACCTAGATTCATAAGCCACCAAAATTTGAACCATTAAAGAAAGGTTTAATTTTGTTACACCCCCAAAACTGAAAGGTTATAAAAGCCTGTAAGGTAGTCAACTTGTGAAAAATTATGCTTATGGTCTTGTTTTCTGAAAATAAGTCAAGTGCCTACAGTATATACCTGTAAGACTTAAAATTTTAATCTGCAAGTCATGGAAAAGTCTACCGTATATACTCGAGTATAAGCCGGCCCGAATATAAACCAAGGTACCTAATTTTACCAAGAATAACTTATTGACTCGAGTATAAGCCTAGAGTGGGAAATGCAGCAGCTACTGGTAAGTTTCAATAATCAAAATAAATACCAATAAATTTACCGTACATTAATTGAGGCATCAGCTCATTAACTGAGCACACAGCCCGGAATGAATCTCACAGAGGCTGCACAGCACCACACAGAGACCGCAGCAGTTCTTCTACCGCCTGCAGACCAAACCAGGTACAGTGGAACCTCGGGTCACGACCGTAATTCGTTCCAAAACTCTGGTCGTAACCCAAAGTAATTTCCCCCATAGGATTGTATGCAAATACAATTAATCCGTTCCAGACCGTACGAAACTGTATGTAAATATATTTTTTATTAAAGATTTTTAAGAACAAAAATAGTTAATTACACCATAGAATGCCCAGCGTAATAGTAAACTAAATGTAAAAATATTGAAGAACACTGAGAAAACCTTGAACAACAGAGAAAACTAACACTGCAAGAGTTCGAGTACGAGCCGCTCTCTAAAAACACTTTTTTTTTTTATGAGTTTTAAGCACAGGGAAAAAAATGAACATTTGAAAAATCCATAATTTAATAAACCACCAAGAAAAGTAACATTGCAACAATGCACGCTATGAACCAATCGCTGTACACAGAAGTGAAGTGGAGGTTAAAATCCAATAGAAAAAAGTCTTCATTAAATACGAGGTTAAAACAATGCTCGAAGCAGTCTCTTTAAAAACAAGCCCAGTGCATTCTTTAACTGCCTTCTTGGCCTTATACGACCAGGACTCTCTTTTTTTCTCTCTCTCTCTCGCTGCACAGGGAGAGACTGAACACGTGCGGAAATCATCGGCGCGCACAAACCGAAAGGAAAACTGGCTTGTTTGTATGCCGAGTGTGTGGTCATGAACAGATGCAAAAGTTTGGTGAACTTTTTGGTCGTAGCCCGATTTGTACGTGTTCAGAGACGTTCGTGAACCGAGGTTCCACTGTAATGTACACTCCAGCTTTCTGTCGGGTTGGCGGGGCCAGCGGGACTTGAATATAAGCCGAGGGTGACGTTTTCCAGCACATTTTGGGTGCTGAAAAACTCGGCTTATATTCGAGTATATACGGTAAATATGGAAGTGCCAAAATCCACTAGTGTTTAAAAGATCATCCTAAACATGACGATCTCTTAAATAACATGATTAACTCTGTCAAATTGACTCAATTTTTAAAAATTTTGAATATTAAAGACTAGTTTTTACAAGTGCTAAAGTCTTCGAATATGTCAGATCCTGAACATAAGAGACCCTGAGCTTGTGAAGGACTTGATTTTGGGGATTAGGCGTCTGAGTCTCTTAAGCAAAAAGAAGAAATTTGCAGAACTACATTGCAAGCTTCTGAACTGAAAAACCTCTAAACTATCGAACCTATAAATTTGGAATTTACACTTTTAGAGAGACATATTTGGAATATTTGAGTTTTAGTATACAATATATGAACTTTGTAAGAGGTAGTGGTGGGGGGACAACAGTTGGTGCATCTGCCTGAAAACTGCAGAAGTCTTGGTTTCAGTTCATGTCCAGTCACTCTTGGTTTTGTCCCACATCCCAGAGAGTTCCTTGCTGGATTAAGTGGTTATTGTAATGTGACACATTGAGAGACTATGGGTGCTTGCTTGACTGTACCCTCTGTTACACCCATGTGAGGTTTGTTTCTGCCTTGTCTTGTGTCCACGCTTCCAGGATAAACTTTGGCTCCTAGAAAATCCAAATTAACCTCTAAGATTATTTTTATACTGGTGGACAGGTTAATACTGGAAATACAGTGCATCCAGAAAGTATTCCCAGCGCATCACTTTTTCCACATTTTGTTATGTTACAGCCTTATTCCAAAATTGATTAAATTCATTTTTTCCTCAGAATTCTACACACAACACCCCATAATGACAACATGAAAAAAGTTTACTTGAGATTTTTGCAAATTTATTAAAAATAAAAAAATTGAGAAAGCACATGTACATAAGTATTCACAGCCTTTGCCATGAATCTCAAAATTGAGCTCCGGTGCATCCTGTTTCCCCTGATCATCCTTGAGATGTTTCTGCAGCTTCATTGGAGTCCACCTGTGGTAAATTCAGTTGATTGGACATGATTTGGAAAGGCACACACCTGTCTATATAAGGTCCCACAGTTGACAGTTCATGTCAGAGCACAAACCAAGCATGAAGTCAAAGGAATTGTCTGTAGACCTCCGAGACAGGATTGTCTCGAGGCACAAATCTGGGGAAGGTTACAGAAAAATTTCTGCTGCTTTGAAGGTCCCAATGAACACAGTGGCCTCCATCATCTGTAAGTGGAAGAAGTTCGAAACCACCAGGACTCTTCCTAGAGCTGGCCGGCCATCTAAACTGAGTGATCGGAGGAGAAGGGCCTTAGTCAGGGAGGTGACCAAGAATCCGATGGTCACTCTGTCAGAGCTCCAGAGGTCCTCTGTGGAGAGAGGAGAACCTTCCAGAAGGACAACCATCTCTGCAGCAATCCACCAATCAGGCCTGGATGGTAGAGTGGCCAGACGGAAGCCACTCCTTAGTAAAAGGCACATGGCAGCCCGCCTGGAGTTTGCCAAAAGGCACCTGAAGGACTCTCAGACCATGAGAAACAAAATTCTCTGGTCTGATGAGACAAAGATTGAACTCTTTGTTGTGAATGCCAGGCGTCACGTTTGGAGGAAACCAGGCACTGTACATCACCAGGCCAATACCATCGCTACAGTGAAGCATGGTGGTGGCAGCATCATTGTGTTGGGATGTTTTTCAGAGGCAGGAACTGGGAGACTCGTCAGGATAAAGGGAAAGATGACTGCAGCAATGTACAGAGACATCCTGGATGAAAACCTGCTCCAGGGTGCTCTTGACCTCAGAAGGGGGCGACGGTTCATCTTTCAGCAGGACAACGACCCTAAGCACACAGCCAAGATATCAAAGGAGTGGCTTCAGGACAACTCTGTGAATGTCCTTGAGTGGCCCAGCCAGAGCCCAGACTTGAATCCGATTGAACATCTCTGGAGAGATCTTAAAATGGCTGTGCACCGACGCTTCCCATCCAACCTGATGGAGCTTGAGAGGTGCTGCAAAGAGGAATGGGCGAAACTGGCCAAGGATAGGTGTGCCAAGCTTGTGGCATCATATTCAAAAAGACTTGAGGCTGTAATTGCTGCCAAAGGTGCATCGACAAAGTATTGAGCAAAGGCTGTGAATACTTATGTACATGTGATTTCTCAGTTTTTTATTTTTAATAAATTTGCAAAAACCTCAAGTAAACTTTTTCCACGTTGTCATTATGAGGTGTTGTGTGTAGAATTCTGAGAAAAAAAATGAATTTAATCCATTTTGGAATAAGGCTGTAACATAACAAACTGTGGAAAAAGTGATGCGCTGTGAATACTTTCCAGATGCACTGTACCTAAATTATTAATCTTGATTAACATGTACAACCTACATTGCCTACCTACTGTATGTGACGTCCACTCATCATTCAGATCTTAATCAAACTGAGCAATATGGCCAAGGCTGGCAACCATACCTTTAAAGTAGAGTAGGCCAGAATCCCATTACAAGTACTTCCCCTTTAAGGGCTATGCGGTAGAATACCTGGGCAAAGGCCATGATCCAATTCAAGAGCTGCACTCCTACTGGGACTTACCAGATAACCTTTGAAAGGGCTACACAAATCAAACTGAGCAATAGAGGCCTACGACCTCAGCTTCTAAATACCTTACCAGGGTCCAGAGACTCGCCTTCAGCTGCACAATTCAAACAGAATGAGCACGGCTCACACCTGAACCCAAATAAAAGAAACACTTCAACAAGATCAGATCACTACCTTTGAAAGAGCTAAACAAATTACGAGTCACTTGAACAAGCACACTGGGGGCAGATGATACCAATAAACAAGGCATGTTTCAGTGAAGAAATATTCAAACTTTAATTTAGTCATTACTTATGTTTATTTGCAGGGAAATCAGGTGTTAAATACTAGAAGTCAAAAGTAGTAGAAGAGATACAACCTGAACAATTCAAATCAGTATCTGAAACTGCTTAGCCTCATTATAACCAGGACAGAGATGTCCATGTAGTTTAAAGAGTCCATTCTTTTTAATCCAACTAAGGTGTTCCTTTAAAAGATGCACCATAATGAAGCAGACTTGGTCCCCTTACATTTTCACTTTGTAGCAGGTGCTGCGCTTTCCTTCTTAGCATGTCGTTTTCCAATTGTCTTCAGAAATTGCCTTTCCATTACAAATACATTAAAAACCTGCATCATTCCTCTATTTTTAAATTAAGCATGTTGTCTGCCTCAGTCCACGGATTATACATCCGTGTCACACCAAATTACTGTAAGCTAATTATGTGGCAGAAGATAAATAAAGCCCCAAAAACAACCTTTTTACATTTTCTTACAGCCATATTCAGACTAGTTAGCTTATCTGTGCATAAACATAACGGGTAACAACTTCTTCCTAACATTTGTTGTACATTAGCATATTTCTCTCAGAGTTTTCTGTATTAGCATGTCTATTTAGATCCCAGAGTTCAATGCTGTGTTAAAATACATTTTATTCCATTCTGTTTGTTTACCTGGTGGTTCAAAAGAAAATCGAATCTATTGACCCACACTGCCTTCTGAAACATTTACCTTTCTCAGTAGCCCCTAAAATACTTGTCTTCATTCACCTGTATCTGACCCCCTCCCCATGACTATCCCCGACAGTGTGATGTCATCCTTGGACTAGATAGCCTGCTAGTTGACGCTTTTTGTCCTGTGTCTGCATTTAACTTTCTTCATACCATTTTGCCAAACCCTTGGGTGTAAATGCACACAATTTCGAGCAATGCCAGTTTTCCTTTATAAGCCCTACAGTATAGCTATCATCTTGGTCACAAAATATATTCACTTAAAATCTGCATCTTATGTAAAATTTAAACACAGATATTACAAGTTTTATTTAATTAACTAAAAAATCCATTTTTTAAACCCCATAACAGTAAGTCAGAACTTGGATGCATGGATGAATTGTAAAGAACTTTGTGCCACTTTGAACTGGATAGACTTTAATGTTATGATATTCCACATGTGTAAGCCTTGAACATGAGAGTTGAGTCTCTAATCCATTGAGTCGCTGAGAGTCTTTATTCATGTGTGCCTACATACTTGAGTTTTGGGTGGCATAATATGAGAGTCTCAAAGTCTATGAGTCATTGAACACTGAAGCCTCTACTCTTTTGCTTCATTCAACATGAGTTTTAAGTCACTGAACGTGCAAGCCTCTGAGTTTGTGAGTCACTGAACATGAGAGCTTGTAATCATATGAGCCACTGTACAAGAGCAATTCTGTATTTTCAAATTAAAGAATATAAAAGGCCCTGAGTTTGTGAGTCATTAAACATGAAAGCCTCTACTCCTATGTGTCAGATTACGTGTGTTTTGAGTCAGTGAATATAAAACCTCTGAGTTTGTGAGCTTATCTTCTGAAGTGTGAATCGTGTGACTGTGTGGAGCTCTGTACCTTAGACGCTGATGAGTTGACAAGTGGCTCACCATAGCTGAGAAGGATATCTCGAGTTAATATTCTGAGGTTTTCCAGTGCCTCCCCCTGTCCTTGTGAGCTTATCGTTTTTAAATCTCCCTGCATTTTCAGAGGAACCGTGGATTTTGTCGTCTTCACGTGTCAGTCAGCAATCTGTTTATTTCTCTTCCAACTCCTGAGGTCAGGCACATCTGGTGCGAGAAGCCTGCATGCACACAGAGATCCACTGCCGCCTGACAGAAAAGAGTCTCTCTTGTGGAGTGGAGCACAGCTTTTACGTGCTTTTAAGCAATGAGTGAACAAAGGGTTTTGAAACAAGATTAATTATGTTGAAAGTAATTTTGATTTGAAGCGATATCCCGTTTTCTTTCTCCTCCTGTATTTAAGGCTTGATGGCAAATTTTAAAAGTAAACATGTAATTAGTGGTGCATTGCACTTGGTTTGATGTTATGTTTTCCAGAAGGCCAAACCGCCTGGCAGAATGAGAGATGGAGGGGTTGAAGGTTATGCGCCTTCCTCTAAGGTGTCCCCGCTGGAGAAGTCGCTGGATAATAGATTTCAGCCTCATGCTGGGAAGAAAGATTGTATTTCCACAAGAAATAATTTTGTTTACTGACTGTTAATAATTACTAATTAATGATCAGGTTCCTCTGCTCTGATTGCTGCAGTCTTAAGGGATAAAAAGTCAAGTGTTTAACTCAGGCCTGCTCTTAGCTGGCTGTTAGGACAGGCAACTCACACTTTCAAGAACGTTGAAGGCCTCGCTGAGTACCTGAGAGGCATGTGTGTTTTTTATTTGTGTATTCATTACTAAGTGTATATTGGCACATTTAAGCATGTTTTCTTTTTAGAGTGTGCAATTTGTATAGGTATCTAGCTTAATAATAGGAGAAGAGTCTGTATGTCTGTATCTGTGCATCTGTCTGGTTGCTGTTTCTCTCTCATTCCAACAGATGGCACATCACAAATGTTAATGCTGCTTTTATGAATCCAACTCCAAATGACGTATAAAAGAGACATCCACTATTATTACAAATATTTTTGATGTGTCACGTTACTACGTGCATTACAAAATACATTCTAATACGTGGTACACTGCAAATGTTAACAGTGAGGTCTACGTTGATTACTTAGATTTAAGTTTTCTTAGCTGAGTAGCTCAGCTAGTAGTTAAACAAATGCATTTTATTTATTTGACTTTATTCACATGCTTGTATTGTGAATGAAATAATACATTCACTCTTATGCACTTAAATGTAATATTTTTATTAGTTTAATTTTTTGGTGTAATAATGACTTTGCAATTCTTTTATTCATATATATATATTTGTGTGTGTGTGTGTGAGAGAGAGAGAGAGAACTGGTGACACTGTCATTCTGTCTTTGTTGTGACCAAGAGAACAATTGCAGTGGATTATTTATTAAATAAGTAAATCTCTCTCTTTGATTATATAAAGAAATGACCGCCCTTGTCTTATGTGTGCTCAATGAAATGATTGCCATTTTGCTGGAGAAATATACATTAACGTTTGAGTGAGTGTACCAAAGCATACGTGCACTTTTTGCATTAGTGTATGTGTTTTGTTTTTCTTTGAATTACTTAGTCCACCTGCTTCTACTGTGTTATTGCCTGTTCTGCCTCACCCATGTCAGCTCTTGCTCTCTTCGGTGGCGCTCACGGTAAAATCCACTTTGAGGGTACAGTCATTCATGAGCTTGGAGGGCATGATGGTGATGAAAGGGGCAAGAGCTATTGACAAAAACGTTTATGATTGGATTCAGAGGTGTAAATCTGCTCTGTGGACGCAATGACTGAGCATCAGAAGACACTCAGACATGTTTTTTTAAATATATATTTGTAGTTCAAGTGAAGTGTGTGTTAGCTGTTAGCAAGTAACAGGCATACCAGATACAGTAAGTACTTGGATGGTGTGGCAAGAAACATGTCTGAGGAGATCCAATGGTAGCTTTGTGTGCATGTGAGGGAATTGGTGAACTTGCTTATTTTCAGGCAAAGTAATAAAAGTGTACACTGGATGAGGTGTATGTACATGCAGGTGACACTGTGTGTGCGTTTTCTGACTATATGGGAATAAATATACATCTTCATGGCAGCGTTTTGTTAGACACTGTATGTCTGCCCTTTACACTCATAGAAGTGAGCGTTGTGATCAGCAGGCAGAATAAGAGTAGCTATGTTTCTGAGCATATGGGATTACGTGCAGTTATTCTGAGTTCACACAAAGGAGTGGGCACACTTATTTACTGTGTTTCTGACTGTTCGGAATGAGAGCATTTGAAAATCAGTGGACTTGGCTTATCTTCACTCATGGGAGCGATATGTAGTTGACTTTTGGGGAAATGAGTGGTCTTTTGTGCTTGATTACTTTTTCTGACTAAACTCTTCTATTGTTTCTGCAGTGTGCTGAGATGGGATAACGAGTTTGATGTGTCACCTCTCGAAGGACGTTTTGACCTTGTGATCTGTGCTGACTGGTAAGGTCAATATCTCTGGAGGACAGGCGGGTGGTCCAAGGGAGAGGGTAGCCGGGTGGATGCCAGAGCAGGACCGCCTGCTGGAACAAAAGCAAATTAATATTCATCTCCATGTGGCAGTTATCAGGTAGAGTTGTATCAGACAGTAACTTGTACCGCATTATTTCCCAAAGACTGCGTTTGAGAGGCATTTCCATTTTCTGAAATTGCCTCTTTTTCATGCTTGACGTACCAGCAAATGGATGACTTAGGCAAATTGCAAATAATTATGGCTCAGCGAGGAGCAGCGCTGAGAAAGAGGGAGTGTGGCAACACAAACAGCTCAATTAGGCCGCTTCTTCCTCGGTGCTGCCGCCGTTGCGCTGCATCTTAATATTATTACTAGCAACGCAACCTAAAGCGGCCAGGGCTTCTGGCAGTGCCGGGCACGCTCCCGAAACGCCGCCTCACGCCTTGCACTCGGCCGTCAGTGTCATCATCTAATTGGAAGCGGAAGCACAGCTGCTGTCGATTACCTGGAAAAGGTCAATAGCTGCACTTCTCTCATTATTAATTACAGTCTTTCAGGCATTCAGGTTCTGAAGAGGGGCTGTGGGAGCACCAGTGTGCTGTCTCTGGGGGTCCATGTCTGCCCTTTCTCTGCTGTGCATTCTCTTCTTCACCTGGGACGCAAGGTCATTTGTGCCAAGTGAAAAAGCAGCATCACCCACAGTTCTTACTAACTTAGTAATAAGAAGCATTTAAAATTGTGGTAGAAATGAATTCACATTGGGGGATGATGGCTAAATGAGGAGGAGTAAGATACTGAGGGCAGGCAGGCAGGCAAACTCAGGGGGAGCTAAGGTGATATGGAGCTTCTCTGATACTCCATACACACCAAGGACGATTTAGCCTCACCAGTTCACCTAACCTACATGTCTTTGGACTGTGGGAGCACCCAGAGGAAACCCACGCAGACATGGGGAGAACATGCAAACTCCACGCAGGGAGGCCCCAGGATGCAAACTCTAGTCTCCGTTCTGCGAGATGGCAGCACTACCACTGTGCCGCCCATTATATTTGTTTCTCTACATTAATGCCAGTAAACTTCAGGAAGCAGACGGCAGAGGGGATGCATTGTGTAGGATAGTCAGCAGATATACATTTCATGGAGTTAAAATTACTGACAACGTAAAGTAGGCACAGCTTGGTTCATGTCATGAAGAGTCACCACCACTTGTATTTCCTTAGACATCTGAGGAAAGCCTGGATATCTACATGTTTGCTCACCAGTGTCTTCAGGTGCACTGTGAAGTCCATACCCACTGCCTTCACAACATCATGATGTAGCATCCCTACGGCCCCACATTGCAATCCACTGCCAAGGGTTGTGAAGTCTCCACAATGTTACTGGCTCACAACTGCCTTTTGCCCAAGACATTATAACACACATTTCCTTAGACAGGCAAACGATGATATTAAAGACCTCCACCATACTGCATGATCAGTGTTTTCGCCTCCTCTGTTTTGGCTGAAAATGTAAGACCCTTAGTACTCGCTCCAATAGATTCAGGGAGAGTTTTCATTCACAGGTCAGAAGATTACTTAACAGATACTCATTTTGGTAAATGCATGATTTCTTTTACAAGCACACATATATAGAGTGGAAGTTCAGCCTCGACACAGATAGGCGCACAGACTCACAAGTCCCAAAAGCGCCCTTTTATTTCTTTTCTTTGCCTCTTCACAGCACCAGTCACCAACAACACTATTGCTCAGTCCCTTCTTTCTCTCTTCCTCTCCTTCTTCAGCCGCCTCCACTCCTCTCCTTGTAAGCTCTGCCCTCCAGCTCCTGGAATGGAGTGACGCAGCCTCTTTTATATTGCACCCGAAAGTGCTCCAGGTGCCCTCTCGTGTCTGGGGGTAGGTATTGTCTTTCTCCCAGTCCTTCCATCTTCAAGGTGTCCCGGTTGGGTAAAAGCCCCAGCCGTCCACCTCTACATATAGATAATATACATATAGAGTATATATAGTGTTCGCTTAATGAACTGTTTAAATATACATTATACACTGATCAGCCACAACATTTAAACCATCTGCCTAATGTTGAGTAGATTCCTCTCGTGCTGCCAGAACAACTCTGTTTCATTGAGTGATGGACTCCAGAAGACATCTGAAGGAATCCTGTGTTATCTGCCACAAAGATGTTTGCAGCAAATCATTTACGTCCCGTAAGGTGTGAGGTGGGGCTTCCATGGATCAGACTTGTTTTTCCAGCACATTCCACAGATGCTAGGTCAGATTGAGAGCTGGGAATTTTGGAAGCCAAGATAACACCTGAACAACTGTCAGTCGGTGCATTCCCTTACGGTGAAGGGAGAAAATGTCCACAATGGGAAGAGAGATGAAATCAGGGACTCGCTGAATTAGTTTATAAACCGGGAAATGAAATGACTCCTCAACACTCTGGATGTCAGTATATGATGTCTGGGTTATGGGAGTCCATATACAAGTTGGGAGGTGAAATGAATCAGGGAATACCTGGCAGTTGTTGCCTTAACTTGGTAGTAAAATGATTGTGTCTGGACTAGAATCTTTAGATACAACTTAAGTATAGCTGTGTTTGCCAATGACTATAAATCTAAAGTGACTTTTTGACCATGTGAATCTTTTGTAGTGGTCTCCATCATAGTAGTCTTCAGTAGAACAAGATCATTTCATCCAAAGTATATGATGGTTCCCTTGATGTCTACTATACCTTTCTCAGTGATTCTTTAGATTTTTGCAGTTACGTTTCTTTAGTGCAGTGGGATTATTTGACATTTTAATGCTCATACATTTGGCCAGTCTCGGTAATGTGGAGTAGCTCCAAGTGTAGACTTTTCTCATTCCTGTTAATCCCATTCCTGTTAGAACAGTAATAAAATATATAGCCCAGTTTATTTTTGGGGTCTGGAGAAAACCTCAAGAGTGCTCTTTAGGCAAAGGAAAGCTCTGGTGGATCAATTATAAGTATTATTTGAGCTGCAAATTGGTGATATGGAAGTGCTACACTTTGTGCCATAAAAGTAGAGATACAGCAACTCTTGACTGGTAGGATTTTCTACCAGGCTGTTAACATTTAAAAAGAGCAAAGGTCAGATAGTTGCTGTTTAATAAATGGGACACTGTACCCCATGACTGGGAGCCTCTGACATTTAAGACCCCTCAAACAGTGGCTTCTGGCAGTTAGCAGATGTGATACAAGCAGTGTGGCATGACTTTATTTTGTTAGGCGTAATTACGAAAAAACTAAAATGTGACAGGCATTCTCAGGTAAGAGGCCAGGGCTTTGGTTAGAGAACCACAATACTCATTTAGTGTTAGCCTCTGATGGTTGGCTCAGTCCTAGTGAGTAGAAATACAGTGGCATGTGACTGGCAGTCTCTGGCAGAAGGTACTATAAGTGCCATGTGAGTAAATCCAGAATAGCATGCAAATAGTATTCTCTACCAGTAGGTTGACACTGTGTGAACAGCTCGCCAGTTTCATTAGAAACACAGGGTGATGCTCAGTGACCAGCAGGTTAGTGACGTATGAGCTGGTCGTCCTTTCTCAACAAGTCAGTCAAGTGTAAGCAGTGATGCTGTGTGAGCAGCACTCAGTCTTCTTGACTTACTGCCTGCCTTGTCCTTCCAGATTTACTCCCATGTGCAATTGATGGCATCATGCAGATCTGCGACCTTTTTTGCTAAGGACAGGCAGCATTAGTGTCTGAGCTGAAGCCTGCACCTACCACCAAGACAAAGACAGATTAATATTATTTTGTGCGTAACAAGCAGAAAACAGATGCTCCGTCATCTGTGAGCGATTTTTCCAAATGTAATTCAGCTTATAGATTAATTAGGCAGCAGGCGAACTTTCAAGTTAGAAACATGCTCTTGGCTGCCATATGGCCAGTCTGGGGCTGTACACTGCATTGGCCACATATGCTTATCTGTGCCAGCCTAGGTTTTGCAAAATAGTGAATCGTGCATTTGTTGTGAAGACAGAGGCATCCTGCACATTGCTGTGTGGACCGTGGATATCAGGGGTCCATCTCACTACAGAGATCCCCAAGCTGCATGACATACTAATGCACTCCTCGTCCTTGTGTCCTTTGTCTGCTTATCTAGTGAAGCTGGTCTGCTGCCCCCAGGTGGGCACTATTAGATAATGTTTTAATTCATTCATTCACCTTTGTGTCTGAAGTGGTAAACAACAATGTGCTATATGTTACAGTAAATATTTATATGAGAAGGCATCTGAAATGACTCACCCTCGCAAGTCGGCAAAGACCTCCGATACACACAGTAAAAACTGGATGCTTCTCCAACTGGCCTCTTAGTTGTGTCGCCTTCCCCAACAAAGTGAAAGAACAACAGCTGCACATATCTTACAATGGGAAAATGTCACTTTGTCAATTCTCTATGCCTACCTCCATGTCTACCTCTGTTCCTGTCCATCTTACTTCTTTTTCTACCCCATAAATAACCACTCTTATGATTTGAAGGTGGCAGATTGTCCTGATTGCCAAAAGACAATGACAAATAAAATGAAAAGTATGTCTTCCTCTCTCTCTCTCCCACTTTCCTGCTTATGACTGATGTCTTTCTGTCTGTCGGTCAGTTTTCCTTCCTGTCTTTTCATTGGCTTTCACTTTTGCTGCTGCTAATGTGTGTTTTGTCTCCCTAATTCTCTTCTCAGTCCATCTGTCTTTTTTCCACCTTTATGTTGTCTTTCCTGTCTTTCTTGCTCCCCTTCATCCTGTCTGCCTGCTTGTCCATCAATCTGTTGTGTTTTATTTTTTCTATCCCTTGCTACAGAAGTATCAATATGTTATGAAGAGCACAGGGGCACAAACACAGTAAGTTAATGTTAAATATTAGCTGTATTAGCCTGTGCTACAAAAAGCCCTGGGTCCTAGAAACTTTTGAAATCGTCAGAAAAAAAACTGAAATGTAGAGCTGTCAGGTAATTGAAAGGAACTCCTCTGGGCGTCTCTCTCCTAGGAGGATTCATTTTGGCGACATGCTCACGTCACTTGTGTATTAGCGGCAGGAGGAAAAGTAAAAGGGATACCGTTTTGCTGATGTTAGTAGCTAAGCGACTTTGTTTTTCTTCTGAGGTTTCGTTTTGCTGATGTGTTGGCCTCACTTGTGTTATTAGCGGCTAAGCGAGTTTTCCGTTTCCTTGGAGGTGGAGCCCTTACCCCGACTCCACCTCTCACTTCCGGGCTGGACAGACGCGCGCACACACACACTTCCACGCGTAGACGTTTATATATAAGATAATCTGATGTGGTCAGCGCAGTGGTTAGAAATAGTGCCTATCAGCTCCTGAGTCCTAAATTCAAGCTTGTCAGTGTAGTGATTCTTTGTTCTCCCCGTTGTGTTTGTGGGTTTCCCACCCACATTGCGAAGATGTGCAGGTTTGGTGAATTGTTGAAAGACTTTGTTGTTACTGTGCACCCAGTGCTGCCAGGATTGAGTTAAAGTGGTGGCACAGATAGATGACTACTCATTGTTCTCATATTTCAAATGAAAAGTCTCTTAAGCAGGATATGTGAAAAGGAGTGCTGCTGTGGCAGAAGTGGTCACGCAGTGGAGTAACACTGACAATCTGCAGCCTTAGATGTTATAATGTAACTTTTACTTAATAACACATGTCCAGCCCAATGGGCATCCAGAAGCCACAAATGTGCGTTTGTGTGTCACTCCATGTATGTATGTTTCCCACCTTCTCTTGGTATGTCTATGTATTTCCATTTACTCTGTTCACATGGTATGCCAGTTATTTCCATATTTGTATGCATATGAGTGCTGAAGTCCCTACACGTGTGGATATTTCACTCTACTTATGCGTTTGTTTCACATTTGATTTGGTTTTGATGCATCAATTTCTGTGTTTCAGTCCATCTTTGTGGTGGTTCCCTTTCCTGTTTTGGTGTGCTTTTGGTGTTTGTTCTATGCCAGCTGTGTCCCATGTCCTTTGTTAACATATTTTGTGTGTGCTCATGCACGTGTTTTAACTGCCCATATGTGTGTGTATTTTGCTCCATACTTGTCTCTCATTCACATGCTTTTTGTTTTTCACCCTGTGTCCTGAAGTGTATGTCTCTGGGTACAGTGGTTCAGTGGTAGTGCTTTGCAGTAAGGAGACTGTGGAAGATTGGGGGTTCACTTCCCGGTTCCTCCCTGTGTGGATAGCGCTTTGAGTACTGAGAAAAGCGCTATATAAATGTAATGAATTATTATTATAATTATTATTATTATTTGTGTATCTCACTCTTTATTTGGAGTTTTGTGTGACTAGTTTGAGTCTTTTTCCTTCATATCTCTGTTTTTTTGTTTCCCTCCATGCTGGGATGAGTTTCTGAGCGTGTTCTTGTTTCTAGGCATGTGCTTGCGTCTGCATACCTCTTTCACTGCACTTTTTGTGTGCCTTGTCCTTGTTTTTACTCACAAAATTGTTTCACTTTTTGCAAGTATGTGTTTGTTTTTCATTCGTTGTGGGTGTCTGCATGTTTCTTCCACTCTTTGTGTGTGTGTGTGTGTGTGTGCTATTCAGATGTACACATATTTGTGCTTTATATGTGTCCCACGTTTTTTTGTAGAGCAGAGGTGTGACAGAGCAGGACTGCCTGCTTGAGCCTCCATCAGCCCCCCTTAACACACAAACCCCTGCCCTCAGCTGGGCATGTATTTATAGAAAACATTTCATTTCAGAAAGAGCCTTTCTAATAAAGAAAAGAAAGAATTATTTGTGCTAAATAAGCAGATGAGTAAAAAGCAAACGAGAGACCGTATTAGTGACTAATCGTCAATAACGTGCATCATCTGATTAAAATAAGCAGCTAAGCAACACCATATGATTCAGGCAAGTCATTTACTAAATGCCTTCCTCACCCCGCACTCCAGCGCATCCTTCAGGTTTCATTGCACAGACGAAGTTAATGCCGGGCTGGATTAGAGCAGATTAAGTATGAAAGTCAGGTCATCAGATTGCATGTGGGGGCCCCTCCAGATGAAATGGCTCCTTCCTCTGACTTGTGAGGTGGCTGCCCCTCCCCTGCTGTGTCTCATACTCTCACCGTCTCATCCTATTTGCCTCTTGAAGGATAACAGAGGGGAGTGGGGATGAGACATTTCACCTTAATATGCTTTTGTAATGCACTCCCCAAGCTGTTTACAGCATAAAGGGTTTGTGGCACAGAATTGGTCCGATATGGGCCAGGGCTGGTGGGAGGACTATGAAAAGGGTCCCTGGGGATAACCAAAGATCGCTGAATCTACGTTCATTCCAAATTTCCTCAAGTTGATCTGACCCTTCTAGTCAAATAGGAGCAAGTCACTGCTCACCATCCAGCATTGTCTCTAATGGCCTGGCTTCTACCCAGTGTCCATCTTGACATTTAGGCCTGTGTGTCCAGTTGCAAATTTACAGTCTGGCTTTGCGTGTTTGGGATCAGTGATTTGTCATTGTCTGAACTTCTGCTAAAGGTTAGCTTGCTGCTGTCAGATTGTCACCGTGCCTGTGTGTCTGGTTACTTTGAGATTTACTGCTGCTCCTTGTCAAGTTTGTGATTCCTTGAGGTTAGTTTACTGCTTGCATTGCGGCCAGTCACTATACAGTATTAAGCTCATATTGTCACTTCTCTCTGCTCTTCCATGTCAATGTTAAAGACGGCTCACCACTCAAATGCGTGTCTGTGACTGGTTACGCCCCTGCTGAGCCGTGACTGTAGGCGCAGATTATTTTTGCCTTTCCAGCTATGTGTGTTTCCACTCAACAGACGGTCACACCACAATATCGCTGTACAAAGGAGACCTCTCTCAACCTACTTTAGCTGAAGTTGTGGTCCAGTCAAGGTGACCGACCGCCCCCAACCCCCCTTTTCCAGGTTCAGTGTATATAACAGCAGCTATTGTCCTGAACCTTTTAGGTATGCACAGATTTGGATTATCAGATCCGGTGTAATTGTAATGAAATGACATTGGGACTAATTTATTATAATATTGAAATATGAAAGCCCTCACAAGGCCCGTTGTTTTTAATTTAACTAACACCAGTGCACGTCACCCGAGTATAATGGGCTTGTGTGAGCATTACTGGAATTAAATGGAGCTTCAATTGTTGTTTATCTGATTGGGGATATTTTTAGTTGCCCTGTCGCTGTGGCTGACAATAGTGCCTCACTGCCTGCTGGTGACAGCTCCTAAATCAAGCTGTCACTCTTGCTTTGTGCATTACTTCACTGTGCCTTCTTGTGCTATTGTTTTCTCAAGAATCTCCCGCTTTCGGGCTCTCCACCCTTGACTGGTGCTGTACTGAGGAGTCACTGAATTACATGAGACTAAGCTGAGCAAAACTGTCAGCAGAACGCCATGCCAACTGATGTATGTCCTTTAATGTGGCACCTTTACTGGCACGTACCACCATCTACTACCAGTAATGTACATCTCTAAAGGTTTAGCCCTTACCTTACTTGTGAGTAGTTCCTTAAAAACCAAGCATACATTATTTCATGTTGCATTTAACACTGCGAGCACTGTCAAAAAGTGTCACTGGCTTTGTAAGTCAGGCTTAGTTTTGTATCCTGTGAGTAACAGCAAACTGTATCATGCGACTGGAAACGATTTTGTTTCAGTGCCTTGCACTGGCATTTTGCACTGTCACTAGCATGACTGACTGTTTCCAATGATATTTGTAGAACATGCTTTGTTTTTCATACAGAGGGTTCTGAGCTAGAAATGATGATGAACCTTTCATGGACAGCACTGTAGTGAGAAGTCAAGCAAAATGACCCCTTTTATTGGCTAACTAAAAAAATTACAATATGCAGGCTTTCAAGGCAACTCAGGCCCCTTCTTCAGGCGAGATGTAATACAGAAACTGGAGTTCCCTGTGTTTTATATACACATTAGGACAAGAAACAATACTGGTAAATCTTTAAGTGAGACATCTTAAATGTAAAAAATGAATAGACCTCTTCAGGCTAAGGTTCATTTAACAGGAGAGAAGGACAATGTATGGTCAAGATCTTTGAATAAGAGAACTGTCCGACAAAGTCTTTTGACTTTCCATACAATGTGGGTCTGTAGACAGGTTGTTTGGGTCAGTGATGCAAACAATCCTTGTATCTGGCCAGAAGACCCATGTCTCTATTCAAGCCATGTTGTAATGTATTCAATTTTAGTATGAGTTTGACTTCCCATTTGTTTCTCTCTTGCTGTGTTCTGAAGTTGCCCATAAGCACTGTGATTTTAAAGTCCCTCTCACAGTGTCCATGGCTGTTGAAGTGGGCCGCTACAGGAACATCTGTATTGCCACGTTTAATGTGGGACCTGTGTAAATTCATTCTCTGGTGGAGTGTTTGTCCAGTTTCTCCCACATAGAGTGCAGTGTCTGGACATTCTGTATTACATCTTGCCTGAGTTGCCTTGAAAGTTTGTGTATTGTAATCTTTTTAGTTAGCCAATAAAAGGTGTCATTTTGCTTGACTTCTCATTATATCCGTAATGGCTAACTCGGTACAACACCCTAGTACTATGGACAGCACTGTAATGCTTCCAGATGATAGTAAGGCTTAATGTTGTATTGATTACTAATAACACCAATAATATTACTATTACCTTGTGAACTTCATCTGAAGACTCATGTGAGTACTTTTATATTGCATTCTCTGAGCCAGCACGGTGGTGAAGTGGTGAACTCTGCTGCTTTATTGCTCCAGGGCACTTGGTTTGAAACTTAGCCAGGTCTATGTAGTGTCTTACATGTTCTCCTTGCATCTCTTTAGTTTTCCTCTGGGTACTCTTTTTTCCTCCCTGATCGTAAAGAAGTATGTGCTAGGTTAATTGGCATTATTTTATTGGGCTGAATGCCAGCCATTCTGGGATGAGTTCCTGCCATGAAATTAATGCTGCATGAACTGGACACACAGGGTGGAAAATGGAAGGATTCTTGAATTTTTTTCAGTATTGTGATCAAACGTCCTCATTAACAGAACATTTGACGTTTTATAGCATCTTTTGTTTTTCTCATATTTTTGTGTCACATGTGTTTATTTACATCAGTGCCCTGTGGATGGCCCATTAAAATGTTCTAAGTGGTACCTATTAATTAGGCTTTTAAAGTGCCTATCAAACCAAGTACAATAACAAAAGAATATCAATATTAAATGCTAGTCATAACTTGGTTCATTTATTATATTAATAAAAAATGACATAAGACTGCAGGAATTCTTAATGTAAAGTAGTATTGTCATTAGTAAGTGTTATACAGGGACTGAGCCTAAAAGGTCACCAAATATTCTTAGAAGTCATGCTTCTCAGTCTAGTCTTAAAGCCTTTTCAGAGTTAGACTTGGACATTAATATTAACACACATTATTTTTAGGGCATTTTAATTCATATATTGCTTTGCACTTTGAATATCATCAAATAACTTTATTGGTCATGGTTTTTTATTTGGGAATTGTAAGTAATGTGTAATGGTTAGGCTTAGTGTTATCGTGTAATGGTCTGTAAGTGCTGGTCATGTTGTACAGTATGTATATAAAGTCCTCTATTGAGAACACCATCACAAAGCATCTTTTGTATACCAGTCACATTTTTGAAGTTGTGATAGGTGGGGCCTTCATGGCAACCTGCCATACCCAGAAATAACAGCAAGAAAATAAAAGATGTTCAAAAATGATTTCAAGTTTGGAATACTCATAAGCAGAGCTCAATATGCACATGAACATAGGTCTATTTTGACATCTTTGATCCCCTCTGTACATGGTGGGATGGCTCATCTACTTGTCAATCACAGCAAAATCCTCTTTTTCTCACCTTCTGTCTCTCTTTATAGACCTTTGGCCTTCTACCGTCCATCAGGTTGTCCCACTCTCCTGATGACTCTTTACTCAATAAGTGAATAGGAGCTGTGATGCAGCTTTAAATCTCGCCTCAGGGTCTTTTCCAAACCCCGCAATCCCTTATGAAATCAAGTTGGCCTTTCATTTACCTCAGGAACTTCAGGCATGAACTCCCTCTGTGACTTTTGAAAGTCATTCATTCAACAGTCTTAGCAGTGAGGCCGATACGTCATTTTCCCCGGCAACTCTTGCCAGCTCGTACTGAGGGATCCCAAGGCATTTCCAGGCCATCTGGGAGATATCATCTTCCCAGCAAGCTCTGGGTCTCCCCCAGAGTCTTCTCCCAGCTGGTCATCCCCATAAAACCTCCACAAGGAGGCATCCAGGGGGTAACCATATAAAATGCTTGAACCACCTCAGTTGGCTCCTCTCAATGTGGTGGGTCAGTGGCTCTACTCCGAGCCTCTCCTGAATGTCTGCAGTTCTCACCTTATCTCTAAGGGAGAACCCAGCCACCCTGTGGAAAAAGCTCATCACAACCACTTGTACCCACAATGTCATTCTTTTGGTCATTACCCAAAGTTCATGACCATAGGTGAGGGTAGGGACGTAAATTGACTGGTAAATTGAGAGCTTCACCTTCTGACTCTGCGCCTTCTTCACCACAATGGATTGGTATAGTAACCTCATAACTGTGCTCACCACCCCAATATGTTTGTGGATCTCACCATCCCTTTTTCTCCTCACTCGTTAACAAGACCTTGAGGTACTTTAACTTCTCCACTTGAGACAGTAAATCCCCTCCCACCCGGAGAAGTCAGTGTACCTTTTCCCTACTGAGGACCATGGCATCAGATTTGGAGGTGCTGATCCTCATTCTTGCTGCTTCAAACTCGGTTGCAAACTGTCCCAATGCATGCTGGAGTTTCCAGTCAAGATGAAGCATACAGCACCACATCATTTGCACAAAGCACTGATGTAATTCTAAGACCACCAGACTCCCCTCCCTGGCAAAGCCATGATATCCTGTCTAAACAGGATAGAAGACATAACACAGCCCTGGCAGAGCCCCACACCCACTGAGAATAAGTCTTCTGTTTTTCTGAGTATGCGGACACAGCTCTCACTATGATTATACAGGGACTGGACAGACTTATTAGGGGGGCCCCGGAACCGTGTACTGTCCCAGCATCCACTTACTCCTGTAGGTCCACGAAACATATGTATTCCGATTGGGTGTACTCCCATGCCCCCTCCAGAACCTTCGTGAGGGTAGAGAGCTGGTCCACTCTTCTATGGCTTGGATAGAATCCACATTGCTTCTTCTGGACCTGAGGTTTCACGAATGGGCGGTGTCTCATTTCTAGTACCACTGGCATAAGCTTTTCCAGAGATGCTGAGGAGTGTTTGTGGGCCCCCAATAGTTGGAGCACACAATCCTCTCTCCTTTTTTAAAATGGGGGATGACCACCCCAGTCTGCCACTCTAGAGGCACAGCTCCTGATGACCATGTAACATTAAAAGGGCATGTCAGTCATTACAGTCCAGTAATGTCCAGAGCCTTTGGAATTTCTGTTCAGATCTTAACCCAAGTGCCCTGTCACTGTGAAGGTGCTTAACTACCTCAGTGACCTCCCTCAGGGAAATGGGCATTGATTCCCCATCAGCTTCTGGGCCTGCCTCCTCCACAGAGGGTGTGTCCATGTTCAGGGGCTCCTCATAATGTTCCTTCCTCTGCCAGACAACATTCTTAGTTTGGGTCAGCACATCTCCAACCTTGCTGAGAACAGCCTGGGTGAAGCCCTGCCTTCCATTTCTGAGTTGCCTGATAGTTTGCCAGAACCTCTTTGAGTTTGATCAGTAGTCACTTTCCATGGTCTCTCCAAACTCCTCCCATACCCGGGTTTTTGCTTCATTGACCACCAAGGCTGCAACCCTTTTGGCTTGTCAGTACCTCTTTGTTACTCCAGGAATCTCCAGTGCTAATAATACATGGAAGGCATCCCTCATCTTTGATGTTCACCATTGGATCCTTGGGTTGCCACCTTGAGAGGCACCTATGGCCTTCAGGCCGCAAGCTCTTTGCAGCCACTTTCACAATGGAGGCTTTGAACAACGCCCATTTGGCCTCTATGTCCCCTGCCTCACCTGGGATGTGGGAATAGGTCTTTTGAAGGTTGGAGTTGAAAGTCTTCTGCACAGTGGCATCCCCCAGAGGTTCTTAATCTTCCTTCACTACTTGCTTGGGCTTTCCAGTTCTGTCCTGATACCTCCTCCTCCATCTGACCCAACTCACCATCCGGTGGTGACCAGTTGGCAGCTCTGCCCCTGTCTTCACCCAAGTGTCCAGAACACACAACTGCAAATCTGATGATGCAATTTTAAAATCAATCACAGGACTTTGGCCACCTTATGTTCGAACGTGGTGTTCTTTATGGACAAACCACAACTAGCACAAAAGTCCCATAACAGAACACTTGGGTTTGCTTGGGTTTAGATCAGGGAGGCTGTCCTCCCAATCACAGCTCCCCAGGCAGGGACTCGAGAAGAAGCCCACTCCCGTCCAACACCTTCCGCCTCAGGCAACTCCAGACTAAAGGAGAGTCCAGCCTTTTTTTCGTGGAGTTTTGTTTCAGAACCAAGCAAGTGGGTGGTCCTGAGCCCAACTACAGTGTATCTAGTCGTTAGTTACCTGCCTCACCCACAAACTCTGGGCTCTTCCCCCCCCAAAAGAGGTGACATTTCTCGTCCCTAGAGTCAGTTTGTGTGTCTGGGTTCCAGTCCACCTAGGTCTCTGCCTTTAACCACTGCCCAGGTCACAGTGCACTTGACCCCTATTCCTACTGCAGGTGTTTGACATGGCTTCTAGTGACCTTAAAGGGCCAGCCCTCCAAGGCTCCTTCCTAGCTGCATGCTGCCTGTTCCCCTCTAGGACTGTGTGCCCTCATGGAGCCAGGGGATGTTACCACCTGTAGTGTTTCCTCTTTGGTTCCACCTTCCACTGCTGGATGGCTGTACTTTACCTTTCTGGTGGTTTCTTACCCTGGCCTATTCTCTTTCTGTCTTACACGCCTATGCTGGTCCCCGTGCCTAAAGACCTCGCAAGGCACAAATGCTTGCTGGGCACTCTCTAGCATTGTCCATAGTGTTTTGTGTTGTGAACCCCATTTGAAAATGTTTTTCTCATTAAATATTAGTGAGACTTTGTTTTATGTTGTGCATTTCACTGTAAATGTATTTATGAAGTGTAAGCAGATGTTGCCCAAAATAAATATCACTTAAGATTTGTTCAAAGCAGACACCATTATTAAGTATTTTAAGTATTTATTTTGATGTTTTTATGTTTAATAATGTCTTTTGCTATCTGCACTATCATATAGTGTTTTGATGCAAATATATATCGGGTTTTCTTATCTGCAGCGAAGATCATCATTATTTTAAAGTTGAATTTACTTTATGTAGGACTTTGGATAATCAGCACAGTATAAGTGAATAATTTGTATTAAATATCAGAAAGCTTTAATTCATTAATTGTCTCACAGTAAACATTGGCAAACATGTGTCAGGCTTTTCTTCTTGACATGACCAACTTTCTGTATGAAGCTTATTGTGCCTCATAAGGATCTGTCAAAGCCTAACCATGAACAAGCTTTTGGTTAGTGTTGCCCTATAAAGGTGCCATGTAAGAGAGTCGCTGATTCTTTTAATTGTTGCTTGGTAGAGTTACACCCGATTCCTTTTTTGTTTTGGCAGCTTGGTGACATTTTTGGCTGCGAAGGGTGCTATATGATCCACTAATGCACTTTTGCTGCTAAAGCATACTGCAGCAGCATTGTCTAGGGTGCTGGTTTTTGCCGCAAACAGTATATTTAATCTGCCTTCTTGTTTTTCCTCCTCTTGTCAGCCTGTTTCTGGACCAGTACAGAGCCAGCCTCGTCTCAGCAATCAAGCGATTACTCCAACCCAACGTAAGTGTGTTTCAATTTTCTCGAAAGCACTGGGTCTCAGAATAATTAGTCCGCATACAATGATTGAGACAGTAATGGAATGGCAGGATTAATGTCATGTAATACTTTAATACTTATTATGTGCAACTCGAATGCAGTCTTCTAATCTAGCTGATGCTTCTCTAATCATAAACTCAGGGACTTCTTATATTTGGCCTCCAGATAAGAATGGTGCTGTGCAAAGAGAAGAAAGATGAAAACAAATAAATGTTTTGGAGATGGCTCAAGATTACTGCACATCTGAAAGTTTTTAAGTGTCCGCTTTGATTTTTATTCAAGAAATAAAAAGGCAGACGTTTTCTGCAGTAGACCCAGCAGCATCACTCCATCGTTCTCATATCTACAAAGAAGAAAATTCCCAGTTTGACTCTTATAACCTCTCTCTTTGATGTTTATTCCCTACATGTTTGACTGATGGAAGCGGGGGGTGGTGGACTGAATACACCTTTCATGCCTGAAATGATGTTGACTGATCAGATAAAACTCGCAGCAAAAGATGATTGAAGGAAACTGTGAAAGCAGACCCGTGCCTTCCCGCTCCCACTTGATGTAATGTGCCTGACACAGCTGAATTAGTAAAAGCAAACAACATCATGTTAGGTTTTGTAGTGCCTTTCCATAGTTTACTCCGTCTTCATTTGACAGGCCCAGTACAATTTTTCTTCATACATTTCTGTAAAGCTGGAGAGATAAGTGACTTGCCCAAAGTGTCAGAGGGGGAACCTGAATGAGCTTCATCGTGGTTTACACTGTAGCCACATTGCCTGGGATGAAGTCATTAAAGGTAATAATTGACTTATCCACGTTCTAACTCATTCGTTCAGTTTAGAGTCACAGGGAGTTGGTGCCTATCGTGGCAGCAAAGTGGGAACCGCCTTGTTAATTGCTGACTAGTTAAGTCTTTTGGATGTGAATTTCATACTGGATACCTGGAGAATAACCCAAGCACTTATGGGGAGAATGGTCAAACTCCCAAGAAGCAGTAAACAGACTAGGGCTATAACACAGTGAGAGAGCAGAACTAATTAATATGCTACTCTAAAGTAATAATTAGAGTAACAAAATGTGAACTTGAAAATACAATATTAAGCAGAACAAACCTCGCTAGACCCAGGGGATATGGCCAGTGATGATGGACCTTCATCGCTGGCCGTAGAACCTGGTATCATTTGTAGTACAGTTGTCTGAAGTATTTTTAACTCATTTCAAGAAAGAGTCCTACTTTGGCCCCACAACTTGGTCTAAATCTTTATGAGAGCAGATTTGGAGTTGTCAGTCAACATAAAAATAATTAAACAGACATATTAACAAGGCAATCTGTATTTCAATTAACGGTAACTTTACGTTTTCGGTTAACTTTGTTCCCCTGAAAAATATGGCTTCAATATCAGCATTTAGCAGTCGTCCCATAACTTCCTCAGTTTGATTTTTCTCCTTGTCACATTGCAGAAATGCCAGTCTATCACAGACCACATTTAGAATCCCAGCCAAAGAGTTTAGACTTACAAAACAACATGCCAGAGAGTGTTATTGAATGGTCAGGGTGCCAACAGTGGCCAGGAATTGAGCTACAGTCTAGGGGCTGCCCTATGGCATTGCTTATAATCATGCCACTATAATGCCATGTCCAGAAAAACTCATCTTTAATATCTCTTACCAAAATTGATGTTGCCACAGTAATTACATTACAATCGAGTAGAAAATGGGAGATCCAAATTTTAGAGAAAATTAAGTTTGTCTAATTGAAAAATGAATAAGCATCACTATAAACAAAGTACTTGCATGTAAGTGTGTGTTTAAGCAGTAACGTCATCTTAAAGCAATTTTCATATTTTTATTATACTTTTTTAATTTATATTTTGTTTTCATAACATGGCATCCTAAAATGTAAATGATGATATGTAATTAGTAACCCACAAATTAAAGGATATGGCTGCGTATGAGTGTGTGAACATATTGACACTGAAGTACATTTTGCTCTTCAGTGACCTCATGCAGAAGGTTAAAATGGAGTGTTCTGAGTTCCCTGTTCTCCTCTGATTTTCTCTTTGTTGGCTCACAGCTCTGGTGTTATTGACTGTCTGTGTGTCGGCCTTTACACAAACGGCACTCAGTAACATTGTGTGCATGACCGCATTATCACTTTATGAGATGAGACAGTCGCAGCATGATGGACATTTCTCCCATAGATATTGGAAAATGACAGTCAGGCACTAAGGTCTGCAGGGTCCCGCATCAGACCCACCACGCAGTGTAATGGAGATAGCTAGAGAAAACTGTGAATTTAGCTGTCAGTTCCTGTCCGTTTCAGTAATACAACTTGAGACTTAGCAAAAAATGGCTTTGTCTATAGCAGTGAGTACCAGGGTGTTGTACCGTGTTAGCCATTATGGATATAATGAGAAGTCGAGCAAAATAACGCCTTTTATTGGCTAACTAGAAAGATTATAATATGCAAGCTTTTAAGGCAACTTAGGTCCCTTCTTTAGATTACATCTTGCCTGAAGAAGGGGCCTGAGTTGCCTCGAAAGCTTGCATATTATAATCTTTCTAGTTAGCCAATAAAAGGTGTCATTTTGCTTATCTTCTCACTACATCTATAGCAGTGAATTACTCTGAGACCACAGGATTGTGACCAGTAGCCTAGGCCCTCGTTATTATCCATCTGTTAATTGGTCCTACTTAAGCCATTTTTAGTGTTGCAGGAAGTCAGACCATAATACAACGTCATTGGGCGAATGGCAGGGAATTAACATTTAAAACCTCTCCAAATGTTCACTGCCTGGGTATGGGACTGATGTTTAAAGTATTGGTGCCAACAGGCAATTGTTCTGTCGGACAGACCCTGCATTCTCTTCACAACCTTCCCACTGGTTTGCATTTAAAACTCTCAGGCATTCGGCAAAACTCTTGTGATATCTGCCCTTCTCTGAATAAAGCAGAGCCCCAACATTCTCCATCTGTAGTGTCATTTAGTGGCTTGGGTGGACAGGATTGGAGCCGGGCAAGCAAGCGATCTGTTAGTGTTTGGGCAGAAAAAGACTGTAACCAATAAAGCTTATGTAGAATACAGGAGCTGTGTCCATTTTCAGACCTCTCGTTGTTTATTTAAACCTAACGTTTTTAATTTATGTAGGAAGTAAAAATATTAAGTTTGAATACAAAATGGAAGGTCGGAAAATCTTATGAGAAGGATTTAGGAGTCGTAGTGGACTCGACACTATCAACTGCCAGACAGTGTTCAGAAGCCATTAAGAAAGCTAACATAATATTATGTTGTGTAGCGCCCATGATGTGTAGAATACAAGTCCAAGGAGGTCATGCTCAAGCTTTCCAGGCTATAAAAAGGACATAGCAGCACTAGAAAAAGTTCCGAGAAGAGCGACTAGACTGATTCCAGGACTACAGGGGATGAATTATGAGGAAAGAATAAAAGAGCTGAGTCTTTTCAGTTTAAACAAAAGAAGATTAAGAGAAGACATGATTGAAGTGTTTAAAGAAGAGAAGTGTACAGCGGATTGAGACTGTTACTTTAAAATGAGTTTGTGAAGAACACAGTTGGAAATTTAAGGGTAAATTTTGCACAAATATTAGGAAGTTTTTCTTCACACAGAGAACCAGAGACACTTGGAATAAGTGACCAAGTAGTGTGGTGGACAGCAGGACTTTAGGGACTTTCAAAACTCGACTTGATGTTATTTTAGAAGAAATAAGTGGACAGGACAGGCAAACTTTGTTTGGTTGAATGACCTGCTCTTGTCTTTAATGTTCTAATACCAGGAAGATGAGATGTAACAGACACAGACCAAGTACAACAGCGGCAAACAAAAATTATTATGACGCTGCAACTGGACATCTGCTTACGTATCAAGTAAAGAATATTTGATATAATTGAGACTTTGCTTTCTCCTGGGTTGTCCCAGGCAACTCCTAAATGCACTCATTTAATGTTTTATGATGATTCATATCTTTATGACACTTATTTGGAAACAAAGAGTAGGGTGAAAACTTAAATGGCAGAGTCAGTTAAAAGCTGTTTCAGCACATGAATGAGAATGTTTCCTCCATAACATTACTAGCTACTACAGGCAGAATACCCAGGCAATATTTAAGATAAATTTAATTGATGTGTGCACTGTAACATCTCACCCAAAACCGAATAAGCAGGCTAGAGGATGGATGGATGTGTCTACAATAAGCTTGGCTTTAGCACCAAAATCCTCTGGTTGTGAGTTGTTCAACTGATGATGTATTATTAATGGTTTTAATTTTGGATGTTGATTACTTTAGATGTTTGCGTAGAATGGCCTTCTCTGTGGATTTTTGTACTGTAATCATTATGTCATTAAGCAGCAGCAACAGTGACAGAAACCAGACTTTTATTTTTTCTGACAGTTTAAAACAGGAACTAACCTTGGATGTGATAGCAATCCCCTGCTGGACGGACTCACCCTCATGCATGCATACTCGGATAATTTAGAATAGACAATGAACCAAACGTACAAGTTTTGGTGGTAAAGCAGAAAACCAAAGTAAATAGAAAACACCTGCTCAGACACACTCTACACTAGTAGAGTTCACTTTGGTATCAATACCAGATTTTGGACTTCAGTACTGGTACAAAACTGATTCTAAAGCAAATAAATGATACACACTGCTTCCCTCGTGATAGCCGTGATGTCTCTGTCGCGTTGAAGCAGTTTCCATAGTCACTCATGAAGTTCTAATCGAGTTGAACCTGGCAGTTTCAACTTTACAAAACACTTGTTTTTCCATATCTGCACTAGCAAGTGTTCGGGGAGTACGGTGGATTGTGAGAGGAAAGCTGATCTATACTTCCAGTACCGAACATTCCAAAAGTTCTGTTTTAAAATGTGGGTTTTTTTTTTTTTTTTGGAGAGTACGTGTATATCGCGCGACCCTACTCTACCACACAAAATTTGAACACTGGAGCTGCACCTCCATCATTTAATCACAATTCTTAGCTTTATATAAATAATGGGTTCATTTCTGGAATAGGCCTGAATGTGGGATTAACGTTTGTAAATAAAGTAAGTCTGATGACAATTTCCCCCCCACAGTGTGACTACTGTAGAATAAGATAGTTAGGACATTATTAGACCAATGTACTGTTGTTTTTGTGTAGCTTTTTTAGTTAGGAAAGTTTATTATGTTTCTGTGAATTAAAACACATGTCTTTAACCCAGATTACTTGGAAATTTAAACTCTGATTGTGCATATTTCCATTGAAAGAGTAAATATATCTGTTCATCCATTTCATTCATTCTTTTGCTGGAGTAAAATTTTATCCAGGCAATATGGAACACAATACAGGTAGTCCCCAAGTTACGGACATCCGACCTACGACTTACGAACGGGGCCGCATCTGCGATGCATGTGCCTCAGTAACTGCTGCTCCGTCATCTTCGGCCTGGGGACGCTGCAAGCGGTGGCTGGAGGGGGGTGATTTCGCTGCTCGCACAGTGTAGTGTCCCTCGGGTGGCTTCCGACAGCAAGTGGTGACCCGTGGTTCATAGTCACCGGGGCCACAGCTATCGCTTGTATGCAGGACGGAGGCTTGATGGGGCAGTTCACTGCCCGGCCACTACGCCGCCACAGCTACTGCTCCTGACTGGACGCAGGCTGGATGGAGCGGAGGGGAGTGTTTCACTGCCCGCCCACCACATATGGCTACCCCGTTTGTTCTCGGTAGGCGGCTGATAATGCTGCAAGCAGTGACCCAGTTGTGGCTGAACGGATGACATTGAGGGTGAACGAGGCTGCGGGGGTAGCATTGTAGTGTGCTTCGGGTGGCTGCCTGTTGAATGGGAGCAGTGGTGGGCGATTCACTACCCGCCTTTGGCCGCACTGTGTTCATTCTTGATGGGCGGACGCTACAGGCAGCATACTGTAGTAGAGGGGACTGTGTGATGAACCACCCCTTGCCATCGCTATTCATTCTCAATAGCAAGCCTGCTTGTACTGTTACGCACATAACAGGAAGTTGTCTCTTGTCAGTACATCAGACGTGTTGACGACGGGTGCCTTCCTACTGTGATAGCGTGGACAGTGCTGTGTAGAAGAGCTCATCTTAACCTTTTGTCTTCACCCTTCAAGAATGTCTCTGAAACACAAATCTGATGCAAGTGCTGGTGATACAGTAAAGAAGAGAAAAACCATCACCATGGATAATAAAGTAGAAATAATAAAAAGGTCGGAGTGAGGTGAAACTCCATCATTCATTGGCAGAGCACTTGGTTACAGTCGGTCAACAATAGCATTTATTAAAATAATGTACCTGTTCTGACTTACATACAAATTCAACTTAAGTACAAACCTACAGTACCTATCTCGTACGTAACCTGGGGAATGCCTGTATATGAACCGTGATGGGACCCCAGTTCATTATGAGCCACATATATTATATGTGCAGACCAACAATGATTTATTCATACTTGACAAAATTAGACTTGCCAATTAACCTAACATATGAGCATTAAATGGAGAAACACGGAAACATCAGCATATTTGTTAAAGGTAGGAACCTAATTACAGTTTGTAATGACCATGTGTAAGAAACTAGTTGGAACAAACAACAGTCACTATTGTGGTCATCTAGACCATATTCTGAAATAGGGGGCACAGATTGGTCTGAGTTGACACGATCAATGGAGATTGGTGGGGTATGAAATTCCTGGAGACCAATAGCAGAAAGGGTTACGGGACACAGATATGAGAAAAAGTGAGTTGCTGGACTTGGTGGCAGGGGGACAAGCTTTACAGGATACAATGGGATTGACCACCTTAAAGGTTATGTGACATAAACACATGTGGATGACTGTGAATTATAAGACACAATAAGATTGGCGCCAGTAAAGGTTATCGAGTACAAAAGCCTGAAACGAGAAAAAAATGAGAAGAAAAAGTAAGAATTATGCAATACAGTAAGGTTTACAACAATTATGGTTGTGGGGCACAGGAGGCTTTGACCACTATGAATTAAGAGATTGCTGCAAGTAATAAGTTATGGGACACAATAGAATTGGCACCAATAACGGTTATAGGATACAAACCTCTTGTAACATTACAAATTAATGGGACACTTTGAAACTGGGACAAGTAAGAGATAGAGGACATAGTTAGAATGGCACCAGTGAAGGTTGTAGGACACATACAGATCTGGACCATGATGAATTAAAAGGATACCCTGGTATTATAGGACACAGTGAGAGTAGAACATGAGAGTAATGTTAATAGAACAGAGTGACAACTGATCAGTTAAATTACACAACAGATCACGGAATAGTAAGCTGACAGAAGAGAAAAGAATATATACAAAAAGAAAAAGGTGGACCCTAGGTCATTATCATCTGTAGAAAAACATGCCAATGCAGTCACAGGTCACGTGGGGGGTTTATTTGCTTCCTGTCCTCCTGCTGCTCAGAAGTGGGATACATTTGCTTAATAGTAACTGGCGCTCCAGAACACTCTTACATTTATTGCAACAAAATCTAATCAAAGTAAAACATAAAAAAGAATAATTAATGTTGAATGATTTCAAATGAACTTTGACCCCCCCACTCTAATCCTCTTATTCCATGACTGGTTTCATTGGTTAATCTATAAAGTGTGGATGCGTTTCCTTGTATTGATTGGATTAAGCAAGCTTTAATCTTTTTGTTTATTATCTAATATAATACCTGGAAAAAACCTGCTTCCAAACCCCTACTAGGCCAGCAGCCTCCATGGTGCATTTGCCAAATAACAAGACTGATGTTTTTGAAGGATCTGCGTGCTCCCCATTGTAGTTTCTACTGCCCATCTTGCTGTTTTTCTGCCATTTCTTTACTTGGTTTGAAGAATTTGTGCATATCGATCAAGTAAGAGGAAGGTTGACCTTTGTGTGACTTTTTCTGATCTGCCGGAAGAGCCTTTGGCAGGCAGGATTATTAAAAGTCAGATGGGTGTTAGAAATCGTTATCTCTGCAATACTGATAATAACCATTGTCATAATTGTAAGGGTATGTCTTAATAGTAAGCATTATCAAAATAAAATGCATTATTGTAATTAACATATTACCATTTATAATAACTGACCTTGTTACGTTCATCATCATAATAAACATCAAAATCAAATCACAATAAATAATCCTCTTCATCCCGGCAGCATCTGCAGCCTCTTTCTTGTTTGTCAGGTGACTGCCTTTCCCAGCAAGGTGGGAGTAGGAGGTCCAGTCATCACTTTAAAAGTGAGATTTGACACCAGGACATTTAAAGCCAGTTGTCTGAAAATCACAGCAACAAAAATAAAACAATTAAATGTTGCAATAATAAAGTCATGAACTACTTAAACTAGAAAAACATTTAAAATACAGATGGCATGGTGGCGCAGATGTTAATGCTACTGCTTCTTCCTTCCTTACGCTTCTTAAGGCTGGTTTGAATCCTAAATGTGTCACTTTCTGTGTGACATTTGCTTGTTCTCTGCGAGTGTGTGTGATTTTTTTTTTTTTCCATTGTTCCTTTCCTACCTCATACAAATATGTGTGACAGGTTAATTGACAGAAATGTATAAGCACTGTGGGTGGGTGGGTGAATGCATGAGTGTGACCTGTTATTTCTAACCCTTTATAAGGTTAGATGAACACATTTAAAATATGAGCAGTCAGTGCTCCTGTCTTCTTATAGCTCCAATAATCTGCCTCCATGCATCTTTTCCCAAAAGACGTACTGAACATCTCTCTGTTATTGAACCCACTTGAACAGTTCAGGGTTGTGGGAAATAAAAAAACATCTTAACAGCATCAATTTCAATGCTCAAAGGACCCAACACTGAACAAGGCTCTAGCTGGGAGAAATCAACTTTACAAAACAGTTTTACGAATAGCTGATAGGTTTGGTATGGAAACCATAATTTTAAATCTTAACATTATCATCACATATTCAAACATTTATGAAACTCGATCCAATTTCAAGGTCTGTAGTGAGCTACTGTAGAACTTGTATTGGCAGGATTGGGCACACGAGGAAAGCTGAGTGGAAATTCCAGTCTAAGATGAAAAATACATACTAAAAATTGCATACTTTAAAGTCCGAATCCCCATGAGGGCAATAAGTACCTGATCTATTTGTGGAGCAGCAGATGAGTGAAGTGAGTTTGCATATTTTAGAAAGACTTGAAGACTGATAACTGTAAAGGCAGAATCAACATCAAACAAACCTTCTCTTGCATAAGCACACAGTATATCTTCAGTCTTTCATTTTTTCTCCCCCCATCTCTTATTTTTTCATTCCTCAAGTTATATCTTTTTTCTTTATGGCATAAAGCTCTACTTTTACTAAAAGAGATTTTCAACCAGCATTTTGTTCCTCATTCCATTGTATTCTTGAAAAGATAACAACTCCTCTCCTCTCAGGCATCAATTTTGTGGATACGGCGCTCTCCAGTGCAGGCCGTTCCGGCTGTGTATCTGCTCAGGGTCTGTCTTTGTCAATGTGCAGTATGATGTCTCATTTCCCCCTTTGCCCCCATTTATTTTCCCTTTAGTTTACTGATGGATATGCTCTACATTGATTTTAGTGACCCTTAGGGCTAGTTTGTATTTTGGACTTGTTTTGTGTCCTTTTTCAGTTAGGGCATTGACTACAAGTTATGGGGGGTTTGGCTGTTTGCAAACATTGAAAAGACACGTTTTGTATTTTTGAAGTAAAAGTTATTTACCGTAGATCCAGGAATATAAGCCGACCCCCTTTTCTACCTACTAAATTACATGTATTTGCCGATGACCGGTATTTAAGCTGACCCCCTTCTCCAAGCAAAATTTTCTAAATTTCCTTAAAAGTGTCTCTTCAGGTATATTTATCATGTTTATTGGCGAGAATTTGAGACTGCTGGCATTTTTGATGGAAACCAGGAAGTGATTGCGGAGAAGTTTGGTAAAATGAAACCTTTGTGTTGAAACTATATACGCAAATACGGTACATCGGCAGGTGGGATTTCCGAAGACTCGTTATAAATTTGATTAACTTAAATACGTAATACAGTGGACCCTTGACTTACGAACTTAATTCGTTCACAAGGGCTGGTTGTAACTCATAGTCTTGACTTACAACCAACTTTTTTCCCATAAGAAATAATGAAAATACCCATAATGCGTTCCGAACCTCCCACTGCAAAACTTACTTAACGTTTTCATAATAAAAAAGGGTTGTATAATGTGCATAATTTACCAAAACACCAATAATTTTTCTAATGTACTAACCAAAAAGTTATAAAAAGTGCCTAACCCGTCAGAACCTTATAGACATCGGTGTCCAGAGCCAGACATCTGTTTCGAGTGTTTTTCATCACACGCACAACATCCCAGACAACATAGCGAGACCAGCGGGTTCTCCGTGGATTGTTGTCAGGTCTAGGAGACGACACAGACAGAGGAGGGAAAGAAAGCAGAAGCGGGGCCGGTGTTATGCTAAGGCTAAAGAAACAACCATACAAGCCCTATACAGAACTTTTTTTTTTTTTTTTGCAACAACTTTGCATCTTTTCGCACCATTTGTTTATTTACTTGTGTTCTACACATATATCTGCACTGAAGGAGCTGCTTTTAATCTCATTGTGTATAGTGACAATAAAAGGCATTCTATTCTAGAAACAACAATTTCATACTGTACTCACCATTTAATTTGATATCTTTGGGCTGCAGGAAGGGAGGAGGAGGAGAATGAAATGGAAGGTGGTTATTGTTTAGAAGGAGCCTCCTTATGGAAATATTTTCTTTGTAAAATTGTCGAGATGGTGGATTTCGACATGCTGTACATATTAGCGAGATCGGTCAAACGAACAGCACTCTCATATTTCCACACGATTTCCATCTTCGTTTCAATTTGATCGCTTTCTTTACCTTCTCTTCCTTCCTTAGCAATTATGTGTCTTGCTTGCATGGTCTTAATGAATTATATATATAGGTAAATCACTGCAATGACCGAAATTACATCCACAAGCACATGTATCTGGGCTCCGACTGATGCTTACTAACACTCTCGGTTGTTTGTTTACAATCGCGCAAGCGGATACACGTGACTGCATTCGGGTTGTAACGCAAGATGTTGGTCGTAAATCAAAACAAAAATTTTTATTTTAAACTTCCCGATAATTTATTATAAATTTTATTAATAAAATCAACAACTAAAACTTTTTTTTTAATAAATTCTTTATTTAATTTAAAGTACCGGCATGCAAAGTTATTTCTTCATCTGAAAGATGGCGCTGTGGTTTCATCATTAATTCCGTATTCATCGCAAAACCGGCATTGCGCTGGAAATCTTGAATCTGAAACGATACTTGTCGTATAAGCCGACCCCCAAAACTCCAAGCCAAAAATCTAGGACGAAATTTTCGGCTTATATTCCGGAATCTACAGTATTCACAATCATGTCACATATAGACTTGTGTGGGTAAGTCAAGCTGAGGTTCTTCAACTTTTTAATAAATAAGAAAATCTTTCCCATACCGGGACCCAAGTGTTGGATTATTCCCCTACTGACAATAGAGCCATACATAGACAAATAACGATGGCCTTATAATAAAAACAGTTCAGTTTTTGTTTCTATTCAAACATATTTCTCACATGAATATTACAAGAAGAGAAAAGTGGAAAGCAAAGACAACAGTACTTTTCATTTCATTTAAAACATGGAGTAGATTCCTGAGATACATCACTGCCAGTGTAAATTGTTAATTCAAGCGCCAGTAAAACTGAGAAGTCAGATCTTCTTTATAATGGGTGTGGCGTGAGGATATGATCATTTTTAAAAGGATTGTATGAACGGTCGCTGAATTTAGTCACTTGACTCATGGCACTGTGTAGCAGTGCTACTGCTGGAAGGCCTCGATTTCCCAGCAGCCCAAAAGGGGGCTGCCCTCATTAGATGTCTGGAAAGGGGCTGCTGGGGACAAGAAAGACCAGTGGAAAACTTGAAAAGAGAGCTGGCGAAGCAGCAAGGGGAGGTCAGTGTTTCTGTGTATCTCTGAAGTCCTACGTAATCACTGTGAAGTTATTTGTACCCTCGATCGTTTCTCGCAAGGATGAATGGACTGTCTCGTTTCTGCCTGTCATGTGATAGTGGCGGAGTAGTCGTGCGTCTTTAGAGGGAGCGCTCCCACATATCTCACCCCTCACTGCTTAGGACAGCCGATAGGACTGTTCAATTCACTTGTTATGGAAGCTGTTCCTAGGATCGTCATTGACATCTTTACTCCATACCATTTCATCTGTTTTGGCTGCATTGGAAATGTGATAAGGACAGTGTTGTGTTTATTGTCGTGGTTGATTGTTGTGTTAATATTTGTATCTCCGAAGGAGAGGGTTATCAGATTTTTGTTGTTTGTATTTGATTTTCCATTTAATATATTATTTATTCATTTGTTTGTTTCGTGTCTCTGTCTTGTGAGTGTGTGTGAATCAGGCCAAGGCTGGGTGCGTTCCTGGAATCCCCATTGAAAAAATGAATCTGAGCGGCACTGAACCACCACAACTGGATAAAAAATAATTAATTGATGCATTCTGTTTACCTTGTCTTTAATAACATTATTTTTGAAAGTGATGCCGCCAATAGTGATACATTCTTCCAAATATTTTTAAAGAAGTCTGACTTCCCTTTTCTTTTCACAACTTCCCTCCATAAGCAATAGCCTTTTATTTCCCATGGTCTGGTTACTGGTTGATATCTCCATTAACTGTACAGCTGATTTTGTACTTTAAAATTTAAGCCGTGCTATGTTGTGGGAGAAATTTGAATTTTTCAAAGCATTTACACAAACAAGTGTTTATTTTCATTTATTAATATGATTGACTACAATAGTCACAAAACTTGCAGCCTTGTTACTGAACCTTAACGGCATGTGCAAGAATACCCTGATAAAATGCTGCAAAAGATAAAATACAAGAGAAAAAATAATGAAACACAAATGGAGGAGCAGAGGGAGGTAAATGCACAACCTGCAGCTATGACAAGTCCACAGATATCCATTGATAGATAGAATGGCACATTTAGAAATTGTAACATAATACATATCTGCTTATGAATCCCTTTGTTGCAGATAATGGAAGTTACTACTAACTCCTCTAGAAAGCTGAGATCCTCGGTGATGAACTCAGTTTGTCACAAGAGGTCACCATTTGAGCTACTGATGGGGATGAGCTGCCAGTCAGAAGGATCAAAGGAGCAGCTTTCATTAGGACAAGTTTTGTTTTTGATCATTGACAGCAGCAACACATCACTACCTAGCTACGTGCTACAAGCCAAAACTTCAGAGTGTCAGGACTATCCGAGAGATAATGTAAACTATAGACACTCCATATTTTGTTGTATTTTTTTGTCTGAGGCATGCGTATTTCTGAACTGTTTTAGCTGAAAGACAGTGTTGCGCTAAAGTACCATAGGTGTTTCACTTGTGGATTATTCATCATTTCCATAGCATTCTTTCCGGAGACTGCTTTTTACATGAGAGCTCCACCTGTACCACTCACTGTGAACAGAGAAGAGAACACACACTGACATATTTATCAGTTTGAAGTGGACCTACTGTACTGTACTGTATAAGTTTAAAGTTGACTTTTTCTTTGATTTCTAAACATGGACTCTGAAGCCTAACCCATGAGTGGTGTGGTGCAGTGGCTGAGATGTTGGACTTTAGGCTCAAAGGCAGGGCTGTGGAGTCGGTAGATAAATCCTTCGACTCTGACTCCTTAGTTTCCAGTACTTCTGACTCCGACTCCTCTGTATTTAATATGCTAATGTATTTTCCATGTTGATTAAAGGAAGGCAACATACACGTCATTTAACCACAGAACTACTGGCTAGGAAGCTGGCTCTCTACCGTATTGGCCAGTTTAAACAAAAGACGAGAACCCCTGAACACACATCAGGACATAGCACACACCTCCAACCTACATCATTACACTTGTTTACACTCATATTAACTTGTTAAACACATTATATCTGAAATAAAATAACACTTTTTGTAATTTACCATAATCCAGATTACAATATGTGAATGTCAGGTTGTATAATAGCTCCGCTGACCTTCTCACTTAGTAACAAAACGATGCACTGGGCTTTATTCTTACATCAGAGAAGTACTTAATTAGGACTATTGTTTGTGAAATGGGACATTTGAACTTGCTGTATTTTTTTTTCATTAAAATTAAAATTATTTGGAGTCGGTACATTTTTGCCGACCCCGACTCGAGGTACCCAAAATTGTCTCCTACTCCGACTCCACTGCCCTGCTCAAAGGTTGTAGGTTCAACCCCTAGTTTGAATGTAATGATTTAACATGCTTGTGCTCCAATTGTAGGAAATACACGTATACGATTGTACTTTACAGAGTTTTAAGACAATGCTCAGAATAGGAAGCCACTGCATGAGTAAGTTTCATTGTTTTTTTTTTCCATCCATTTCTGCACCTTTCAATTTTTTTAGCCACTTGTTATCCTGTGTCCCTTTCCTTCTATTCCTCTGTCTCACTCTGTCAGTCTCACTCTTTCTCAAACACACACACACACATTCATTTCTTTTCCTTTCTGTTTCTCACTGTGTTTTGGGGCTGAAGGTGTGCATCCCTCTGTCCAGTAAATTACTTCTTCATCTCTCTCTCTCTCCCTCCTCTCCTTCTAGGGAATGGCTATTGTCTTTGCTCCTCAGAGGGGTGACACTTTGAACCAGTTCTGCCGCCTGGCTGAAAGCGCAGAGTTCTCCATCAGCAGATATGAAAATTATGACGACTCCATTTGGAACTTTCATTCAAAGGTTAGTGCACTGCCGGGGCCTGATAACGTTGGCAATCCATTTCTCGTCAAGAAGGGATCAGGGACCTTTTGACAGGTACTTTAAATGTCCGATTAAAATATTCCCCACGCTGACTCCATCCTGGCGGATATTTCTGCCCCTTATTAATTATATGGCAGTGCTGGGTTAATTCCAGCCTTAATCTGCCCACTCTGTAAAAGGATTATTAAAGTGGCAGCTCCTTGTTTATTCAGCTTCTCTTATTTTCTCAGCTCAGAGGGACAACGCATGCGATGGCTGCCTGTAATAAGGACTCCAGGAAAATATATTTAGTGTAGAAGTAAATCAAGTCTCACAGTGTGTTCATTTTTTTCCTGCCTACTTCTAGATGGGCTCCCTGGAGGATCTTTTAAAATTAAAATTATACAAAAAGAGTTTTACACTTTCTCTTTCGTGGCTATGGAAGTGATGTCCTTTTATTGCTGTTCCCATAAAAGCTGCAGAATTCAACAAAAGAGAAGTCTGCATTTGCAGTGTTTTTTTGTTTTTTTTTCCCCTAAATATGTTTGTCTCAAATGTTTACTGTGTATTCTTAGGAGGAAATCACTTGGCAAAAGGCCCCATTGTCATCATCCTCATCTCTTGTAAGTTTTGCTGTTACCATTTTAAATCATTCCAGAGAAGAATCTTGTCAGTTGAAGGTCTTGCTACTAATTACCATTACAAAACCCCTGTGGCCTGCTGGTTAAGGCCTTAAACTGAATTGAGACCGTTAGTTTCCAGTTCAGTCCTTACCAGCAGCTCACTGTGAGAATGTTTTAGCCTGATTCTGCTTCAATTGTAAGATTATATTTACACAATTGTGGTATATCTTGGCACATATTAAAGCATCATGAGGCGGTGTACACTGTAAGGAGGTGCTATATGAAATAAACAAATCATCATAATCTGTTGTTTGTAAAATTCAGATTGCAAAGGAGCCCAAACTGTTTTGTGACATAAATTTCACGGGAACCAGAAAGCTGTGATGCCAAAGCCTTTCCATTCCTCTTGAAAGTCTTAAGTCATAAGGAGGGTTGCCAACTCTGTGTCGGTGGGCCATTTGTAAGTGACAAGTAGAAATAGCTACCTAACACACTAATGGCACTCACTGCCGTAAAATGAAGACTGTTTGCTTAACATGGAATATTCAGTGTTTATTGTTTCGTGGAAATGGCTTTCATTTTCAGCAGCCTTACATATATTTAGCTGAACACTTAATAGAACTTGATTAAATGTACACCTTGAGGGAATCCTCATTTGCCCACCTGCATCCAGCTATCCCATTTCCAAGCACTAAATCCCCTCTCTAATTTAATGCAGCTTTTCAAATTCATTGTTTCTTTGCTTCTCTCACGTTAACCCTCAAATGCTATAAAAGATGATGCACGCTGTAGAATTGATAGACTGGTACGAGCAGCTATACAGCAGAGTTGAATAAGACCTTGTTCTTGTTGGAGTATTTAGCTTTCAGCATAATGTACTGTATAATTTGAAGATAAAAAAAGCTCTGTTGTTTGTATTTGAATAATAGATAAGTGGCTGACAAGTTGTGCAGCCACCTCATAATACATACAGTCCAATGTGACGGGTGGCTGAGTGTAATTGGTAGGTACCTCCATGGTTGTGTGAATTTCCTCTGATGTCCCTGATTTCCTGACACATAAGTCTGGAAAAACAGGAACCATAAATGGTCCATAATCATGGTGGTAGAGTGATTGGCAAAACTGTATGTTGTGAGTTTGCCAAAAGAAAGGAAGGCAAACTAAACTAATGGAAGTGAACAAGAGGAGAATCGTCAAAAAAAGTACTGGGGGGGGGGGTGGAAAGAAAAAAGTTTAGTACCAAGAATCAGGCCTATCTTTTGTTAAACCTAAACGCTAAACCAGGAATTAAAGTCAAGGCTAGAAAAAAGGGTCAGAAATGCTAAGTAAGAACACAAAAAGCAACACACACACACACCGATTGTTTTAATTATCCACAAACTCAAATGGCCAAGTAGCGCAGAATGGCGACCTCTTATCCCTTTGTGATGAAACTTCAGCCCCATGGGCATCTAAGAGTTGTTATATAGCAACGCTGTAACAAGTGATGCCCAAAAATACAAACAATTGCATCGGAAAAAGATGTTAAAATATATAACTATTAAAAGACAACCTCTATTCAAAAAAGATGCCAAAATTGCATTTTCTGACCCCAAAAATGTAAATTCTGATATATAATGTCACAAAAAGAGCTCCAGTAGATGGGTAATCAATTTAAAACGATCTTAAATCGCAACAGAATACAAATGGAGTCACCTTTGGTGTCTTGGCCTCCTGACCACTTGACAGGCTTGTGAAGGTACAGTGTAGAGCTGACTCCGTGTACCCATGAGGCCCTGTAAGGAGCGGTCCAGTGGCCCCTGCCGTTCCCCCTTGACCAGTCACACTCGAGGTCCAATTCAGAAACATGCAATCTTGTTAGGTGACTCTGAGTGTGGGGAGGTACAGAGGCCAGGAATGAATCATCGCCTGGTGTGGGCTGAACGATCTTGAGGTCAGTGTTAGCAAAATCAAGTCTAAGGCGACTCTGTTTCAGGCCTTCGTTCAGGGAGTAAAAGTTATAACAGGGCATCCATAAATAAATCTGGACAGGGCTGGATGCACAGACACCATATACAAAAGGGCAGCTGAGATCCATTCCTACAGATGTCTTTGAGTCTGTCATTACCAGGGTTCTCTTTTACACGTTGATATGTTAGGACACAGGAATCAGATGAGGTGATGCCAACAGTAAGCTGAACAGGAAGGCCTGCACTATTCTGGTAGTTAGTCTGTACTGTCAGGGGGGTTTGTAGCATACATATGGTGCTGGCTAATGTTGTTTTCCCACCAAAAGAACTTTGTTTTCAGGAACCTGTGAATTCCTGTTTGAAGTAGGCCCTGTGCCACGTGGTGTTCCTAGCCAATTTTGTGCATTGTGTTCCCACAACACAACAGGAACTGTAACCTTTATGAAAAATTTAAGTGTTTTCTTACCACAGGAACCAGGGACTTTTTAGAAATTCAAGAACTTTTGTAGCATTCCCCATGCAGGAATTCGGGACATTTGCAGTTCCTGGTACTTTTTTTATTTAAACTCCTACTCCTATAGTTTTTGCTCAAGCAGGAAGTGTCATGGGTGGGGCTTGAGTGATGAATTGTGCTGATTGGTTGACCACAAGCACTGGTGCCATCTTACAGATGTATTAGTAGTTTAGAGTTTGGAGGGTTCTCAGTGAAGATGGAGTGCCACACTTTGTTTTGCATCACTCATCATAGCCTCCTCCCTGGTGCACTGTGCTATGCACCACATCAAAAGGATAATCTCCCCAGTGAAGTACCAATCAGTTCAAAGCGATGAGGTGGGGGTGCCTTCCGTGAAATCCCAAATCCGCCTGACTTTTTACACGACATCCGCCGTCTTTGCGCACCACATATTATGCATAAAGGTTACAGTTCCTGTTGGCATGGTGGGAACTCAACATGCAAAGATGGCCAGGGATCATAAGTGGCCCTGGGCCTACATCAAACAGGAACTCAGTGGCTCCTAAAAACGAAGTTCCTGCAGTAGGAAAAAGTCATGCAAAGAAGAGTGATGTAGTGCAAAGTGTGGCGCGATCAGCACTTCACGGGGGGCCACCACACCTAATTGCTTCAAAGTGATTTTAGGACTTCATGGGGAAGATTATTGCTTCGCATGGCACAGTGCACCAGGTAGGCAGCTATAAAAAGTGATGTGATGTAAAGTGTGGCGCTCCATCTTCACCAGTAACTTTCCATAGTGCAAACTGCTAATACATTTGTAAGATGGCGCCAGAGCTTGTGGTCCACCAATCGGCACAATCCATTGCCCTGGATGAGTGACAAGTACATACACTAGAGCAGGATCTACAAAAAGGGACCACAAACTACAAATGGCCCATGTTTCTTCAGTGGGAATGTTACAAATCTTCCTAAGTTTCTTAAAAGTCCCTGGTTCCTGAAAAAAACATAAACTGCTAGCTACCATGAAGAGCATCGCTCACCTTCTAAATGAAAGCCAGAGTAGTCTGTGGAGCACCTTAGTGCAGAGTTATTCTGCCATTGGACTCCAAAGAGTGCTATCAGAAATGACTTTAACATATTAGAATAAACAAAAATAACAGTCTAACTGGAGATAATTTTGCAACATCTGATAACAGTTGTTAATGTTAATTAGATTATGGATGCATTTATTTCCTTTTTTGGCTTTTTATTTGTTTATACACATTTATTTTATTGTATCATCTTCAATGCATTTTGTGAATTTTGTGTGTGTGGGATTCTGTAACACACCAATTTCCCCTTCCAATGAGTTATCTATCTGTCTCTTTCTGTCTGTCTGTCCCCAATTTTTGTTGAAAATGGATCAGTGTGTATGCAGTATGTATGAGTTTTCCGTACAGTGGCCCCCTACATGGCACTTCCTAATACAGGGCTATGATTCTTAATCCTGTGCAATCCTCACCATGCGTTGACTTGATATTATTCACAGGTTCCTGTTTTGATTTGTTTCTTTCATTTTAAGTGCACCAAAGTGAATGTCTTGTCCTTTATAATGATGATATATTAATACAGAGAAGAAGCCTGTTCAGTCACTTGCATGGCCAGTTCCCATAGCTAATATAGTTTTACAGCTCCAGTAAAGTTTAATTTCATGTACTACTTCCATCTCTTATTTTATCCCATGACATTTTAGTTTTTCTCTAGACAGCTCTGTAATGTTGGCAAAGACCTCACTGATAAAGGTAAGCATAAGGAGGAAGGGGCACCATGTGTCCACACTAGGTTTTTCTGAATGTGTTTACCAAATCTTATTGAATGGATTTCTTCACTTGTATGTAAATTTAAGAGAATTTTTACAAACGCATCTGCTTCAGATACAGGTTTTTAAACATTTGCTGATTTACTAATAAATTAACACATACTTTTGTTAATATATGTAAATTTCCTTTTTCCAAGGACCTTTGTAAGGGTTTATTCTACACAAATTTCAAAGGACCGTATTTTGTGCACATTTGAAATGATAACTTCATCCTTTAGCAGGATTAAAACTAAAAGGGGAAAGCAGTCCTGGACCCTATGAACTAGGATGGCTCATAAATAGCTGAGGTTGCTTATAATCTCAGGCAGCCACATCTCCTTTTAGCTAGGAAACGTTTAAGGGTGACATTGCATCCCTCATCTGTTTTATTATTTTTTTCTCTGTGATTGTCTGTAGACATGCTCCTTCTTGTTCTGAAGTAGAGGATGAATGATTTATTATTTTGTGGGTTTGTCTAAAACCTTTGAGAGACATCTACCTATTTGACATGAAAGTCTTCTTATTCCATTACCTTGAGCAATTTAACTATAGCTATACCCAAAAAAACAAATGGGCTGTTCACATTGTGACAGGGTAGACAGAACTGCACAAGCCGCTTTGAAATATTGGGTCACCAACTGATTGTCCCTGTTTAATTGATGCAAAGTAATAAACAACTCTGCTCGATGGAACTATTAATAGAAAAATCATAGTGCACTGGCCAACTGATCTAAAAGGGTTAGTTTTCCTCTAGGGGGCGCTAGCTCCCTGGTTGGGATAAGTTCTTTTTGTAATTGCAGCGTCTTAAGTAACCCGAAACTATATGGATATACAGTAATATTAAAAGGTGATACCCCTACCATACTGATACGGCGGTAAGAAATCACATATGAGAAAATAACTTGGCTTTCTTTAATGATAATATACGCGGCATAACAGACGAGGAAGCCAACGGACAGATGGTAGATACTGTCATCCAATCCTGAAAATCCTCCTAGCGCAGCGATGAAAATGGTAGACTCTACACAAAGGTCTTTTCATGGCTTCCTTGTCTGTTATGCCATGTAAACCGTCATTAAAGAAAGCTGTTATTTCTCCTATGTGATTTCTTACTGCCATATCACTAAGGGAGGGGTATCGCCTTTTTATATTATATATCTATAAATATCTATATAGTTTCGGGTTATGTAACAAGCTGCAATTACTAAAGAACTAATTCCAAAAAGGGAGCTAGCGCCCCCTGCTGGATAGAGGTTATCTGATGAAGGGTCAGGTTTATGAATGGCTTCCTCCAGGCCAGGATCTGGTCCAAAAAGCAGATCTTCTCTAAGGACCACTGGGCTTTTTAGAGCCCCAACCAGAAGCATTGTGTTGGCTGTGGGCGCTGCTATCAAGTCAGTGGCCCTTTCCTGGTGGCCTCAAGAGGCTGCAGGTGGAAAGGGAGAAACCGTTGGCGTGAGTACCTCTCTTGTCCCCTCATGGTACCATTTACCTCAGCAGACCCTAGAAGGTGATCCCCAGATGCATACAGTGGTGTGAAAAACTATTTGCCCCCTTCCTGATTTCTTATTCTTTTGCATGTTTGTCACACAAAATGTTTCTGATCATCAAACACATGTAACCATTAGTCAAATATAACACAAGTAAACACAAAATGCAGTTTTTAAATGATGGTTTTTATTATTTAGGGAGAAAAACAATCCAAACCTACATGGCCCTGTGTGAAAAAGTAATTGTCCTCTTGTTAAAAAATAACCTAACTGTGGTGTATCACACCTGAGTTCAATTTCCGTAGCCACCCCCAGGCCTGATTACTGCCACACCTGTTTCAATCAAGAAATCACTTAAATAGGAGCTGCCTGACACAGAGAAGTAGACCAAAAGCACCTCAAAAGCTAGACATCATGCCAAGATCCAAAGAAATTAAGGAACAAATGAGAACAGAAGTAATTGAGATCTATCAGTCTGGTAAAGGTTATAAAGCCATTTCTAAAGCTTTGGGACTCCAGCGAACCACAGTGAGAGCCATTATCCACAAATGGCAAAAACATGGAACAGTGGTGAACCTTCCCAGGAGTGGCCGGCCGACCAAAATTACCCCAAGAGCGCAGAGACGACTCATCCGAGAGGTCACAAAAGACCCCAGGACAACGTCTAAAGAACTGCAGGCCTCACTTGCCTCAATTAAGGTCAGTGTTCATGACTCCACCATAAGAAAGAGACTGGGCAAAAACGGCCTGCATGGCAGATTTCCAAGACGCAAACCACTGTTAAGCAAAAAGAACATTAGGGCTCGTCTCAATTTTGCTAAGAAACATCTCAATGATTGCCAAGACTTTTGGGAAAATACCTTGTGGACTGATGAGACAAAAGTTGAACTTTTTGGAAGGCAAATGTCCCGTTACATCTGGCGTAAAAGGAACACAGCATTTCAGAAAAAGAACATCATACCAACAGTAAAATATGGTGGTGGTAGTGTGATGGTCTGGGGTTGTTTTGCTGCTTCAGGACCTGGAAGGCTTGCTGTGATAGATGGAACCATGAATTCTACTGTCTACCAAAAAATCCTGAAGGAGAATGTCCGGCCATCTGTTTGTCAACTCAAGCTGAAGCGATCTTGGGTGCTGCAACAGGACAATGACCCAAAACACACCAGCAAATCCACCTCTGAATGGCTGAAGAAAAACAAAATGAAGACTTTGGAGTGGCCTAGTCAAAGTCCTGACCTGAATCCAATTGAGGTGCTATGGCATGACCTTAAAAAGGCAGTTCATGCTAGAAAACCCTCAAATAAAGCTGAATTACAACAATTCTGCAAAGATGAGTGGGCCAAAATTCCTCCAGAGCGCTGTAAAAGACTCATTGCAAGTTATCGCAAACGCTTGATTGCAGTTATTGCTGCTAAGGGTGGCCCAACCAGTTATTAGGTTCAGGGGGCAATTACTTTTTCACACAGGGCCATGTAGGTTTGGAGTTTTTTTTTTTCTCCCTAAATAATAAAAACCATCATTTAAAAACTGCATTTTGTGTTTACTTGTGTTATATTTGACTAATGGTTAAATGTGTTTGATGATCAGAAACATTTTGTGTGACAAACATGCAAAAGAGTAAGAAATCAGGAAGGGGGCAAATAGTTTTTCACACCACTGTGAAAAACTACATATGTGTCAACATATACTGCCTTGAAGTGATCACTTTGCACATAGGTTTATAATGTAATGTTGGAGACAATACACATTTTGATTTGAAAGAACACCGTCACTTTCTGACCTTTGTTGCTCCTTCACTGTATATGCAACCTTGAGGCGTCCGTTTGACACAATTAAATTTTAACCCTTAAACCGCAGGCTGTAGTCTGATCCCAATGCAATTTGCCAGCACGTGGGAGCTGATCAGTCAGTGCTGTACATTTGTTGAGCAGCCAGCTCATGACCACTGCTGGCCCCGGCAGAACTGCAGCACCTGTTGTCTCTGGGATTCAGCCGCTGCAAGCATCAGCGTTTACCTCTTTGTATTTGCGTGAAGCCAGTTCAAGCGCAGTCAGCTTGGTGATTTACTGAAATTCATCAATGGCATCATTTTCACCTTGTACATATAATAATTGATTGTTGCAGTAGTTCTTTTAATAGTTTTTACAGTTCATTGGCAGTGTGTAAAATGATCAGTGTTGCAGTAATTGTGATGCTGTTTGCATGAAAAAAAAATGTGTTCCATTACAGTTTCATATTTTCTTTGTGAATTGTAACTTTACTTAAAAAGTGCAGCAAAAAAGTATTTGGCGTCCAGGGGTGCATTAACCCCCAAGTATGTGGCAGTTTAAGGGTTAAGGACACGTTCATGGGTCTGGTGTGACCAAAGGCGACAGCTATGTAGGTGCCTGGATCTCGAACACCCCTAAAATGTTTTTAACTTGAAAACATAAAAATATCACACAGCCTTAAAATATTCATGTTCTGCAGTTATTTAAAAACAATTTGTTGCTTTACAGTTGAAAACAACTTTCAGCTTCACTCACAGGAAGGACAGCATCTATCTGCTAGTATCACACATTTGTAACCCGTCTGTTTAGTCTGCTGCACTAGACTCTGTTATGGGGACATTGCACTTATGTAGGCTATTATAAACGTGTATCTGCAAAATGTGTACCCCAATAGGTTTCCAAAGATGCCGCCTACGTACTGTATATGACCATGACAACGTATGGCTTAAAGAGGGCCACTTGGGTCTGTTCTGGTTTGATCAGAGGCACTGCGTTGATCGTTCCTGTTCACGTGGATTTCTGATGCTCGCTCACGGGTTTAAGAGATCTTGTTATGCTTGGATTTGTGTGGATGTCTGTTCAGGATCTGATTTGAAACAAACAGTACCCTCACGTGTACCTGAGAACTGAAGACATACTCCCTCACACACACACACACACACACACACACACACACACACACACACACACACAGAGGTTTGAGAGAACTTCTTTATACTAATAGGCTCCTGCAGATACCCTCAACTACTTGGATATATGAGAATCTTTTTACACGTACAGATGTAAAAGAGGACCTCTTCACACGCATGTGTTTTAGAGGACCTTTTTACACACTTGTGATGGTGAGGACCTCTTCACATAGCAATTTCTCAGAGCTGGTCGATTTGTTATTGACAGGTTCTCAAGAAAGTTGAAAAATCTTGCGCAGACTTTTAATGGATTTTTTTTTTCTTTCATTTTTCTAATGCTGATTGTACCTGTGTTGATGACCACCACCCACATTCTAATGATAATTTCCAATGCTGAGCCATTAAAAGCAAAATCAACAGATTTTCAAATGGTAGATAATTGATTAATTAGTCATGCATTTATATTGATTATTTTGTATCTGATGTCATTTTCCAGCAATTACATTTCACACCGCCATTAACATCACAATGAAGATTTTTGTCAGTGTCTGTGTTTGACCTCTGTATTCATTTTGGCCTTGTTTGTGATGAGCAGTTTTCATATATTAAATGATTTTATGCACTTCATAAAAGGTGTGGGCCATCAGGGCATGTACAGCTGCCCTTAGCCCCAACACAGACAGGCAGGACGCAAATTGTCACACAGCACACCTTTATTTTTCAATTGCCAATTCCCAGCACTATAAAAATCATATCCACAATAACAGCACAGTCGTTTCCTTCTCTCCACCTCCACTCCCTTAAACTTCATCCACTTCCTTCTGAAACTGGCCCCCCGAATGGAGTGAGGCAGCTCCTTTCATTCAGCTCCTGGGAGTGCTCCAGGTGGCTCATCGGTGTTACCTGGAATCACTCCCAGGTGTGGTGGAAGTCCCCACTGGCGGTCCCCACGGAACCCAAAAGGGCTGTGCCAAACTCAAAGTCCCAGCATGCCCTCTGGGAATTTGTGGTGCCACTGCCGCCCAGAAGGGCAGTCCTTTTCCCCTACTTGCCTCTCATTTGAAGAGTTAGAGTAGGTTTAGCACTGTATGGAAAGTGCTGTCAACGCAATCTTACCCTTCTCAGTGTCTCCGAGACCCTTGGATTGTGGTCAGTAAGATTTCCAATTGTCATTTGAAGTTTTTTAAGATCTTCAGATGTGTTGTTTGTACCCTTCTTGTGTGCAAAGCACAAGAAGAACCCCTGTGCTCCTTCTGATTGATCTCACTTTGGCTTTGGCCCCTTTAGCATAACAGTCAGGATTGCTACAGACATGGAGCTGCCACATGTCAGATGCAGGATTAAGGATATCCTGGTGCATTTGGACAGCAGGGATGAGCAGAGATGTGCTGTGTGATAAGTTAGTGTGGTTCAGGCAAGTCATAAGAAAAACATGTTATCAGGCAATTTGACGTGAAGCTTTTGTGACAGAGTGATTGGGCATACGGCTGCAATGGCAGAGAGCTGGTCTCAAGTTGTCATTGTCCCCTGACCTGTGAGTAATTGACCTCTAGAGTGAAAAATGCCTTAGTTCATCACCCAAGCCTTGCCTGCCACAGGCCATTTAAATCTCAAGTGTCTGAATGAGGCTTTTGAAACCACTAAAGCATTTAAAAATAGTAATCATAATGTATGCATCAATTTTGCTTTGCGCACTTGCTGAGTGTGACAGTGCAAAGCGGAAAGAAACCCAACACCCTAGACATCAAGAGGTGTGTGCTAAGGTGCTTAGGGGGCAGTCGTCCAGGAGATTAATTATCTGCTTAATATGGACACTGAGCGACAGTATACAATAAGTGCCTCTTAATGTACATTAGGACTGGGATTACTGGCCAAGATCAGGTTTCATGGGAATCGGCAAAGCTCAGCCCCAGGTGTGAATTAGAGGCCAGCTATTACATCATTCATCCGTGGACACCGCCGAGTCCATTCGAGCTCCTCACACAGGCCTCTCTTGGCTCTCCAGTAAAAGAGAATGGCAGGTAGCCCACTCATCATGTGGTGAGCAACAGATGCTGTGTTCTCACTTAAACAAATGAAATTAGTACCATGACATCCATGATATGGCACAGCGGGTGCTGCCGGAGCTTCTGGAGGGAGGTGGACGTCACTGGGTGTTTCATAGATGAGCTGAGTGAACTTAAACTTGTGGGGTTTTTTTTTTTTTTCCTCTTGTCATGTGTTCCCACCGGTCTTATTTTTAGTTTTATTTTCAATTTAAATCCTAGTTTCATTTTAATGACTCACTTTGTTTAATTTAGTTTTTATATTTTAGTACTGTTATCTGTTTTGTTTTAATTTCAGCTTTTTTTATTTTTGATTCATCTTATAAAGTCAACAATTCCAGAACTGACAGGCTTTCTCTGACTGTACTCTTTAAGAGTAGGCCATTCACACAATCCGATAACGCAGTGCCTAACACAGTGACGAGGACTTTTTCATATCTTTATATGCTTATTAGAATCCAGTAACCTTTTTTGTTTGTTTGTTAGACATGATTTTCTTTGTCTATTTTTGTTTTGCCCCTAAATATTTAACATCAACATTCATTCTAGGCTGACTTCCTTGTGTTTAAAAAAATGTCTTATGGTGCCTCTTTAAATTTATGGGATGCTTGCCTTTTAACTATTTCCTAAACTTTCCATTTTACATTCAAATAATTAAAAAAACTGATTGCTGTCATTCCTCTGCTTTCTGGGTGTCACCATCACGAAGCTCTACGTCTGCAGTGCACTAAACTCAAGTCAAGTCAAGTTGGGGAGCCTGCACTGGTACAGCGTGTTGCCGCACCCACACATCGAAACAGCTTGGGATCCCGGTTAGCAACCCCCCAGGCAGACACGCGGTCCAGTCCCACCCTCCGGAAATGACCCTCTATCTGCCACAGCCAGGTGTTACGTGGGCAACCCCTTGGCCTGGTCCAGCCACTCGAGTCCCCAACAATGAGGATCTGATGAGCCTGATCACCGTCAGGGAAACGCGTCACATGGCTGTAGTGCCATAATGGACGCTCCCTCACAATGCAGGTCATGTGCCTCATTCGGGTCTCAATGAGCAACACAAAGTCAAACCAACGGTACCGAAGGACTTTCCGGAGGGACACAGTACCAAAGGAGTCCAGTCTTCATCTCAGGTCACTGGATAGCGTCCATGTCTCGCAACCATATAGCAAGACAGGAAGCACCAGGACTCTAAAGACTTGGACCTTCGTCCTTTTGCAGATATCAGGGGAGCTACACACCCCTTTCCAGCGACATCATGACCCCACATGCTCTCCCAATCCGTCTACTGAGTTCATAGGAAGAGTCACCAGAGACATGAATGTCACTGCCAAGGTAAGTAAACCTCTCAACAAGGTCAACACTCTTTCTGCAGACAGACACACTGCTGATGGCCGTGCCCAAGAGGTCATTAAAGGCCTGATCTTTGTGTTTTATCAGGACACTCGCAAGCCCAGACTCTCAGACTCCTCACTCTGTCTCTCGAGCGCCCCAATCAGAGCCTCCATTGACTCTGTGAAGATCACAGCATCGTCAGCAAAGTCAAGATCCGTGAATCTTTCTTCACCGACAGATGCCCCACAGCCGCTGGACCCCACAACCTTGCCCAACACCCAGTCCATACAAGCAATGAACAGAGTAGGAGCAGAACACACCCCTGATGAACCCCAGAATCAACTGAGAAAAACACAGAGGTCCTGCCGCCACTCTGCACAGCACTCACAGTACCAGTGTACAGGCCGGCCATGATATCCAGCAACCTCGAGGGGAACCCGCGAATCCTCAGGATGTCCTACAGGGCAGCTCGATCAACTGAGTCGAATGCTTTGCGAAAATCGACAAAGGCTGCAAAGAAACTCTGACGACATTTGCATTTGTAGTTGATGAGAACCCTCAGTGCCAGGATGCGGTCGATGGTAGACTTCTTAGATGTGAAACCAGACTGTTCCGGTTGCTGGTAGGTATGCAAGTGATCACGGATCCTATTGAGGACGAACCTAGCAAGGACCTTACCCGGCACCGAGAGCAGTGTTATCCCCCTGTAGTTGCTGCAATCCGGGCGATCACCCTTCCCTTTCCAGATAGGGACGACAAGTCCCATTTTCAAGTCAGTTGGGATGATGCCAGTCTCCCAAATGGAAGCAAAGATTGCTTGCAATGCCAGGAGGGACAGCCTTACCACCAGCCTGGAGAAGTTCACCCCAGATACCACAGATCCCTGCAGCCTTTCCCCCCTCTTAGCTGGTTCACCACCTGTGCAATCTCAGTGAGATTGGGTGCTACACAGCTAATTAGAGGATCAGCCCGAAGAACTGTGGACCCAAAGATATCCAACGGATATCAAATAACTGCAGAACATGAATATTTTAAGGCTGTGTGGTATTTTTATGTTTTCAAGTTAAAAATATTTTAGGAGTGTTCGAGAGGATCAGCTTTGAACAACTGCTCAAAGTAGCCAGCCCATTGGGTCACAACTGCAGTGTCATCCGTAAGGACCGTTCCATCAGCTGCCCTAACTGCAGCTCTCCGAGTAACAGATTTGGATGTGCGTAATGCTTTGATTCCTCTGTAAGCAGGACGTGGGTCGCTAGACCACAGATGGTGTGTCACTTGCTCACAGATTCCTCTAACAAATGCCTCTTTATCTGCCCTCAGAGCCCTCGCAGCCATCCCTCTCAGTTCCCGGTACACACCAGAGTTGCCATTGAGCCGTGCTCTGCAACACCTTTTGATGATATCCAGGGTGCCCTGCGAAATGAAACACCTCCTTCTGGGAACACCGGTAACGCCAACACAACCCTCAGCAACCTTCAGGGTGTTGTCACAGAAGGTCTCCCACATCACATTAGGATCGGCAATTGTACCCAAATCTGAAAGTTCCTCACACAAACTGCGTGCGACCTCATTAGAAACAGCCTGGTCTTGGGGTCTCGCCAAGTCCAGGCTCATTTTCCTAGTAGGCAGCCTACTGGACCTAAGCTGGAAAACTAAACTGAAAAAAGTAAATTATGGGTTTACTTGTTCCTCGTGCCAAGGGCTGCTTCAGTCGATTATAGTGGGAGAGAGCACACCTCATGGTGAAAATGGAGTCAGTGGGCTGTAAAAGAATATGTGCGCTCATTGCCTTGCTACATATTTATACACTTTATTAAAAAGGTAATCGAAGATGTATCAGGTGTTACATGCTGGATACACAACATACATATATTAAATATATCAGAAAAAGGGAGACTGTTTTAGTAATGCTGGATGCACAACATACGCCTGTAGTAATCACAAGGGTGCTAACATTCACTCCGTCCGAAGACGGTGATTTATTTATTTTACTGCGGGGACTCCAGGAACACATCCGGCCTTGACCCTGTGGACACATACTCAGACACACAGAGATACTGATTAGCAGCTCAATGAATCAATCAACAACAAAGATATAATAAGATATATATATATATTAAACAAATAATGAAGAGAAATTTGTTATTAAACAAGCAACGCATACTTAAAAGCCCTCCCCAGTTCCCCAGACGGCAATAATAATTTACGAGCACTACACAAAAGAAACCTAACAAAACACTAAGCACTAGACAATAAACACCTTGGACACGGTCTAAAACACAGTCCAGTGTGACAATGCAGATGATGGATTGTTCAAGAATGATGGAAAAAAGGGATGCGAGATCAACAAGCAGACCGGTGCAGCAGTAGCTGTTCTGCATGTGCTATAGGGGTCCATAGTGGTGAAGCAGCAACTGGGTCTAAACGCAAAGTTCTCAATGGGTCTTCATCTCTGTCCTCCCCTATGGCTGATAGAATAGCAGAAATGATATGCTGGGCTTGGCACTCCATGATACGGTGGAGAAGCTCAGCAATTCCTAGGAGCTTCAGAGTAGAGTCACTGCTCTCCCAGATTGAGAGGAGCCAGGAATTCACAAAGAACATCTAAAATGTGTAGATGAGGACACAGAAGTCTTGGCTGACTTGCTTGTCCTCCTGCCACTATGAGTTGTTTTAACCTGTCAGGTGTGAAGCCATCCTGCTGTGCCCCTTTGGACCTTTACACACATTAAGGGCGAAAGGGGAAAACAGGTCAAAATGTTAGCTGGGTCATTAGACAAAAAGATCAGCTACCACACTCAAAGTCACTACAAAGGCAATAGTCAGAAATGTAAGTTATTTCTTAGATTGCTCGAGAAACTAGTTTTCTCTCGCTGGTAAGTCTTTCTTTTATTTATCACAAAGTTTAGAGAAGAACTAAACATGCAGCTCAGTCAATAAGAAGCATTGCAGCAACCATTCACATAGAGATGCATGAAGAGGTTTGCTCAGTTACCCTGTAGCTCAAAGTGGTCTGCTTCAAGGTGTGTCTGTAAGGACGCCGGTGATGGACTGCTATCCTATTCGGGGCTGACTTGTCTTTTCCCTGAAGATGACTGGACAGTTCCTCCTAACCCTCCAATGGAAAAAGAAGGGTCAGAAAATCAATGAGTGCACAGAGCCTTATGCAGCAGTGCTGCTCGTGATTGTATTGTTATACAAGACCTCATTGAACATCAGTTAGATCTGTGGAGGATGCCATGCGACAATCCTGTTCTTCATTATGTGTTGAATTTCTATTAGTTATTTAATGAGGACATGTTTTGAAGTTGGTGCTGCTATCCCAAAGCTTCAGGAGAAGATTTGAAAAGCATTGTAGTTGTTATCAGTGTGGAGTTGAAATGTTCTCTAAGTTTTTATGTGAGCTTTTCTCCAAATAATCCAGCTGCCTTCCCATATCCCAAAGAATTCCATATTAATTCAGTTGGTGAGTTTTATTTGCCCCTTAGTGAGTTTGTTTGGTTCCTGCCTTGAGCATAATGCCGTGGAAATAACGGCACTTATAATAGTATCACTTGTAATAACGTCCAGCCCCTGCGTGAGCCTGAATCAGATTATGCAGATTTGAAAAATGAATAAATGGATGATTTGATTCCAAGATGACAATTTTTATAGACACCCAGACACCTTAGAGATAATTGATCATTATCAGTCACTCAGTATGTGCGTGTGTGTCCCCTTTAAATGAATCACGTGTTTGAGTGCAAAAGAGGAAACAGAATCATGCGAATACTACAACAGACCGTGGCTGTCTGGCGATCTTAATTATTAGACTGGGGGCTCCTCAGAGGATGTTATTTAGTTTAGTAGAAGAACACGTTGATATGGTGAAGTGGGGATGTCCTAAGAGAGAGCTGTAGCAGTTGTATGCAGCACATCTTTATAATAAGTCATTTGAGTTCCATCTCTGCTGTTTGACAGAGCTTTGACTGAAGATTTTAAGCCGCAAAGGTATTTTTTATTTGTCTGCTCAACACTCAAATATTGTGCACACTTGGGATCCCAGATGGGTGAAGGCCTAAGACATTATCATTTTTAAAATGCAATAACAACAGTTTATAATTTCATAGGCCCTTATATGGCAAGCCCAACAGGTGCTATGTTAGTATCCCCTAATCTTGAAAGATGCCAAATATGAGATGCATAAAGGGAAATATAAACACAGGGAACAAACTAAAAACAAAAGCAAATAACCCTCGTTGCCTCTCTTGTCCTTCCTATATGGATGACAAATTTCCCCCCCATCTGTCTCATGGGGTAACATCTCCACTTACCTACTAAAATCCACCGATGTACTCCCATCTCACCTCACCTTTCTCTCTCTCCTTCGATTTATTTTTAATAGTCTGGCCTATCTTCCTCTTGCCAGTGGAGCATTTGTCCTGTCTGTCTTCACAGTTCCACGTACAGCTGGACTGGCTTTAAACACCCCACCCCTGCTGCCCCCTCCCGGTTCAGTGTGACTGTAATTGTGAGACTAACACAAGAGTGTAGCTGTCCATACCCTGAGGGTCCCTGCACCATTCATTATAAGACAGGACTCTAAGGTAGGTCCGTGGCTGCCTGCACATTCAGAGGTATGTCACACTGCCATGTGTTCACTTCTGAGATATAAACAGCAGAAGACGGGGACTCAGAAGAGCTTAGTGCTTGGTTAAAGTTAGAGGTGGGAGGTTGGACTTGTAATGATTCATATATGTAATTAGCATTTGTTTTCTTTTTTTAATTCTTTGCTATCACCCAGATACTACAACATACATTCATAATTATCACCCATGGTAGTTAGCACTGTTCAGACGCATGACCACACAGCTAGAAAGATCATACAGACTTTGTTACTGATGTACTGTAGACAAAGCTTTAAGCAATACAGCAAACCAATAATGACAAAAAAACAGAAGCAGACCACCCTGTAGGTTGCAAATCACTAACCACAAACACTAATATGCTTCTGTGAGCTGAGGGGAGATGGAGGGCTGGTTATTGTCACTATAAGGCTTGTCTTTTCATGGGCTGGAGTTCACCTGACCATCTTGTGCATATATGACGGTATACAGTATAAAACTCGGGCCACATGCTCTAAACTCTTGTCACATCGGTGACGAGTGGCGTTTCCTGGATTGCTCACTTCCAACGTGTTGACTCGCAAAACTTCTACAAAAAGTATAAATAATCATTAGGGGACTCAAGTCTAAGGACTGTTGATTAACAGAAGTCCCTTCATGCTCCTGATTCTAAATTGGGGCCATTGAAGTGCTCTCCAGTGGAGTGCTTCTCTCAAACGATATTCCGTGCCATGGCTTCCTTTTCATAGTCTCCAGCTGATTGCTTCCTATCAGCTGCTGTCTAGTTGACCCACCATGCAAGTCACAGCAAGGCTGGATCTTTCCTACTTCTCCAATCACAATGTCCCTATTTCATTAGGGGTTTCAAATAGGATTCACTACATATGGAAATTCCTGCATTTTCCAGGAAACTGACAACTGCTACTAGCAGACTTAATGGAAGAATTGTGAACACAGCTGAATGCGTTTATTGTAAAGGCTTACATATTTAAATATTCTGCCTCAGCTTGTCATGAAGATCTGGTAGCTCACATTGTCTTGCTGACAAAGCAAAATGTGTGAAGTCTCATTTTGAATTTTTACCAGCTTAAGAACAGTGCAAGGTGACATGAAAATGCAGTAGATGCTGAGGTGTCTGCAGACGAGAACACTTCCGAAAATGTGGTCTACTTTATGGTGAGTATAGAATAACAAGAGAAAGAGTAAGTGAATGAGGTAGGAACCCCTCCAGCTGGGCGGGACAAGTGGAAGTGTAGCAGCTGTTCCTTGCTGGTGGGACCCGGCTCGTTTGGGGCGCGCCCGCTGCTTGGCCCTGTCCTCCTCTATTCTCTTCAGGATGAGCTCCTTTCGACAAGCAGGGAGCGGCAGTTTGTTTCTCAAGGCTGCATGTTATCCTCTTATCCCCACTGTTTTGGAATAGAGCGTAACCAGCTGGAGAGCTGTAAGGAGCCTGATAATGCCGCTATTTTCTGCCATCCTGTCTTAATCTTGTTACACAAATGGTTGTGAAGAGATTCATGAATTTTAATTTTGCCCCGTGCATTAACCCCTTGTGTCGATCATCCTGTGCAGCTGCCTCTTGCCTCACTGCATCTCTCTCCCTTTGTCACGTGGTCTGGTCAGGGGGTGGTGGTGAAGTAATATAGCAGAGATATAAAAATAAAGATCCATGAAACTAATTAGTGGCTGCTTGTGGGTTTTCCTGTTAAACTTTTCACCTCTGCAAACTTTATTTTGTAAATTAGCCCTGTTTGGAATAGCCGCACTTTTGGAAGGATGTCCTGTCCTGGGATACAAGGGAAGGTTGAACAGAAATCATGCGGAGAAGACCCCTAAATAATCGGAACCCTTTACTAATCGCATACCATCTTACCAAATGAATGTTTTTAAAATATAAAGAGTTCTGGTATCAGCCGTTTGATAGAGAAATCGGTCTTTTCAGCAAACCGGCTTTACACTAAACACCGTGCATTAAAATGGAGCTGCTTTTTTTAGGATATCTTCTTTGGCTTTATGTTGGGAAGGGCTTTTTAAAACACTCGCGATCCATCCACTGCTCAAAAATTTGTAAAGAAACTGTGACCCTTTAAAATGGTCAGAATAGCTATAATTAGTAATATGTCTGCCCCTTTCAAGCGTCCTTTTTTGGAGCCCAACATGCTCATTAAATGAGGTCACAAGGAGTACCTGATTTCATAGCATCACGTGCAAGGTAAGGATCAGCACTGGATGAGTTGGCACTCTGGCGTGGTGACACATTAATCTCAAATCATTGATGGCTGTTGAGCTAAAGTGAGGGGGGCTTAACTCAGTTTAGGGTCACGGGGGGCTGAAGCCAATGCTTACAGCACCCAGTGCAGGCAGCGCTGTAGAATAGATGCCAGTCCATCTCAGGGCTCATTCATGCACACTGAGGCAGACGTGACAGTTAACTCAAGCTGCATGAATATACGGTCAGGGCATCACAAGTGAACACCAAAGAGGAGCAGCAGTGACAAGGAGCCACGTACACAGCGGCTTGATGCTTCATAAAGGTGTATGCAGTAATACTGGAAGGAAAAGGAAATTAAGGGTATCATATCTTTACAGACATTCTGATTTTTTTTTTGTATCTCCCAAGTTTAACACAACGCTCTTAATGCAATGCATTTCTTGTTTAAGTCCAGAGTGCAGTGATAATGATCAGCATGAAAAACACACACTACACATTAAACGTGCATGCCGCCTGTCACTACTGAGGTGTTTGGAGTACTATGGGGGGGGGATCACCCTCTCTGTCTCTGTTCATCTGTCTTTATGCAGGACCTCTAAAAAGTCTTCACCTCCTTGAAAGTCTTTACACGAAATCACGGTGGGTTTAATTTGGCTTTTTTGACATGGAGCAACAGAAAAAGACCCTTTAATGTCAAAGAGAAAACAAATCTCTGTATGGTGGTCTAAATGAATTCTAAATATAAAACAGAAAAGAATCAACTGTATGAGTGTTAAAGTGCGGTTTGAGCAGATCCGCCTATGACTGCCTTGACCGCTTTGCAGAGCTCTGTTCTCACTTTGACATTAACAAGTCTTTTCTGTTGATGAGTGTCAGTGAACCCTAAAATAAATCCACTGTGGCTCAATGCTCTATAGCAATAAAATGTGAAAACATCCGCGGGCGTGAATGTTGTCAGCCCCGTCAAAGCAGTCTGCACTAGTTGTACTTTATTTAAGTCACCGAAGCTGTCCACTATGCGAGCCTCTCTCTTTTTCTCGCACTATATAGCGTCTTTCAACCTAAAAATTGTCGCCCCGATCACTCTTGAGTCATCACGAGAAGTGTTTAGTGCCAGAGGACTTTTTTCGCAGTTTACCGTGGCTTTCGGCTCGGAGCTCACTGCTCTAATCACATTTGCTTTGTGTCATGTTGGTTGCGAGTTTTTGCGGACTCAACCCCCCCATCTCATTTAACAGTTTATAATATTTTTGTTGGATTTCCTGCAAGTCTCAGGGAGTGTTGGTGTTGAAAGTCCATCTTGTTTATGGTGTAGCATAGTGTCAGAGAACGACGTCTTCCAGGGTTTGTTCCTGCTGCTGCTGTATCCTACCATAACTCTTCAGTGGGCCTAAATGAATCTTAAAATGGATTGTGCCTCATTTTGGGTTCTACGTTGCCCATGTGAAATTAACAAACAGAATTTTTTAAGAGCACAAACAGATTTAGAACATTTCAGCAATAAAGAAAACACTGAAGGGAAGTTATCTTCAATAAAACCAAATCCATTACAGTCTTCTCAGAGTTAATAACATTTAAAAGCATCTTGTCAGAGCTGTCCTGCTGGGGGGGGCACCATGTTTGCCCCTTCTCTGGTGGAGAACCCAGTTGTATTTTTAAAGACTTTTCTTGCCATGAGATAAGAGGGTTGTGCGTTGAGGCAGCTGGCATTCAGCAGAGCCCCCAACTTTCTGACGACTCTTTGTAAGAATGTTTGAAGCTAAAGCCTGTCTAGAACGTGAAAGTGCAGCATCGTTTCTTTGCCCGTACGTCACAGTAGACAGATGGAGGATATGGGGTTTTTCATATATGGTGCCTTTGTTTTCAAAGTGGCTTATTTTAATTGTAAAGGCTGCAAGTCAGACATCATGTCTGAATCAGGTAATCTCCTCTTTTTTTCTCCCAGTTGTCGAAGATTTAAACATAGTGACAACTGTGTTGAACAGTAGGGAGCATTACCAGTGGATACCTTCACACCCAAGACTGAATCCAAATAGCATTACTGGTAGTAGTATTGTTCCTCAAGCCACTAGAGGACAATATGTGTCAGCCTCGCCAATGTACAACCAGTCTGAGCCTCCCCAGTACAGCTGTACGATGAGGGGAACAATCAGAATGACCTGATGCTACGAGAAGGGGTCCTACACACACAGCACCAGGTCACGGCTTTGAATGGCCACAGGGTAACCCAGATGTTCATGTTGACCCAGAAGCTGTCATGACCACAAGCCTAAAAGCCCCTTCCAGCCAGTGGTTCAGGGGGCTTGAAGTTTAGAAGTTGTGACCTGACGGCCATAACTGTAAATGTAGTGGTTGAGTCCAGTCTGATGGAATCCACTCGCTTACGGCCATCTCTGTGAGACTGGACCGTGGAGAGCCTGTTGTTTGACTGCTCCACTTCACAATTGGAATAAGTCTGTTTTTGTTGCCAACATTAAGATTTCCAAAGCAGGCCAACAGAACATAAGTAAAGACAGACTTAATACAAGATTTGTAAAAGAGTGACCTGATGGTAGAACTCGCATTAAGAAGACTCGGCCTGGTGGAGACGCTGCTGGTCCCTTTTTGTGCAGAGACTTTCTCCTCTCTGATTTCCGTAAACATCGGTTCTGAGTCTGAGTGTCCCCAGAAATTTACAACTGTCAGCATTCTCTGTTGCCTGGTCTTTGATGACTGTTTCTTGAGGGTGACTGGAGATTCCTTAGTAGTTGTTACGTTTAGGTGTAGAAAACACTCATTCCACCATGTATCAAAATCATCTACCACTGCACCGTGAGTGCTTTCATTCTCATTCCCTAGGCTGTAATTTATTTATTTATTTGCCCCACTCCAGTTCCTTGTGTCTCCGGTATTGGTGTTCTGCTATGGATATGAGCCCAGCGCTCCTTTTTGGGGGACGCCAAGGTCTCTTGGTGTGTCTGACAGCACACAAGGCCTTTCACCTTAAATTCATCCCACTCACTGCAGGTGCCTGATGCTGTCAGGTGTATCTTCTACTTCTCTGTTACGCTTTCTTTTTCTTTTGCTGTTTGTGGCACCTTTCACGTCAGTTGTGCTCTGTCTTTGCTGTCTCTTTTCACAGAGCGGTGTGTGGTGCCTTTGATCACAAAACAGGTTGATCCTAACACATTTGTTACAAGCCACAGAGAAGATCCGCGCACCCGTCTGCTGCTCAAGTTCTGTTAACCCATTTTATTTCCACAGATCCAGCCTGTATAATGTGTTCATCTTGTGCAGAGTACAAAACAACTGAACTAACAGGGTAGTGGGAGCCGCTTGTCCTCTTAAAGGGGTGGGAGGTGATGCCTAGCCAGTTGTGTTATGTTGTGTGCTCTTCATTAGACCACCATCAGACTCTTTCTGTTTGTTTCAGATGAAGAGCAATCAAGAGTCGAGATACGATGAAAACATCCACTACCCGATTCTGCTGAATCTCACCAAGGGGCTGCCTGCCATGAGGCCGTCGAGGGAACCCAAATAACGTCAGTGGCCGTTTACATTGAGACAACAACAAGATACCTCTGAACCCCACCCAGAACCTGACCTGCACCGCCATCCCTGCAATGTGACTTGACCCACCGGGCTGCCTAAGCACACACTGTTTCTTCACTTTTTTGACAACCTTCTTTTTTGTATTTTTTCAGGGTGACACAATTTACAAACCACCCCCACACACTTTGCCATGGCAATCAACTAAATGTGATCGACAACTTTATAACAAAGTGGAGAATACATCTTCATCGCTGAGGACTTTGGGTCAAATGATTGAGGAGTTGAGGCTTCAATCCGACTGAACAAATCTCTCAACTCAAGGCCTTGGGGGTCTGGTCTGTCCACCAGTTCTGCAGCACAATCCGATTGCTTCTGGGATTTCCCAGTGTCCCTCCATGGGAGACGTCTGCCTTGTTCTGTCCAAATCGTGTTCGGCCTTTGACTATGCAAATGTTTGTGATTTGTACTTTTCTTGTTAATTAATGAGGTTTTAATAATCGTCTTTAAGCTTTTTAAAGTTGTGGCTTCCTTTAGTAAAACCAGTGAAATAAAATGGAATTACTGAGAGTGTGGCGGAGCTGGGCCGATGGTACAAGCTGGTCATCAGTTTGTGGGTCATTCTAAAAGCAAGGGTGTGTATGAAGGTGCATGTTTGTGACAGCGAGCGAGTGAGAAGAGGCAAACGCAGAGGATGCACGAGCATGAGTGTGTCCGTTTATAGGAGTGATTAGCGTGTTCATGAGCGAGTGCAGAGCCTGAGCACATACTTCTGTACATCAAACAAACGTTATGTATGTGAGAGGAAAGGACGAGCAAAAACGTGTGTGTGTGCCTAGCAACAAGAGCGTGCAGAATAAACATGCATGTACACAGCCTGGGCATATGTGTGTATCCACAGGGCAAGTTGGTGAATATGAGTGTTCATACCCATTTTGAGCAGAGAAGTACGGGCCATGTGTGGAAGTGAGAGCAGGTTAGAGGCCTGGGGACCACTTTTGGGTGAGGGTATGCGGAGCATTTGCCAATGTACATGTGTGAGTGGACGTGGAACAAAAGCACGTGTGTCAAGTCCTGTACCAGTCGCACCAGAGCTGTCCGGGTGGCACTGCACTAAGCCATTAATGAGGGTCACTTTTCAGTCTGTGTGAACGAGGAGCTTGTCACCAGCATCCTAAAGCGGAGGGTAATGAGAGTTTGCTTCCAGAAGACTCTGGTGACTTTATCAATGCCTTACTTCACTGGTGGTCTTCTTTCCCATCCCATGACCAGAGCCAACTCTAGCCACGGTACACCCAGAAACTTGGCCTGTAACACCCATGTGCTGGCATATCTTTCCAAATACTGAGTGTTAATTGTATTTATCATACTATGTAGGAGCTGACAGCCATTGTGTGTGTGTGTGTGTGTGTGAGCACGCAGTACTGCAGTCTTCTACCTTTTCCTAACCCCAAATAACTGGGAGTTCCTCTGATAAGATTACATTGCATGAGAGCAGACCGGTCAGAGGGACGAGTACTTCATTATCTTGACCACTTGGCCTCGGCACACAATGGCCTGTCCAGCCCCTTGCCCCTCCCTCTCAATTAGCCTTGATTAGGCACATAGTGCTGTCACAGCTGGCACAGACAAAGACGGTCTTCATAGGAGCTCCTGTCCCGCAGCCCTGGGTGCACTGCCAGTGTGACATCAGTGCTGTCGGTAGTCGTGACACTTGGCTTGTATCTTGTTACCTGTGACTCTTTTATATTTGTACATATGTGTCGCAAACAAATTTCCGAGGTAACGATTTCTACTTAACCTAACATAACCTTCACAGTACTGCAGGAAAAAAAGTCACATTTCAAGGGGAACGGGCAGACTGCCATATCATGAGGCACATGTCTGTAAGGATCTGAAAACGGAATAAATGGCCCAGTCTGATCCTGAACAGTCTGAAATTCTTGTGAAGGGGCACAGAACATTGTGCTCTAACAAACAAATAAGATCATCACCGCTGTGCTGTCCGCTCATTCCTTACTCCTCTTCGGTGCACTTGGTCTTCACTTATATTTCCAGCTGTTCTGATCACGAGGCTTTGACATGAACTCCACAGTTCTTGCAGTCTTCTCACCTCGTAATCCACCTTGATTACTGCCTCACCCCTCTTGATTCTTTCAGTATTCACCTGTTGATTCTGCTCACCGCTTGCTTCCTTACACCATCTGGTCATCCTCCAGCATAATGGCCCAATTACCACCCTGTTCGCAGCTTCACCACCTCCTCCTCTTGTCTCCAGGTTTCATCCCTACAGATCACATGGTTTTCAAACCCCGGTTTCATTTCCTGTAAATCTGCAGCGGTGTAACTGTGTAGCACCATCAACTTGGATCTTGCAGCCTACTTCAGCTCTCCAGGTTTTGTCGCTCTTGCACCATCATCACCTACTTGGGTTTCGTAGCCTCCCATTCCATAGATACACCTCCTCAGATCCAGTCTGCCTACATCCCTTCTTCTTTTGTCGCTTGTCTTTCATCTTTCACACCACCGGCTTGATCCGTAGACGACCTAGGTCTCGCATTGCCACCTTCCTTACCTCAGGTCTCCTAGCCTTCAGACCATCAACTATAACACAGTCCAAACGTATTCAGACCCTTCACTTTTCACATTTTGTAATGTTGCAGCTGTGTGCTAAAATCGTTTAAATTCATTTTTCCCAACATCAAGCAACACTCAACACCCCACAGTAACACATCAAAAACCGAATTTTAGAAATTATAGAAACTATTAAAAATAAAAATCTAAAACATCCTACTGACAGAAGTATTCAGACCCTTTACTAAGTATTTTGGTGCAGCACCTTTGACGGAGAGTACAGCCCGGAGTCTTCCCGAGTGTGACGTGACAAGCTTTCACACACCTGGATTAGTGGATGTCCTCTTACTCTCTGCTGATCCCCTCCAGCTCTTTAAGACGGGATGGAGATTGTCAATGGATAGCTATTTTCAGGGTTCTCCAGAGATGCTTGATGGGTTTCAAGTCCGAGCTCTGGTTTTGTCAACTCCAGGACATTCACAAAGTTGTCCCTAAGTCACTCCTGTCTTGTTGGAAGGTGATCCTTCAGCCCAGTCTGAGGTCCAGAGCGCTGGAGTAGGTTTTTATTAAGGACATCTCTGTGCTTTGCTTTACTTAACTTTCCCTCAGCCCTTCTAATCTCTCAGTCTATGCTGCTGAAAAGCGACTCCACAGTAAGATGCTGCCACCACTAGGAGTCACCATTGGAATGGCACTGCACAGGTGAGGAGGTTCCCTCCAGATATACAGTAATGCTACTTTTAGTTTCATCACACCAGAAAATTTTGTTTCTCTCAATTTGGCAGTCCTTTAGGTGCCGCTTCATTGAGAATGGGCTTCTGTCTGGCCGTTTGGTCATAATTGTAGAGTGTTGCAGTGATGGTTATCCTCCTGAACATCCCCTCCACCTCCAACCAGGTTCTCTGGAGCTCAGCCAGAATGACAATCAGGTTCTTAGTCATGTCTCCCATCATGGCACTTCTGCCCAACATCCAGCTCTAGAAGAGTCGTGGTTTTTCAAATTTCTTTGCAGCCCTCCCCAGTTCTGTGCTTCAACACAGTTGTGTCTCTACGGGAAATTTGTTCAACGCCATTGCTTGGTTTTTTTTCCTGATACGCATGGTCAACGGTGGGTAGACGGGTGTGTGCCTTTCTTAGACATAACACCTCCAAAGCCTCCTCCTTTTGTCTGACAGTCTTCACGTCACCAAGTCCATCTGCTCCAGTCTGTTAACGTGTGCCCCAGAATGTCATGTCTTTTTATCTACAGATTCATTCCTCAAGTCTTTTAGCATTCATAGCTCCAGCTCAGTCTCTCTGGATGTTGTGGCCTGAAGGTCACTTTTCTTGAAACTCTTTCCTTTACCTGTCCAAGTCCACATTCCTGGCCCTCATAGCCTTTACATTTCCAAATTAGACTACCTGAAGGTTTTAGCCTTCACATCTCCAGGTTTGTCTCCTTGAACTTCTAGCCTTAACATTTCTAGGCCCATCAATTTGATCCGTGTAGCCTTCACCTGGATATATCCATCTTCTATTTTATTCTTTTTAGTTTTCCTGGTCCATCTTCTTGAGACTAGCGGTGGTCACGGACCAAGTTTCATCTCCTCTGGTCGAGTAGCCTTTACCTCCTTATAACATCTTGTTCCTGTAATCCATGTTTTGACGGCTTTCAGCCTTCACATACTGTGCTTGATTTTCACAGGTCTTATAGCCTTCACTCCATCGGCTTTTCCTTTTAAAAGGCCAAACCCATTGCTCCAGTTCCACGTTGTTTCCAAGCCCATGTCAACCTCCTCAGCTTTCAAAAGTCCACTAAACCTTCCAAGCTTCATCCCTTTCTGATCTTGTTGTCCTTGTAGCCCCTCTATCTGTACACTTTTCTTAGCACTCATACGTCCAATTCCATCTTTTCAGAACTGATGGTCTTCTCACCCACTAGGTCGTCTCGACAGATTTCAGCACCATATCCTATTGCTTGGTTCTTGTCTTAGGTGCTCACGGGCCTCACACTGAAGTATCTCATCCGCTTTTAAATTTAAAACCTTCAAATCAACAGCACATCCTTGTCAGATTTTTTTTTTTTTTGTTTTTCACTTGAACTGCTCCTTTTGCTCTGACGTTCACCTCAGGTGTGACAGACTTCACTTCCTCTGGTGTACATCTTCTGCGCCTGCTTGCATGTCATATCTATCCATTGTAGTTTTGCGCTCTTCACCACCACAGAGTCTCTGTTAATTCTCTCCTCTTGCATCCCAAAGGCCTAATTAGACTTGAGTGACTCAGCCCAGAAAAGGCTATGATGGAGGAGGAGGCCATCACATCTTAAAATAATCCAGAAGGAGCTGGAAAGATTGTGTTTGTGTTCGAGGATAAGCTGTGCCGACAGCGCCTTTGGAAGCAAGGTGAGATAGAAAGCCAGAATTTTATTTTGATTTTAAATTTCCTAGATCAGAGGTTGACCATCTTTTGTTTCATTGAAGTCGAGAAAGACTTGGTAGAACATTTTCTTACAACTATGTCACATGGCCCCAACAGATACAGTTGGTCCTCATTTAATTTAAGGTGGCATCAAAAGTAGGAAACGAACCTTAAAAGGAGTCTGACCATCTCTGCAATGTGTGGGACTGTTCCAGATGCAGCCGGTTTTTTTTGAATATGAAATCTTTGAAGCTCTTGGAGACACTTTGAATATCTGATTGCCTCTTCACACAAGTCCACCTAAGGTCTGTCTTGTGGGCAGATGCTGTTATCTTGCGGTTGTGTCCAGTGTCTATATAGGAGCAGGTCTCCCAGTGACTGGTGTATGAAGTAAACGTTTGGATGGCATTGACCATGAAAGGTGCTACAGTATATGAAAGTAAACTTCATTCTGATATAAATGAAGGGTTGGAAGAAGGAGTGCTGCTGAGTCACAAAGACTGGTGGTGCGCTTTAGTAGTCTCACTCCTCCTGATGAGAGTCAAGGTGACAACAAGCTGAGCTGGTAGGTCCTTCCTTCTTTATTCTGGCAGCACTGCTACTGAATCTGCTCCAATCAGCCTGGGTAAGCAGCCGCATGCCAACATGCCCCTCAAATTGCCACAGCATTCTGTGTCTAGTTAACATGGGAGCCATGTTTGAAGAGGTGCAGTTCTCCTGGGAAGTCCAAGCATTCCAGCCTTCACAGGTCTTTAAACAATCCTCTTCAGATTTTACAGAAATAAAAAAAGTTATGTGAATGAGTGTGTCCGAGTATTCCCGGCATTAGGTGGGTCTCTCATCTGCGATTGACCCCGACTTTATACTTCATGTTTCTGGGTGGGGTCTTTGGCTCCTCTCCACTCCATGATGAGTGAACAGATTCAGAAAATGGAGAGCTAGATGGGCAGATTCTGTGAAACAGGGATACTGGAATCCATCCCTAAAGGCCAGGTTGCAGCTGGCAGGGTATCCCGTGTAACTTCGCCAGTCCATAGCAGTGACAGGGTGCCCCAGAGATGGCACTTCTCACTCATTAAGATTGTTAAAGAAATGCCATCGGTGAGGAGGTCCATGGCAGCATAACATGTCCTTTGCGTAGCACTGAGTCCGTCTTGTAGTGTGTTGTGTAATGCAGAATGTAAAACAAAAAGTGCGGTGGTCCATCTTCCTGCTGAGATGGCCCTTTTTATAATTATTTGGGTTTCCCTTTACAGACATGTCCATTTTTGGGATTCTTATCCTCTTGTGATGTTGGGGTTGCCATCTGCTTCATGTATCTTGATTGGCTACTGAAGCTGCTCCTTTGGGGTCTGTAGTGCCTCGTATTCATACCTTCAGCACTCACCTGAATGGGCTCTCTATCTCTTCATGCGTTACTGAACTTGTTTAATCCAGTTTGGCGTGACAAGGGTCCAAAGCCTAGCCTAGTGGTACAGGAAAGAAGATCAGGACCAACCTTGCGTGGGGTTCAGCCCATCACGTCAGCCCAATGTGTGTATCCAGTCAGCCTAACTTGCATATCTTTGGCTTGTGGTCAGGGGTTTGAACCCAGGACTCTGCGAGCAGTGCAGTAGTCGCACTAACTAAGGCTCGTCCTAAAGTCACTGCTTCGACAGGCTCTCGGACCAGGGGCAGCCTAGGTGTGGCTCCATCTGTCCACGGAGACCCTGAAGGCATATAGTTTTGGGGGGGGGAGTTGCACATAAGGGGTTTGTTTGAGAAAAAGTGCAAATTCCAAATGCCCCTTAAAAGTTCGCCAGAACAATGCAGGCAGACATGATGGGGTCTCTGCTGCCGGCAAATGGAGGAAACGAGCGTTGCTTAGTGTTGTAAAGAGAGGAGGAAAATTGTTTTTAATTAGCACCTTCACAAGAACTGCTGATTAATGTGGTTTGGGTTGCTGGAAAGCTTTCAGCTGACTAATTTGTGCAGCCATTACTAGAGTGTTGTCAGCGCAGGACTCCTGTTGTTCCTCACAAACAGCAGATGATAACAGAGGCAGATGAGTTTTGTCAAGTAACAATTTGCTTTATTGAGAAGCTTCGTTTAAACTCCCTGTACAGAAGGTAGCAAACATCAATCATATATTTAAGGCTTTAAAAATAATCGCCGGCTCAATTAGAGTTATTCTCCACTCACCGCAGTCGTACAAATCATACAAAGTGTTCAGGGTGAGGGCTGACGCTGGCCTTTGGGGGGCCGCCTTAGTGAGCCCCTCAGGCCCCAGAGGCCGGCAAGTGGGGTTACAAATATATCACTGAATAGCTGTGCCCACCCTGCGCCCAGCTCTAGTGTAGGGCTTGGCATGGCTCACAGTGCCATGCTTAAGCAGCACCCTGTAGTGGTCATCTGAGAGTATTTAAATAAGAAAGATGGCAACTGAACAACATCCCACGTAAAGGAAAAGAAAAACATATCAAAGCCTGGCACTCGGGCAATGCCAGTCTCTGAGAAATACAAGGCCAGTCACCTCTGGGATCATCCAGACATAAGTTGACAGCGCACTGTTGGTGCAGCATGCCAGGCTTACCACAAACTAATGGAGCCTGGCAGGGGAGGTGTAGGAGACCCCCAGGGCAGAGCAAATTGACGACAGACAACAGGAAGCACTGCTCTGTTACAGGGGTTAGCGCCTGGGCCAAGTCGTGCAACTGAAGGAGACTCCTGTTGAGAATTGATAAGATGGCCACTAATTAATAAACTGGCGGAGCAGTGAGCTCAGGGTTTAACGTGCAGGATAAACATAGTTTGGGGTCTCAGTCAGTAGGGGGTGCTAGTCCAGGGAGAAAAATGGCTTCTCAGACCGACACGTTTGGCCTTACGGGACTTTGCTGCTCATGTTTTTATTTTTAATCTATCTATCTTATAGTGTTTTTCATGTAAATCTTTTATGCAGCGGATTCAATATCTATCATATAGCACCTTTAATCGGTCTGTCTGTGTTTACAGCTTCCTCAAAGTATAGCACTTTAGTGTGACTAGGGCATGGCACCATAAGTGTTTCCCTATTTTATGTTTAATGCTGCTAATAATTGCCCCAGCTGCCATGCCCTGTGCCCGATAAATTCCTACCAGCATGTCCCACCCACATATGACACATCACTTCTCTCCAGGAGCATAAATGAGGATGTTTGAAAATCCCAAATCTGTGCTGAGCTCGAGACTCTGCTCCCAACCTGTCAATCTCCTAAGTGGGCGCCCCTCTGATGTTTCTTAGACATGTGTTGCTGACATAGGTGGGCACATGCCCATGTCAGGTCATGCTTTGTCAGGCCCGGTGATGCCTTTGGGTGTTAGTGTGTATTGGTGTGATGGGGTGTCCAGATTATGTTGGGATGGGGATGTGGGTTTGATGAGGCTGCCCGTCTCAGCTCCTGCCCCTGTCATCCGGACACTTGGCTGCATTAAATCCGGCTCTCCTTCTATATGACAAAACAGCTTATTGTTGGCCATTACATTTTTGACTACTGGTGGCTGGCACTGCCAGGCGGGCACACTATTTTTTTTTTTGTAATAACAGGCAGCTCTATTTCTGCCTCAGCGCAGGTCTGTTAATTGGCTCCTTTGATCGTATTAATTGGGCACCCACTGTTGGGCCAATTTTGTTCAAACGCTGCCTAAATCAACAAAAGGAAAGAGTTCAGTCTGTAATCCTGGAATTGAGAGCCCGGCTGGCCACCCCGCGGGCTGTGCCCCTCTTGTGCCCCTCTTTGGTTGTTTGTTTTGCATTAATTGCCGTCTCTGTCTGCCTTTCCGGCCCTCAGAGAGGAACCGGCATTGCTGACGGGAGAAGAGGGTGCAGGAGAGTGGCATGGGAGGTCTGGGCCGTGGGTGGGGGGAGCACTACTTCAGGGCTAATGACAAAGGCTGAACTTTTTGGCAGTGCCCAATAAGCCAAAGACAGCATAATAGAGTGCAGGAGAAGCTAATGTGAAAGAGAGCTGTCCACCTCGCAGGGGGACAACCATCAAAGGTCATTTTGATGGCAGTGCTTTGTGACATGAAATTGCTGGTCACGCTAGAAGCCTAATCCTGCACGCCGATCCGACGGCCCCGAGCCCGCGGTGACGGCTATCATTAAGTGCTTCTGTCATAATAAACTTTAAACTGTTGGCTTTAGAAATTGCCTGGCTGCTGCGGCCGTTCCGCAAATGGAGCCGGCGGCGCTTTAAGTGTGATGAGGCCTATTAGGAATTACACACCATGTTCGGGGCCCGTCTCTCCACTCCTGGGGCGAGTGCCGGCCATTAAGCTGCATCTGGCCTTTTTTCCTCTTTTTTTTTTTTTCTCCGGCTGCAATTTCTGATGAAGAGGGGGTTTTAATTCCGATTATTCTTCCTAGTGTAGGCGCTTTTTTTCCCCAAAAAAACTTTAACCTTCATTCTCTTCTAAAAGCTTCAAAGTCCAACATTCATGGAGGGGCAGAGACGGAGCCCTTCTGGCCCTCGTTACTTAACCTTCTGGCTCGTTGTGTTTCATGGCAATCTGTTTGAATGGCTTTGCTTTAGTGAAAGGCGCTACAGAAATGAGACTTGATGACCGATCAACACAAGCATGTGACACCTCGTCAGAGATAACCTCGGAGCTACGGGCCTTCCTTCCAAGGATCAAGAAGAAGTTCATACCAGGATGGTGATGGGGGGCACTAGGTCTGGCATAGAATGGGCACACAAGTGGGGATGGGAGAGGCTGTCAAGGTAGCAAGTGGGCAAAGCACCCAGAAGCATGAGATGCTGTGGAGGCACATTTTAAGACTGATAACTGCTTAAAGGGGCTATGCAAAATGTAAATACTGTAGTTGGATATGGAAAAAGTGTTTTAAAGTGGGCAGTCTCCGAGCTGGCACACAACAAGATGACTGCCAACATCAATATGCTAAAGCAATGGGGCTGTTTGGAGACCACAGAGGGACAGAAAGTGACATCCACTAAGGAGGGAGGCAATAATCCCCCCAGCATGTTAGGATGGCCACAGAGCTTTTACAGGAGAGAAAATGACCACCTAGTTATCAGTGGGCTGCACACAAGTCCAGGCTGGGGATGAAGAAGCGGGTAGCACTTTAAGAGGACCACTGCAGGGAGGTCAGGTAGTCAAAGAAAGAGATGGAATGGGGTGGAGAGGTGATCTTTTGTTGTGTTTAAAGCCACATCAAGTCACCGGGCAAAAGGAAAACGCTTCTGGTGGCACTTGAGAGGTGGGCAAGGGGCGTAGGTTGGAGATGAAGAGCAGCGTGGCGCTTTAAAAGGACCACTGCAGGGACCACTGGGGGCAGTTTGAGGGTGGAGTGATCTGTTGTTGTGTTTAAGGCCCACCTCCAGTTCTCCAGTTACAGAGTGGAAGGAAAACAACACTTCTGGTGACACTTGAGAGGTGCCACCCTACAGGACACATGGGGGTCTCCATCTTTTCAGTAAAGGACTTGAGATTGGCAGGTTCTCTCCTTCTTACGTCGCTCTGTTCCCCGTTTAATAAATGCACCATTTGACGCCTTTGAGAGGCAGGCTCGCTGCAGCAGGGTGAAACGTAACACAAAGGGCTTGATGACAGGGAGCCGAAGGGCTTACTGGATGGATCTGAATGAGTGAAATGGAGGAATTGTTGCAAAGGACACTCTACAGCACTGAATGGTCAAATACAGAAAGGCCTGGCACAGTTTTGAAAGTCACAATATAAAATGGGACGTGTCGGGATGGCAGTGGTCCTACATGACATGGAATACAAGAGAGGTGGGATAAAAATGGGAAGTTAATTAAACAGGTGGACTTTTTCTGTCTCAGGGTTGTGAGGGGCTTCAGAGTTTATCTGGGCAACACCAGCCACACAGAAGGAACCAGAACCAACTAAAACTGGTTTGCTAGTCAATCACAGGACCCCAAAAACCAGCATGTACCACTTTGAAACATAAGGGTTAAACAGAGTAGCTAAAGAAAAGCCACATGGAGGACAAGCAGAGAACAAACCCTTTGGAGACCTGGGCTGGGCTGTGTTGGACTGCAGGTGATGGGCAAGAAGGCCACAAAGCACATAAACAAGGGAAGAACAACTAGAGATGGATTGTCACACCTCGGTGGGTGACTGACCCTGGCTGGCCCATCTACCCACATGTATGTCCGTAACAGTCCTTAAAAACCCACAGATCCCCCTCAATGCACCTTGGCCTCACTTCCTCCCACCTACTGAGCCTTTGGCAGTCACTCATCTCCCAAATCCAAGCCCACCAGTCTATGGCTGGAAGAGGTTTGTTCAAGCCTTGACCACCAGCAACTTCCAGGAACGCTGTGGATGTCACAGAGGAGCCCTGACTTTCACAACTATGGACACATGAAGCACAGGCTGAGCCGAGCCCAGAAACACTGCCCCCTAGTGACTTGCAGTGATATGCTGCATGAAGGGGACTTCCCTCTGACTCTTGAAAAGTTCAGAGCCTTGATGGGAATTAGCGCCTCCTGGTGGCCATAAGCAGGGCTGCCACTTGAAGACTGCTGTTCTGGCAGGAGTCAATAGTGGAAAGGTCGTCTTTCATGGCATTTGCTTCAAAACTACCCATTAAATAAAATGACTGATTTTTGGAAAATTACATCAAGAACAAATTCTGTGAAAGGCACTATATTATGTACATCCAGACCTTATAGAAAGATGAACAGGTGATGCCTACTTTGGAGAAGTGTGCCGTGTACGTAATGCCTGGCGGTGAATATGTTCAGCAGTAAAAGCAGACAGGACGATGAGGCACCAGCCAAATCTTAAATTGTGAAGTGACGGTGCAGACAGTGTCCCCCACATACTGTATGCGTTACCTCAGCCTTCCCTTCTCTCCATGGGGTGTCCAAGTCCAAGGCAGATGCCACAGAAGAGAGCTCACTTCGGACGGGGAGGGCAGCAGCAGGCTTTTTGGATAGAAGTGATTAAACATTTTGGTGACATGAAGCCCTCATAGCTGTGAGGCACGCGCTGTGTCAACAAGCCAGGCGTGATTGATTAAAACTGGATAAAGGCTGAGTGTTTATGTCCATCAGGGCTGCTCTTAAATCCATACTATCAATTTTCAGATATAAATGGAAATGAACGTTTGAAAAGCTGCTAGACCTCAGCTGCCTGACCCACTTAAGTGAAAGCTTGCATTTCTAGTTCAACTTTCAAAGAAATATCCTGCCATGGCAGAGCAAGTTTCTATTTTGGCCCTCACTGACTAACTGGAGCCACTAATGTCCACTGGAGAGTCTCATTATTAAACTGCAAGGAGCAGGCTGTGGAGGACCTTCATCATCTCCAGCGTGGGGTCAAGTAACGGAAGGAATCTTCTGGGCAGTGAAATGCAAGGTATGGCAGTCCTCTGCTGGAAAATGAAAGGAGCTCCCATGCACTGGATGTGAAGATGTCTCATGAGGTGTGGGCATCATCTGAATGTAAATTGGGGTGCAGCAGTGGAAACAAACATCTGGTCAATTGGGTTTCAGGTGATGTGTTTTGGTGTCTGACAGAGATAAGGACCCAGTAATGCAAAGAGCCTTCTACTAACTGGAAATGAAAATTGGTCTGTGGAAGTTTGCAGGCCCTCTGCTAAGAAGAAGGCAGCTTCTCGTCTATTATGGTGGGGGCAATTAAAAGGAGACCAGAATGACATGGGAAGAGTTACCTGAGATGTCAGAGGATCAAGCATTGTGGCCAGATTGTATGATGTTGAGAAGGACTGAGCATCCATTAAGTGGCTGAGGCCTCCCTTGACCTCGTATTAGTTACATAAAGAGACTTGCAGCTCTCACTCTTATGTGGATGGCCCCTGAGCTTCCTGTGGTCAGAGTATGTTTTGTATATCTGACGACTCTACTGACATGGAAGTGATAATATCAGTGTATGCCAGTTCAGTCTCATTCAGACGTATTGCCAAGCAGAAGCACCAGGGGTGCTTGACACAAAGTGTGCAGAAGGTCTCCTGTGCTTCCTATTGCCAAGCCAGTGGGATTATGTGAGCAGATGCTACTTTGCTGAAGATGAGGATAAGAACCCACCCAGCAGATGAAGAGTCAGCCTGTGGTTATGTTTTGACGGTTCAGAGTATTGTCTGCATCTGTCATTTATTTTGATTGTGTCCATTTGCCTTTGAAGATGTCCTCCTCCTACTAGTCCGATGTCTCCTGCACTTCCAGCTGAACAGCTTTATTGACACATCCTGATGGGATGTCCACTCTGGTCCAGTGGTCAGACTGAGCAGGGACTGTACTACTGCCAGGGTCCTGTCTTGCTTTTGAATGGGGTCCAGCCGTCTTCCTCGAGCCGCTGACAAGAAAGAGCAGGTCTGGCATTGGGTCCACACAGGTGGAGTGATGGGGGGAGTGCATCACATCTTAATCAGGCTCAACCAGCAGTGGGCAGCATAACAGGAACCAGAATGGCACCAGCAGAGCTGCCACGCTTTGAAGATGCCCACTGGAGAGGTAGAGGTGTCACATCGCCTTGTTATTCTCACTTTGATAAGGTGCTAAACTAAAGAGGTCGCCTTGATGGGACAGCGTGGCTGGACATCATGGACACAACTGAGTGCTTTGTATAGCAAGCAAATGTCGCCAGGCTCACATCCTACATCAGACTGGTATAAATGCCTTTGACCTCTGGTCTGTGTCACCAGGTCACTAGACTAAATTTTACTGATGACACAGAAGTGACCTACTAATATGGATGGCAAGCACAAGAGTGACCAAGTGAAAGTATTGGTGTGTGTGCCTAGGCGTTGGCAGGCTGGCCTTATGGGGAGTCTAACTGGTGACACCAGTCCTCTAAACTGGCCTGGTCTTTATGAGGGTGCCCAGTGGTGGTCTCCTTCATTTTTGTCATTTTTACAAGTCTGTATTTTATGCAAAGAGAGAACCTAGAAAACAGCAAACCAACATAAAATGCTTGATTAATAATACTCATCAAATAATATTTACAAATATAAATAAAAAGAAAGGACACATGGGCCTGGGGTGAGCCCTGGCTGTAACATCACACTTGATGCTGCTGCAATAGACGCGGGTGATGTGTGCCATTCATGTAACAGACTGGTGTGTGCTAGGATTGCCTCGTATGGCCCAGGCTGTCCTACTGGGAGGGGACTGGTGCCACATGTTGCAGGCTGGGGTTATTGGGATTTTACTTTAATGACTCATTACTGCTCGAGCATTACTGGTGGCTTTGGGGGGGCAAAATGGGCGAGGTGTGGTGTGACAGGCTGGTATTACTTAGAGAGACTGTAGACACTGCAGCCCACCGTCTGCACTCTGGAAGGTGCTATAGAGACGGAGACGAGGCCGTTTACAGACATTTGTGTTGTTTTGTTTTTCTGGCCTCTTGGTGGTCTTCTTGCTGAGCCCCCTTTACACGTCTCTGTTTCATTTTGTGTACAGGTTATCAGGCTAGTCTGACCAAATTTCCTTTTCAGGTTCTTTACTGAAGGAAAACTCCTCTTTTGCATGCGTCTGTTTCCACAAGGGTAGAGCACCACAGGTGACCGTCACCCAATGGTGACATGCTCAGTAGGAACAAGGCAAACGTCCTATGGAATGCTCTCATAGGTTGAGATTTTAAACCGTCACCAAACTTTTTATTTCCTTTATATTTTGTGAAACTAACGGGACAAAACTGAACTCATGGTGGCATAGCCAGCAGCCCTTTGTATTGGACACCACATTACAAAGACAAAGCAGACTTGAAGTCAGAGTGAAGCGATATTCCAGGACTGCAGGAAGTTTTGTTGCCATTGTTTCCTCCAGCGCTAGCACGGCCTCAGCTCGGACACTTCACAATGTGCCGTCTTCGTTGATCACAGAATCGTGCTGACATCAGACGCAAGATGTCGGCACCCAGGTTGCCTAGCAACTCACTGCATCTACAGCCACAAGTAAATGTCAAATAGAACAACACATTGTAACAAGAGGAGCAGCGCCGTGTCACATCATCTGTGAGATCCACCAGCTGGAATGGGCCTGCCTACAGGTTGAGTGGCCCTCCAGACTTAACCAGCAGTGCTCTGGAGAGCTGGACTTCAATCAGGAGGAGAACTCAAATTGTAACAAAAAACAGGTGAAGGGTCCGATCTACAAGAGTGTGTCAGAAGGTCGAATGGAGCTGTCAGTGCCTGAAAGGAAATCCCAGCATTTTTGTTTATTTAGTTTTTGGTTTTCTTTGTGTCTTGTCACAAAGTAATGTGTTCATCAAGTATCAGTGTTTGGTAGCTCTGCTGCTGTGATGGCATGCGTCACTAGGTGGCATGTCCTATATGTGACCTCACAGGGGAGTGACAGCCTGACTTTGACAGCCGTCTTATGTAAGAGTGGGTCGAATGTTCATGCACCTAGTGAAGGTAAAATGAGGGAAAGTCAACATTTGTGTCTCTGCTAAGTTTATTCTGCCCTTTTTTTGCCAGCAATATTTTGTTTTTTTTTGGTGTAATATCCCTGCTTGTGTTTTGACCTGTAAAAGCCTTTTGCCTTTAAGAAGTAGTGCATCTCTGCCACTTTTCATTTTGCTGGCTGATAGGTGCAAAATGAAGCTGTAAAAGTCTCAAGTCAAGGTGACATCCTGGAGTCACGTGTCAGAAGGCTGAAGCCACGACAAGACAGATGTCACCCGTTTTCCTCAGTTCTTGTGTAAGAGCATTGGCAGAGGTACTCCATTTTATATCACCTATCTGTTTTCATAACCTGCTTATCCTCGCCGGAGCCCATCCCAGCAGTCACTGGGCAAGAACAACACCTGGACAGGGCGACGGTCCATCACTGGGAACACACACACACACACACACTAGGGGCCAGTTTAGTATCGGCAGTTTACCTAACCAGCGTAATCTCAGAAGGATATGGAGAGAACATGCAAACTCCACATAGGGTCACCTGGGGTGCAAACACTGGTCTTTTTGTGCCACATTGCAGCACTATATTATATTATATTATCCATCCATCCATTATCCAACCTGCTATATCCTAACTACAGGATCACGGGGGTCTGCTGGAGCCAATCCCAGCCAACACAGGGCACAAGGCAGGAAACAAAACCTGGGCAGGGCGTCACCCCACCGCAGATATTATATTAGATTACATTATATCTACTAAGGTCTGTGTGTCCAGTCAATCACAGCAGTCTGATTGGTCAGTTTGGCTTTGGTGGTGTGATGAAAGAGTAACGTGAGACTCACAAGGAGGAATCAAGGCACACGCCGAGAGAGTCACCTTCAAAGTAGAAAGGTATAAAACCAGACAAAAGGCGAGAAAGGCGCCTCAAAAATAGAGAGAGTCGGAGAAGCAGGCTTCAGGGGAACATGCTTGAGAAAGACTGGTTCAGACACACGCAAATACAGAGGAAAGGCGCTGAAAGCACATGTAGGGCAAGAGATAGCAAATATTTTTGAATGATTCTGTTAGCTGTCTTCGTTGCTAGTTCTGTTCTGTTCTGTTGTATTAGTTGAGTTTCCAGGCTTCGACTGCGATTTTCTAAGTCAGTGGCCTCAGTTATTGTGCCATTGTTTAATCAGATATACTATGTAACTAAGTACTTTTCTGTATGCAATTTTTGTTTTTTATTGGGGCTGATATCATTAGTTCACTTGCGCTGCTAGAGGTTGCACATGCTACACACAGTCCTTGGTGGCATTGGCGTGAAAGAGACTGCAGAGACTGGTATTCAGTAATGTTACGAAGGTGATTTAAAGTTGATTCATTCAAAGACAAACACTGTTAGACTCTCCATTAACTTCACAGCCTCAAGTGAGCACTGCCTCAGTATACACTGGATTTGAATAAATGTCTACCAACATAAAAACTAAAGTTTTTAATTACTTTTCCTCACTCATAGACATCATCCTGTTCTCTTCTTATCACCTTCTGAAAAACATCCATCAGCTATAGAAAAATATCCCACTTCATTCTGTTGTGTCGTGGCTTGGCTCCATCAGGTGTTTGAGCTCAGAAAGCACTTAATGCTGATTATTGATTGGTATTGTAAACTTAATGATGACATGCAGGTCAACAACAGTGCACTGATATAAAGCAAATGTAATGTACTCTGTTAATCTCACATTTATGTGACATACCCCCAGTCCTCTGAAGTGATCGACAATGCTGCGCCATATTGTTGCCTGTTTCTAACTGTGCTCATATCACCAAGGGGGTCCCCCCTCCCTGCTTTTTTATTTGCACTCAATTCACAAAGGGGGAAAACCCCCTCAAATCTTGTTTGTGGGTCATTAAGGAACTTTAAAAGGTAAAATAAGGTCACAAGACCATCAGGGTTGAGAAGCGCTGCTCAAAGAGAAACGTTGTAATCCAGCAAGACAATGCAATTGTTATCCCAGAATGGTTGAGACAAAAAAATAAGACAGCAGTTGTTACCTTTGATGACACTGCATGTTTGTCGATGCTTTTATTTAAACTTTGTGAGCGCTGATGAAAACGTCAAGAGTAGCACACTGGCTGATGGGAATTGTGGTCCCCACTTTGGGATTTGCACAAGGTTGCAGATACGATAAAGGGGGTGTGGGGGTAACAAATTTTAAACACCTTTCTTATTGGATGAGTTATGTGAAATCGACTCACAGTCACCGCGTCGGGCACACACTCCCTAAGCACGTCTTCTTCGACCTTTGCCGAATTTTGCTACTTTCACTTCACTTCTACAGATGGCCTTCATTTGCATAAAGCAGCACACCCCATTTCTCAGTGTGATCACTGTCAGCACCGTGGCAAAATGGGGTATGCAATGTGTTAGAACATCCCACTTGCAAGAGCATTATTAATGACAAGCATCAACAAGTAAAAAAAAAAACACGTGTTAGCTAATCTTTTTTCTACAACGTCCAATAGGGACGACCATGACACGATTAAAAACAGGACAGACACCCTGCCACTGGCACTGCCCCATGGTGAGGATGGGCATTGAGAGTTTTCATGTGCTGTACCTCCATTCAATCGAGGATTGTGGTAGTATAGCAGCTACAGTGTGTGTAAAATGGCCAGGCGGTCATCTGCCATATTGAATCAGAGCCATAATGAGACCACTAGCTCAGAGAAAGTGCATATTATGGGTTATGAAGTAAAGAATCGTGTCAGCTGGCATTTGGTCCCTTGCTTATGTATGGTTTTGTCACGTCTGTTACTTTAGAATTCTTATTTAGCATGTGCACTTTGTTATTATGTATTATGTAAATTTTAATCCTATTGCTTTATTTAAATATTATTTAGTAGTTATTATTTGTGTATTTGTACCTTTAACCTACATCCCTTGTATTTTGTGAGTGGACCCCGATGAGGTGGGGTAACCTTGACATCTCTTCTGCTGGACCACCCCCCACTTTTATTAATGGGTGAAGGAGGTGGTCCCAGCAGAGTTTCATTGATTGTAGTGAAGTGCGCTTCGAGTGTCACTCTTTGGGATTGTTCTTGTATTTGATTTTTACTTAATGTTCTTGGATTCTGATTCTTGGATTACGGTTTTGACTTGTTAGCCTTGGGCTAACAAAATGCCCAATAGAGTGAGAAATACCGTCAAACCCTGACTAGGTAGAAAAGAGGGAAACAAAGAAGCATTATATATAAAACGTTTATTTTAACAAAAAGCTCAGCTAAATAAAAATAACTTCAGAGGAGCACAAAGGAACAGAAGACAATGCCTCCACAATGGACAATCCAAAGCAATCACAGTGCAAATATGAAGTCGCTGAGGCAAAGTCAAAAAACAGAGCAAAAGGGTCACAAAAAACAGAAAATCACAATAATTAAAAAAGCAATACACACAAGAGAACTCACCACACTATGAGTGCATTCACAATGAACCGCAAGGGACTTTGGGTTTTCCTCAGTGCTTCCCTTGTGGTGACAGGCAGGTGGCCCTGCCTCTTGGGGAGACATCCAAAAAACACAAGGAACACAACAGAATACAAACTGACACATGAAATCTAAATAATCTACACTGGTAATATAAAACATAAACCAAATAGACAATAATGAGACACCTGAACCCCAGACAGGGGGAACCCTGGCTGAGATATAATAACATCCAAAGCTGTGCCAGTTCTCTACACCACCACTAGATGGCAGCATACGTTAGAGTCCCTGGTATTCCATAGCACACACCTGACCTAGGATACTCCTCAATGCTCAGTGTTTAATGGCAAGAGGAACAGAAGCCATAGTCTGGGTGTAAGAGGAGAGAGGGGGAGAGCATGTAGTGATATTATAGGGGGGGAGGGGTCTATTTCTATTACTGTTATTTTCTCTTTTAATACTTTATGTTCTCCCTATCATCATCCCTTCTATTTTGTACCATACAGTCCATATCTATTATTACAGATTTGTAGAGAAGTTAGGAGGCACTGTGTTATTGAATTACTGCCATCCTCCTGTGATGCACCAGCACCCTGTCACGGTCAGGGTTGTTGAAACCCCCCATGGCCCTAAATGGGGTTAAGCGGACTTGAGAATATTTGCTTTTGTAATGTTGTTGGCTGTCGTGGACACAAGGACTGAACCATTCATCCCTGGATCCCATACCCCCACTCTTTAGCCAAGGCCAGAGGGTCCACACCCTTGGCAGTACCACCTCCACAAATAGGGCATCCCAGTCTAGATGTGAATGAGGATTCAAATCCAGAGGACCTGAAATGATACCCCCGTGCCACCACTCCCTAACATTAAATCAAGCAATATGGCGTCTATGCTAGTGTACAAAGGGCCTCTTGGGACAGGCCCCAGACCAGGCTGATCTGCATGACCGCCGAGTGACCGTGTGAGAGGACCCCCCTTCACCATGCTGGATCTCTTCCAAAGTACTTGGGCCGGCGCTCAGATGTCTACTGCGCTGCACTGGGAAGAAATGCGAGGGCCCAAGGCGGCGCAGATAAAAGAATTGCAGACACGAAAAAGTCGTCTTCACTCCCATCCACCCCCCCCACCCCCTTCTCACACTGATACTGGAATCAGTGACTTTTAATTTATTTCCTGCTGTGTTTCAGAGCGTCTCAGCCCAGGTGGTGTGCGTCATTTTCTTAAATAAAGCTAAATTCAAAGCCCTTGTCATACATAATAGGGGTAATTTGATAAAATAAAGTCTGATTAAGCAATAATTACATGTGCAAGGCTTGTGAGAAAACAGATAATTTCCCTCTTGGATAAACTCCTCACCCTGCGCTCGCTGAGGTTTCCACGTGCTGTTTATCTTGTTATACACCTGCAACCATCACTTATTATATTATGCATCCATTCATGATGTGGAAGCACTGCATCCTGGGGCAGCGTGTGCCAAGCTCAATCATCAGTGGCCCTGAAGGGGGCGCCACATGTGCATTCGGCCACTGCCCAGCCCATAGTCCACCCTTAATAGGCTGCCATTAGCTGACTGTCACCTTGCCTGTTTGAAATGTTCAGAGGGTCAAAGACCAGTAAGATGCCCCTTGACTGTCGGAAGGCCCCCAATGCTAAGAATCAAGAACAACATTCGAATATGTGGGGCAGTAATTTACCACCTAACAGTCAGTTTTCATTTTATATACAGTGCCTTTCACGGCCAGCAAGGACCATCACAATCCAATTTACGAAGTAACATAGCGTGAAATTTTCAGACTGATTAATTGAATCTTGGACGGTGGAGCCTATCATGAGAGCAGTGGACTACGGGCAGGAAAAAGTACAGGACAGGGTACTAAATAACATAACAGGCACATCTTTAGAAATGTGGGAGGAACACATATATAGACATGGGGAGAACATGCAGACTCCATACAGACGACAACCGGAAGTGGCATTTCAAGCCACCAATCAATAGCATAATCAGAATACAAAACACAAAAGAGAATCTCTGCTGATACACACCCACCATAGAGCCTTGTGAACAGTTATCTGGACCTGAAAGGGCACAAGTGAGATGTCCCAAGTAAGAGTGTCATATTAAAAACCAAGAGCATTTTTTGCAGAGAAAATGGATGACAGAAAACAAATAGAGTGGATGTTGGAAAAGAGTCCCAAGAAAAGGTACTATAAACTTAAATTAGCACTTGTCGAGTAGACCTAAAAGAAGAAAAAGCTACAAATGTGAATGAGCAATCGCCAAGAAAGTCAATGGGTACAGGAGCCTCAAATGTAAATGAGTGGTCGCTGAAATAAGCAACAGCAGCTAAAAACGAATAAGTGGACACCAAGAAGGTCCACAAGAACAGGGGCCTCATGCAGTAAATGAATACGAGTGCATTGAGATAATCCACAAGAACAGGAGCCTTGAACATGAATGAGCGATCACCTAGAAGGCCAGATCTAGAAGACTCACCTGTTTATATGGCGTCAGCAGTGTAGACACACCTTTTAGGGTTGGGAGTTTATGGCAGCAGAGGCTTGAATACAAAGCTAAAGCGAAGAGCTCTGCCAGTCGAGTGCCAACTGCACAACATGTCACCCTTTCTGCTGTTGACTAATGTTAACTGGCGAGGAGTTAATTGCTGAGGAACACCAAGGTTAATAGACTGCAGTTTTTGCGAGCCAATCAGAAATGCCCATAAACCTGTTACTGGACACAAGGGGCCCATCAAAGGTTTCAACACCTTTGCCTAAACTAATCCTCGGCTGCCACCTGTGCCAAAGCCTGTACCTGCTAAACGCCTCTTTCTCGTTTCCCGCTTCACACCTCAAACCTGAGCATGCTTAGTCTCTCCCACGGTGAGGTTAGCCATTTTGGTGATGCCCATATGCTGCTCTTCTAGAAAGAAAGGGGTTATATAGTAAATTATTAAGAACAACCCTGTGACAGTCATAGCCAGCACGTGCCAGCACAAAAGACACAAAGTGGGAGAGAAGTTCATAAGCACAAAAATGGTGGTGACAAACAAATGTGATTTTGAATGTGTGGGCAAAAGTCAGCATGACAGCCTCCTAGTGGTGACATCCTTTAAGTGCACTTTGTCACCAGACTTGCCAGGGGTGAAGAATAAAAAGGTCTTTGATGTCAGGCACATGAGAGAAAGGTGGCACAGGCTCTGAGGTCACTCATGTCATTTAAAGCAACACCCAGTGAGCAGAGGTGGCAATCTAATATGTGATTTGAGGGGCTCAGGCACACGCTGCTTGTCAGCCCGTTTCAGTTTTCAATGAGAAACTCCTCTCAGGTGAATTACTGGTGTCTCTGGATGCCCCAAACACTTTGAACCCCGCTGCTCATGTGCACCCAACCATTGGCAATCTCGATTAATCCAGTTGAGGACTGGGGGAGCTGGGGCCTAGGCCAACAGTGATGCCTGTAATGTGGGCACCAGCACCTAGATGGGACAAGCTTGTCTGCAGTGCGAGTCAGCCTGGACGTCATTTAGCTGCTTCAAATGTTCTGAAAGCAATGGCCAGTGTGGAGCATCCACTAAGGGGACGGGACCTTCTGTGAAATAGCCTGTCATGGTAAACTTGGACTGAAGTTTTCAGACATGGCTGGTCAAAAATGTCAAAATGCTTCAGTCTGAGCCTTCTTATTAACCTCCCAATTCACATGGACAATGTATTTTCTTTCTGAAAGGTGCTATATAAATCTAAACTGATTGAAAGATGTTCTTTTGAGAAGCCAGCGGGCATCTCCTTTCTTTACTATGTTGCTACCTAACCTGTGAAAGCCTCAGGGGTGAAAAATAAAGAGGCTCAAAGGCAGGAGTCAGGCGAGGCAAGTTTGCCTTTTGCCATTAGCACCTCATGCAGCGTGTTTTCCTGAAGGTCGATCTCCAGAAACACCAGTCATGTTGACAAATTAATGGTAGAGAATTAGCCGAACATTAAAATTGTATTATGCAGCACACAGGCACATAAAATGACATCAGACAGAAGGTAAATCAGTGCAAATGAGTTCTTCACGCTGGTTTGCAAGGCATCTGATTGACATCTTTGGACTGGAAACCATCAAAGCAGTTAAAGTGATTGCGCTCCAAATAAATTTCTGAGAGGCTTTTGACTCCTCTCTGTTGGTAAGATCACTGCATCTTAATAACCTCCTAGCAGAAATGTAAACTGGGGGGCTTCTCGCAGCTTAAACAGTGATCTTAACGAGACTGGGGATGAAAGGGCCTCATATGGATTAGCGGATGATACCCTGTCCTCTTGGCGTCACGCGGCGGCATTGTGCCTTCACCTCCGACAGAAATACCCCCTCATCCCAGCACACCTCGATAGCAGCCTTACAAAGAAGTGGGGGCACAGGGGGCAGAGATGGCCCTCGGGATCTTGTGATTCTAGAACACCAACACCAGTGGCAATGCAAAAGTCAGCAGAAAAGAAAATCTGGAACACAGACAGGAGTGGACGCTTCATTTTAGAACACTAATCACAGCCAGGATTTGATTCTAGAGCACCATAATGGTAAAAACTGAACACAAGGATACAAGTCAATAGGCATTTAATTATTGAGTTCCAACATTGGGGTGAAATTAATTCTAACACCAACATTAATGGAAATTGCATTCTGGGAGAGCAGAAATAGGAGTAGAAGTTAAACTTTAGAATGGCAACAACAGTTAAAATTCAATTGTTGAATGCAGATGTCACTAAAAATGAAATCCTACAACAGAGACAGCAGCCATTATGTACTGTAATTCTAGAACACCAGAATTACTGGGATATCACACTTTACATCACTGGTACTGGCATCAATAGAAGTGGATTCTAGAATATGTGCATCAATAAAGACCAATGAGGAGCAAACCTGAAGAACACCAACGGGATGATGACTAGAAAACCGAGTTCTTTAGAAGTGTAGAACATCAGCACCCATGAGGATATAAATCAAGGACTCAGAAGCCTATTGGCTCTAGAATGCAAATGTCTGGAACAGATATCAATGAGGATTAAACTCGAGTACACCATCACTGGTGGGCCACTGACAACAGGGAGTATAAAATATCCCTAAAAATTTAATTCCAAATCTTAAGTAGAAGTGATGGCTTGTAGAACACATACAATGGTGGGATTTAATTGTCAGTAGTCATTTAATTCTAGAGCACAGGCAACAGCGTAAACTGACATCAAATACCAGGGACTGTGTGGCCGTGGCTCAGCTCTGTGTGGAGCTGGCATATTCTGGTGGTGCCCAGGTTCATTTTCTGTGGGTAGTCTGGTTTTAACCCCACATAACTATAGATGTGCTGGGTGGACTGATTGTCGATTCGGAGTTAGCTGTGCGTGTGGACTGCAATGGATCAGCGCTCTGACCCAGAGCTGTCCAGTCACTTGAAATTTTGAATTAGACTGGGGTTTGAGAATGTCATGTTGTGAAAATATCAAGAACACATAGAATAAGTTCTGGATCACAAACAGTACAATTCTAGAACAACAAAAACTGTGAAATGTTAACTCTAGAACACAGTAATTATAGAAACACCAATAACAATCCAGAATGGTACAGGAGTAAGTGCTTCTGCCTAATGAATCCAGTAGCCTTGGTTCAAATCCTACCTCCAGTCTCCCTGTGTTGGAGTGCAAACCCCCAGGTATTTCAGACTTCTACCCACATCCCCAAAGCCTTGCTGGTTAATTGGCAATTTAAAATTGAACCACAGTGGACTGGTAGTAAGTCAGAGTTGTGCCCAATGCTGCCAAAATAGGCTCCAGCTCCCCAAAGCCCTGAACTGGATTAAACAATTTGAAAAAGTTATGTAAAGATCATCTGGTGTTTAATTGTAGAATGTCTTTGGGAACACAAATGTCATGAAATTTGAATTAATAAAACAAAGACAACAGTGGGAGATTAACTGCACAACTGGTTATGGAGAATTAGTAGAAACTGAATTCTAAAGCATAGAAATCTGGGAAGATTTAAAGTGAGAACACCAACTTCAGCAGAGAGCTGATTCTAGAGAGGTGCCATCAATGGAAATGTAATCCTAGAACACAGCTGTCAATAATGAATTAGGTTCTTGAACAAAGATCAGTGGAGGTTTAACAGTAGAACACAGGTGTTATAGGGAATTCAGTTCTAAAATACAGACTCAGAGCACAAATATCAATGGAGATATTGTCCCAGAATTCAAGCTTTTTGTAAGGTATCTTGAGAACACGCAGCCATGGATAACAATAGTCACAAATAATGTAGTTTCAAAATATAAATGCCAGCAAAGAACATACCTGACATTTACAATTCAGTACAACTGCATTTCTAGAACATAAAACCGGAGTGGAATTACAGGCCTAGAGCAGAAAGATCAGAATTAGGTGGGGAATTGATTTTAAAACACACAAGTCTGAACGTGAAATTTCTGAAAAGCAAAAATCCTGAAAAGAAACATACAAGAGTGCAGTTCCAGAAATCAAATCACAATCAGAAAGTGGAGACATCTTCTTAAAGCAGTTTGACAAACTAAGCAAACTCATCTGCAGAACTCAACTTTGGTACACACACCTCACAGGACATACGGAAGTGGCTTTAGGAAATGCTGCTCTACAGCACAATAACGAGAACAAAGCTCTGAATAACAAATTACAGTGACAGAGAAGACACCAGATGCAAGTGTTAGAGAAAGCCAGGTGTAGAACACACCTCTGTGAGAGCACAGTTCCAGATTGCAACCACAATAGAAATACACCTCTAGAAAACAAACAAAAAACTGTGCAGAACAGAACAGGAGAGTGGGAAGGCAGATCTAGAAAACAAAATGAAGTAGAATTCTAGCAGTCAGCGAGAACAGAGTTCAGGTGGAGATGGACAGAAAGTCTGATAACACAAATCTCTGAGACATGAGCACAAAATAAATACATAGTGAGTCAGCTCTCTGGAACGTAGGCATTGAATGAATACAGACGTCACGGGAAACGGTCATGGCATGGGGTGTAAAAGTGTGAGATCACAGTGTTGTCAGGCGCAGATGTGAACTTGCAACCTGGATGATGAATGCTGCTCTGGAATGCTAATCTACTATATAACACTCTAGAACTCACACTTCAGGAGGACACTAGAACTCTGGGACAGAAAAGAAGACGGTCCTTAGTTGGTGCACACCCAGTTCAAATACAGGCCTCCATTCAGCTTGTGCCCACTGCTCCAGCGTTCACCTTTTGCGCCGCACTGACTCGATTTGTCTGGTTCCGGTTTTTAGAACCTGTTGCAACAAAGTAATAAAAATCCTAATCAGAAATGATTTTCTTTCTTCATGTGGAGAATGCCAGGCTGAGCCCATGCTGAGACACTAATCACCGGCCTATTCGGGTGAATAGAGAAAGCACACAAAGAATGGGAGGAATTGGGGAGGGGGCCTCAGGGGCTAGGGGTGTGGGGGTGGCGCAGGATAAATGTGGATATACACTTTTTTTGCAACAATACCTAACTGAGCCTTTCAGGAGAGGATAAGTGATGGACAAAAGCACAACGGAAATTGGAGTAACTTTTGGAAGGCTGACGGCCGCTGTCAATGAGGAGCGCTGCAAGTGGAGACGCGGGGCTTCTGGGAGGCCGCCGCCATTGTTGGAGCAGAAATGGGACATCTGTGTGTGTGCTGTGCTCCCAATCTCAGTGACGTCTCTGCCTCTCACTTAAGTAAATCCAAGGTGATGCCTTTTGGAAACTCGCCTCTTTGTGCTGGTTGGGCACTCACAGTCAGTGTAGACGTCCTGATTTTGATGCTCCCATTTGCCCCCTTCTCTCTGTCATGCCTTTCTGCAGTATGTCCACCACATCCCAAAGTTCTCTCCTTGTTTCTTATTTTCTGATCATCATCAGAGAAGTTGTGCTCATGTTACCCTCACTAAGGTACGATTATCTCAATTGGTGGACTAGCATGTCAGTACAAATATGTCAAATGGCAGAAAGATCAGGGTGTAAGCTTTAGATGCCTGCCCAGCCTGTCCTTACTTGCCATGGTTCTCATTCCTCACAGCCCTGACTGCTTTATGCTTTGCATTTTTGCTGTGGCGGTTTTACTATGAGGACACCTGTGCACCCCACCAATTCTGTTTAATGTCAGTAATTTAACTTGGGTAGCCAACAGTAATTCTAAAATGGATGAGCACTGTGCCCACACTGCCCCTTCCTTCTGTGTATTTTACTAGCTTTCTTGCAATGTCTTTGCTCAACAGCAGAAATGATGACAAACGCACCCGGTACCCACAGAGTGTAGTGCCATCTCATTTTGGAGTAATCTTCACCAGTGCCTGTGCCCAGGTGTTAAGCCCCATAGGTAATAATTAATAACATTAGACTTGACAGTCTGTTTGGTGATGACCAGCCTTGGGCTGGGGAGGAGGTGGTAGGGGGACAGCAAGATCTACTATCCAAAGCCAAACTGACTCCAGTGTGACACCACTCTCCGTCACCATTCTCACACCTGTTAAGACCACCTTCAGTAATCACCAGCAAGACGCTGCACTCCTCCATCCTCCACATGTCTGTTAGCACCACCGTTTGAGGTCACTGGCTATCACCACTCTGGCTCTTAACAAGTGGTGCCATTCTCCATCACATTCTTTACCGCCCATAGTGGTCACCGTCCTCTATCCTCCTTACTGCTCTTAAGGCCGCTCAGGGCCAGCACCGAGATGTCACTCTCTGTTTTGTCTCCCGTCACAAATGACGTCAATGGTGACCTGCCAATCATTACCACTCCTCCTATGTCTTTTGTCACTGCAGTTTGGTATCTGCTCCACAACTCTCTGTACTCCTGTTAGGACCCCCCTTTGGTGGACACTCTTTAGAGCTCCTTATTGATCACCAATGAGGTGCCCATCTCAATCACCCTCCTTGCACCTGTTCTCATTATTCTCAGAGGTCATTAGTGAGATGTCATCCTGCATAACCCAATTTACTGCCATTCGGTCTGCCCTCAATGATGACCACTGAAATGCTACTCTGAACCCTCCTTTTTCATGGTCACGGATGAGCTGCAACTTTTCACTTTCCTTTTTTTTGACCACCCTTAGTGTTGACCAGTAACTAAGTACTCTATTTTTCCTTTTTTTTTTTTTTGAGACTGCCCTTAATTGTCACCAGTGTGTTAGCCTTTTTCCCTTTCCTGTTCCTTTTTATAACAATCCTTAATGGTCACTAGTGAGATAGTCCATCTTCCATTGGCTTTCGTTAAGACCCTCAGTAAAATGGCCTCCTCATTATTTTTACCATTAATGTTAGGGGTCACTGATGAGGTGGCACTCTCCACTTTTTCAGCTATGACCACCCTAAATGGCCTGCCACTGTCCACCATCCTCCTCCTCGTATCCATCATGACCATTCTTACACATATGGCCAGCCCTTGCCAGCACTTTCTACTCGCCACTTGACCAGACACTTCCGCAAGTCTAATGCACCCACGCCTGATCAGTAGACGCCCTCTTGGCACCTACTTTTGCAAAGTCCACCTTTCCCTTCCCTTCTGACCTGGGCATTTTCTCATAGATGATGGGTTTTACCTAGGCATTGGACAACGTGAAGCACCCCTCTTGGTTATCCAGTAGATAAGTTGAGGGCTCAGCCTCAGCAAGGCCCCCCAGCTCTCTGCTAAACCCTTGCTGTTCCCATTGACCAGCGCCAGGTTCAACAAACACTTGCCAGCATAAAGCAAGAGATAGATCATTTTTTTTTTCTTTTTTTTTAACAATAGAAAAAATTAGCATGCGCCCCGGCCCCCCCTTCACCCGTGTAAAGCCCTAGATGTCGTATATGGCTTCTTTTCCATAGAAACCATAAGCATAAACATTGCAAGTAAACTTGCTTGTTTCTATTGGGTCAAAATTGGTGCACTTAGGTTGAGTGGATCATTGCAGGGGACGCAGTGGAGTCGGGAAGAATGGCTTGTATAATAAGCTTAAACAGAACCTTTTGTGAGGTCTCGTATTCTCAGGCCTGAAAATTAGGCCTCTCTCTCCCTCTGTGTCTCTGCCCCTCTCCCTCTCCCTCTCGCTCTTTTTTTCTAACTACCCGGTGAAGTGGTTCATTACCGCAGATCCACTCTCCAAGCTCCGGACTGGCCATTCCCACTCGTCAGAATCTGCAACTTCCTTAGAAAGGAAGACGGAAAACACGGCACACAAAAGTCTCCTTAGCACTTCCTCCGCGAAATTAGCAGCTTTCTAAAAGGTACAACTCCAATTACCTCACATTGTGGGGACGCGCACAAACCCAACAATGAGCCCTGCCTCGCAAGTGACATTCCGCATTTCCAGAGTTACTTCCCTAATTAAGAATGAAGAAGCTCTTCTCTGTTGAGTGCATCTATTTACGGTGGTCCAACGAGCTTTATCCTCGAGGCTCTCTTCCTAAAGACCAGTGTTAAAAAACAGAAGTGCTCTTTTGGTCGCGCTGTCTATGGTGAGGCTCCACATTCCGAGCTGCTACACCCCTACATGATAAAGAAAGGGGGTCGGCCCATTGTGCCATTGTTCACACTTCAGAATTCATCCCGGACAATGCCAGCCTTGGCCCGAACAGACTCTGGGAACAACAGCGGACAAAAGACAGACATTCTTGGGAGATCTAATGATGGACAAGAAGAAAAATATTTATTGCCTTTGACAGTCTCACAAGGAGCAAAAATCCTTATCCTGGCTAAAGTTTCTTCAGCTCTAGGAGGGAGGGCTGCTTGCTGCGAGCGAAAACAGCCGAGGCCCTTTGTGGTGAGGTTGGGCTAAAGGTCTAAACTGTGAAATTCAAGAATAACTTCATTAAGGTCCAAGAATGGCTCGACTTCGCTGTAGGTAAAGGTGTGGAGGCTGGAAGACGGCGGGGCCGCACCCAAGTGACCCAGCCCGGTGGGGAGGCGGGGGGTTTGCACTGATCCACTGGTTCAGTCAGAAGTCGCCAAGTCAGGTGAATGGGGCCAGAGTGCCACAAAGAAACACACAAAAAAATAACACAACTGGGAGAAAATCAAAAACGCCTAAAAGTGCAAAGAGTCAAAGACTCTGTGGATCGTCGAAATAGAAAGGTAGCAAGGACAAGGAGCAAAAAATGTAAATACAGACTGGTGGAAACAAAAAAGTGTTTAGAAATGACAAAACTGTACACAAACAGACGAGGAAAAAAGAGATCTGTACGGACGTGACGTGACAAATGAGGGAGCAAACCAGTTAAACAGAGCATTATGAAAGTGTGTAAACAAATCGGAAGAACGGCAAACGCATAAAAAGACACAGAAAGAAAGAAAGAAAGAAAGAAAGAAAGAAAGAAAGAAAGAAAGAAAGAAACTGATAAAGAGAAAGTGAATAAACCTAAGAAATCTGAATACTTGGGAAAAGTACAAGAGTGCAGGAAAATGTAAATATGTCAACACTAAAGCACAGGAGAGGGATGAGGGATCACTGAATATGTAAGAAAAATAAGAAAAAAGTGAACAAAAAAGTGTGTGGGGAAATGTAAATACTGTATAACAGGAGAAGGCAGAAAAGGAATGAATCTGTATATACAGTATGTAAGAAACAAATAATGAACAAAGCCATAAATATAAAAGCTTAATGCACACAGTCAAAAAAGATGATCACACAAATATGTTTGCACAAATTACACAAAAGCACAGCAAAACAAGCATGTAAGTAAAATACACACGTGAGGAAGAGACAAAAATACAAGGTGATGGCTTAGGAGACCTATAAAAGTGCAGAGGAAAAGGGAAATATGTTGGCATAGGTTACAGCAAAAGAAGCAATGAAAGAATCCGGAAATGTGCGAGAAAAATAAGAAAACATTTTCTAAAAAGAAGACAAACATGTAAATACTTATAAGGCAAGAAAGAAGTAAAAATTTCAACACAAATATGACCTCCGACAAATAAACAAGGCATCTGAAAATAAACAGTAAAAAAGTACACAAGTGAAGAAACAAGCGAACAAAGAAGAAAAAATACAAAGGTGTGCAAACAAATAAAGCAGTCAAGAATACTGAAAACTGTCAAAATGTCAACACAATTACACAAAAAGACAGACAGGGAATGAAGAGCTCTTTAAGAAAATAAGGAAAAGCCCACAAGAGTACAAGCAAATAAAGAAGCCCAGAATATAAATACTTATCGAACAAACAATGATCTGAAAAAAGAAAACTGTAAATATGTCAATGTGAACTACACAAATACACAAACAAATAAAAAAGAAAAACACGGCACTTGCAAATACTGTATGTGAAGAAAGAATATACAGATGAACAAAGAAACCAACACAGAAAACGCTAAAATGGAAGGATACAAAAACCAGTAAAAAAAAAAACTAAATATGTCAGCATAAACTGCACAAAGAGTAGAGGAATCAGGAAATGTGGAAAATAAATACACATGCGAAGAAGTAAATAAACAAGCACAAAATGTGAATACTTATAAAAAAATCAAAGTGTGCAAACGGTGAAGTCAAGAAAGCTGAACACTGTGTGTGTGTCACCGCAAAAACACAAAAAGACAAACAAAGAAAGGTGCATCAAGTATGTAAAGAAAAATACAAATCTTAGAAAAGATGACAGAAATATGCAGGTTAGCAAACAGGAGCAAAGAAAAGTGTGAATCTATGTACAGAAACACATTAGGAAAAAATGAAACTGTAAACAGATTTTTAAAAAATACAAACATAAATAAACGACATTGAAAAGAGGAAAATGTTTAAGGAAAAGATCAGTCAGGAAGGTGAAAATACATAAAAGTAAAAGACAGAAATATTGAAAGTCTTAATATGTAAATGACAAATACACAAGAATTCAAATAAATGAACAAAAGAAAATAAAACAATGCAAATAAATAAAAATAATGTACAAGCAAGCACACAAAGCTACCACACCAGAGTCGTACACATTTCAGGACGGTATGAGCTGATGTCGTATTAAGAGAAATCACACAAATGTACGGTACAAGCAAGCAAAACCGAGCCGGCATCATGAAAATTGTAAAGCTGAAATGAAGGAAGAGAAAAATATGAACACATAAAGAATGAGCAGACAGCCATTCAGGTGAAGAGAAAATGGGAAAGCAGACAAGGTCCGTGCAAAAGTAGATGTAACCGTCAAGTGAATCAGAGTATAAGCACACAAGGGTGCAAGTAAAAGGGACACACAAAACACAGGAAAATAGCCAGATGGAAAAAGAAAGCAGAAACATAGAAATACACAAAGAGGCAGACCAGCAGAAACACCAGTGAATGAATATATTCAGGTGTGTCGGTATGGAAAGAGAAAACACAGAACAAGCAAAAAAGGTGACAATCAAATCCACAAGTGTACAAATAAACTGAGCCGGCAGCATGACAGCAGCAAATTAGCAAGAAGAAGCCAACTGACGGTAGCAGAATAAAAACCACACAAATAAACAGACAATCCAACCGCCTCCATTGATTTACTGAATCTGCTGAACTGCAGAAAGCTGAGGCCTATTCCAGCGGCGGCTGACATAAGGGAGGACCAGCTCAGGATGGGACTCTGCTCATCAATGTACACTGCAATAGCAAACACCAAAAGCACGTGAGTACACAAGTAAAGAGGTTAAAAATGACCAAATTCAAGGAGATTTCAAAACCAAATTTATGAACAAGTAACAGCCAAGACACAGACAAGTTATTAAACAATAAGCAGGCAGTTAGACGGGAAATAAAAAGAAAGAAAGAGGGGCATTCAAACAGTCAACATGCAAAAAGTGCACAAAATCACACATTACACTGTATAAAGAAAAAAGCATGAGCACTGTGCAGTCTGACAGATTGAGAATAACAGACCAAAAGTAATGAAGAAATGAGAAAAAAATTAAGAAAATCAAAGAGACCTAAATTTCTAAGGACATTTGCATGTGAGTAGCCAAATGCCAGATGGAAACATAAGAAATACATTGGAGAATAAATAAGGAAATGATAAAACAACAACAAAACAAAAAAGGAGTACAAGTGAAACAATAAAAATGACAAGGAGCCAAATGAATGGAAACATCAGAAGAATCTAATTTTGTGTAGCAGTAATTAAATCGATTAGATCACCAACAAGAACACAAAGGGTCATAAGCAAACACACCACTGAGGCCGTACATCAACAATATCATATCATAAAATGAATATCTGGATAAGTCAGTAGGGCTGCACATTCACACCAGACCAGAAAGAACACCTGAGTTACTTTCATCTGGAGATATTCGAAATTGTTGATGTTGTCATCCTCCTGCCATTAGGCTCCCCAGACTCTTTGGGGCTTTGGGAGCTGATCTCTGAAGCCCCTTACCTGACTGTCACTAATTTGACTCTTGAGGTCCTCTGCAGCCTGTATTGTTTTTTTTTTTAAGACTGAATCTTGAAACATTTCTCAAAGAATGTATTTTATAGAGACAGAAGACAAATCCTCTCATTAAACGGATATGGTGCAACAACTGGAGACTAGAAAACATTTGACAATTGCTCACGCCCTATGCCTTATTTTATTATCTTCATAACAACTATTTCAAATTTAATTGCTACCAGAAACCACAAGGTTTCCTAAATACATTTGTGTTTTTACTTATGTAGCACAAGCTTTTGTCCAAAGGGACTTACAAATCATAACAGCATGAAGATAATATGTGAGCAACCATGCATGTGTGGCCTAAGGCCTAATGCTCACAACATTCTCTTGGCATTTACTTATTCACAAGTACAGCAAGATTCTGGTAAAATGCACTGAGAAAATGATCCGTCAAAACACCCAGCTGTGAGGAGCAACCTGCTGTCTGCAATGGTGTGCAGTTCTCGTGTATTCATCACTGGGCATCTGGCAATTCAGAACAACGGCCAGTATCATCTTGATTTTTCAAAGTAAACCCCTCTTTAAAAATGACAGTCAGTCCTTTAGCAGGTAAGCTGACAAACTGGAAGAGCGACAGTAATGTGCCCGGGTGAGGTCAGCCACTCAGTGTGGATGAACAGGCCTCAGTGCTCAGATTTAGTCAAGGACTCGCTGTACCAGTTCCTTTAGCACTGCAACATGACAGACAACCAGAGGCACAACTGTGACACGGCTTGTACAGTTGTCTAAGGCTTGAAAATCCAATTTGTCCAAAACCACGCTTTCACACGTCCAACATTATTCTTTACAAATAAAATGTGAAATATTATCGTGTTTGTAAGATTTGAAATGCTACTACAGTTTCACAGAAAGAAACTGCTTTTTCAGAGAGATGACAGCAAGAATCAAAAGTCAGGAATGGTAAAGCAAGGAACTTGAAATGGGCTTACAGTGAAAAGACAAAAAGCACAGCCATTAACAAAAATGCAGTGTGTCCAGAGTGTGTTGTGATGTGCTCTCAGGAGCAAGAACTTAATATGTCATATAACACAAGACGTGTCATGTGCATAACACCTTTCTGTCATGTGTCCACGATAAACATGACAAAGCTGCACAACTTCACTTGAGTCAACACTGCTCTACACGAATCTGTGAAACTAAATGAAAAACAAAATCAAATGGAAAACTAACAATTTAGACTTTAATATTAAGAAATACTTGAGGACAAAAAATACACATTAAGCTTATAACAATATTGTGAAGAATATCTATTATACGGTGCCTTTTTCATCTATCAATCTTTTATTCCTTTTCATCTATGTGTGTTTATCAGTCTATTTACTATACAATACCTTTCCTATCTGTCTATCTATCTATCGTAGTGTAATGTTACAGCCTAAATCATATACCACACACCAGGATTGCAAACAGAAAATTAAAATAAGACAAATGAAAAGTATTATTAATCTTAATATAAGGAATATTTCAAAACTATAAATGGGAATATTGAATGTGAATAAATATCATTATAGATATCCAACATACAATGAAAAAACAATATTTCCGAAAATGCATGAATGCAATAAAATATGTATCAATAAAATATTTCATTTAATAAAATTATTTAACATGAAAGCAAATTTATAGTGATTAATATAACAAAAAAATTGTTAGACGTAAATAGGTGACAAATACAAACTGTAATAATCAGACTGTAGCAACACATCACAAAAAGGTTGAGTAATGAAGAAGAAAAGCCATACTGTAAAACTGCTAACAAATATTCACATTTAAGGAAATACTGAAGTTATAAAATAATCAAAACAATTTTAAAAATTTCCGGAAATTAAACAGGATGATTTTGACAAATAATGGTAATAGCGATTGAACAAGAGTTTTTTTTCAGTCTGACTTATCACTGTATTATTATCATGATTATTAAATAATAATTAGCAGTAAACGTAGAAATGAGACGCTTGAACCAAAGAATTTCCAAAATGCTGAAAGAAAACAGTCATGGTAAGAAAGAAAGAAAGAAAGAAAGAAAGAAAGAAAGAAAGAAAGAAAGAAAGAGCACGCATTCCCCCTTGTGCGTTGTTAGCGGAGAGGCGCGGCCCGTTCTCACTTGTTGAGACAGACTGTCACTAAATGCAACAGCAGTTAAACTTAATCGGTTATTCGGAGGCTTTGGCGTGTTGATTTTTTTCTGTCCGGCAGAAAACGGTAATTTCGTAATATAGATATTAAATATAGTTTACTGATTATTGTTAAAGGTTTTGAATTAGGCAAATAAACGAGTAACTGAATTACGTACATGCAAATAAAGCAAAGTAAAAAATCTTAAGTAATTTCGAGTCTACTCGCTTCTTTTCGGTATATTAAATGTCTGTGGAATTTCGGAATGCTCTGAAACCAAATATTCCACTTAAGTCAAATTTTGAACCAACAAAGAGAATAAAAGCAAACAACGAGTCTGCATGATTGCCTGACCTAAGAAGTGAAATTAAAAGTTAATGACCGCGCGCCGCCATCCGTACAGAACAAAATCCGATGCGCAGCTTCGGCTCGGGTCAGTCAAATAAATGAAGGTAAGTCAGGCCTTTTTTTTTTTAACAGTACCCGGCTTTTCCCCCCCAATTGCAGCCTTAATTTGCAGTCCGCCTTCTTTATTTTCCTTGGTCTGTTATATAACTGAAAGGATACAGATAAACGCATATGTTCCCTACTAGAAAAGTAATCGGTTTAGAGAGGCGAATATTTTAAAAGAAAAGGTGAGCTTCCCGTGAGCAGCAGCCCCGCAGAAGGCACTCTATGGGACAGGCGGGGCGGCCGCGAGCCTTCATTTGACACAGTGCTCCTTTTGTTAGCTGCTTTCCTGCAAAATTCATAGGGTGCACTCCTTCAATTATTTCTCATTACCTGAGCTCCATTTATGCATATAAAAATTTCAGAGTTATGAATCAGGCGGCTCCGCAGGAATTAGGCACATTTTATGCTCTGCTTTGCAGAGATAGGCTGATTCAATTTTAAGCCATCAGCAGAAGAGTTCTCCTTGCAACTCGACACCAGTTCATCTTCCATTCCCAGTCCGCTTTACTCCCACGTTCAATCAACTGGAATAACGCAGGAATGAAAATGAAAAAAGAAAACGACGTTTCAGCAATAAAACACGACACTCATGCATATTAGTAGCAGCTCAATTATACACGGCAGTGGCGGTGTCTTTAAAACTGGATGGAGATCTGAAATTGGCACTACAGATCAATAATGTATGAAGGGATTTGTTATTAAAGCGTTAAATGTATTAAAAGATAGGTTTCTGTTAAAAATATTTAAATATGTACTTAAATATTTATAGGAAATGACATTGAAAAGTACAGTATTAAATTTCTGCAGAATATGTATGCAATAAAACATCAAGTAGTTTTCCTTTTAATGAACAACAAATGCAAATGTAAGTAGTAATATGTTTTATGGCTACAACAGTCAAAACGCAAACCCGTTATGATGACAAATTTATGCTCTGTTTTTAAAATGAAAAGAGCACATTCGAAGGAAGCGATCGTATTACGTAAACTTGCATTAAACCACATTTTTAACTGTACAGTTATGTATATATATTCCACAAACTGGACAGGGATTTTGAAAGTATATTACTTCAAAATCATGTCACTTCTTGAAAATTTCAAAACGAAACCTGTTTTGTATGCGGTTGCTTTTTGACGTCTGTGTAAATTTGGACGCACACGGCATTTCTCCCATCTTTAATATAGCTTTGGCTATGTAAATACGATAAAGATCTGATGCATGGCTGGACGATTAATGCGGTGCTGCTCACTCCCCACTTTCACTCGTATGGAGTGATTGGCTTGCAGATCGATACGACGTGTTAAGTCGGGTCTGAAGTGCCAAGGCTGCGGCGCCACGTCGTGCCGCTCCGCTCCCTCTGCCTGTCCCTGTGCCTGCACTGCGCTGCCCGCTCCGCCGCCACGCTCGGTCCCTTCTTTTTTGTTCTTCGTGTTCCCTACTTGCCGGCGCCGATAATCTGATTTGTTGAAAGCTCCTAATCTATTGCAGTTAGTTGCTGACAGATACCACATTAGAACAGGCAGTTAAATTTTCCTCCTGAGTGCATTCTAACAAAACAAAAAGGCGTCAGTGTGAAGGGGCTGCCACACTCCCGCACCACACCGCAGCGCACCTCCGCAGCTCGGGCGGGAGATCGTGCTTCTCCCGGCAGCCTTTTTAAATAAATGACCACAGTCCGAGCAACAGTGGGATTGGCAAGGGGGGAGGTTCCGGTCAAGTGGTGTCTTCCTTGGTCTCCTTTGCACCTGGACGCTTGTACGATGTGCGCACACCCGTACTTGTTTTATTTTCATCGACGTTCCGACCGCGTTGTGCACTTGGATTAAGAGTCACTAGTGGGAAGGGAATAGTGAGGCATTCTGAGTCGGAAGACAAAGTAAAATGCATTTGCGTTTGCGACTGGTCATAACAACATGCCACTAATAAATCACCATCATTATACTAAATAGAAGCAGTAGAATACATTATCAATGAGCATATTCAGCTAACAGAACATTGTAAAATCTGTTGCAAAAACTGTAAAAACCGAGACATCAAGCACTACTTACATCCATCCACCTATTCATTCCTCTGTTTCCGAACCCACTTAACCTAACTGTGGGTTGGATGGATGCGTGAGCCTTTCTCGACATGATCCGACCCTGGACTAGACGCATTCACGATAGGCACGTTAGTTAACACGGGACGAGTCAACTTACAGTAATAAAATCAGCAAATTTCGTTACATTAGTATTAATTCAACTAACGTAAAACAAATACAGTGAAAATCTTTTAGTCAGTAATAGTTTGCACTTAAGCAACAAAAGCAGTCACAGTCCCGTAAGAATAGCACACCGAACAACGAAATTCAGTGTTTTATCTCGGCGAGGGCTGAGTCCTGCTTGGCACCTAATGCGGGCGGAATAGGCCACATCTCCCAGAGACTCGGCATTGGAAGAAACGGGTCAGATGAATTATGAAGAACGAGCGAAAATAACGAACGTTAATTAGTTAAAATAACACAAGCCGCAACTAAATATGATAACGAAAGGCAGCCATGATGCTAAAAGACAGGACATTTTCTGACCATATAAACAATATAAAGTAATTTTTTGTGGTGAAATACTGGAGCCTTCTAGTAATTAAACATTTAAATGCAATATATTGTATGTAAATATTGGCGAAAAACCTAAAAAAAATAATAATTCGAGTTGCTTTCTGCCTTGCAAAACTAAACTGAAATAATGGAAGGATGGATCAAAAATAACATCTTACATTTATAGAATGCACGATAATACATAATAAACCACCAATTATAAAATATTGCTATTGGCTGTTAATTTAAATAAAAAATAATGCAATTAATGCTAATCTTATTAATCTGGCAATTTAATCATTCATAAAAACATATTAAATGATGGAAATTAAAATAACTAATTACAGTGCTAACATAACATTCTACCAATAACACTCTTCCCCTTTTACTATACATAAAATATCATTTCACCGTGTAATATTTCTGTATGTTTTATCAATAGCACATGATAGTGTTACTGGTAGCAAGTTATATTAGCATTATAATAATCACAAATGCTGCTGCCCAGTTTGATTCATTCATTATTGTAAGTTTGCTAAATATTTAAATAACAAAGTATGCTTAATAGTCTGTAGGAACAATGCCTTAAAGTGCAGTGGCGGCAGCCGCTGCTGCTTTTATGCGTAATGAAGATGAATGACCAATCAGACCTGCTACCTGCCTATCATCATCACCATCATGAAAGAGGAAGGTGCTAGCTCTGTAGCTGCCTCTGCTGGGGTGCCTTTCTTCTGCCCGCTGGTTTATGATGAGTGTCCTCATCGAGTGTTGATGGGTGGGAGTGTGTGTTTGGCAGGGGTGGCCTTTTCCTTAAATGCAATGACAATGACTGTTATCTGGACTTATAGTGGAAGTGCTGTGGGCAGTTGATCCTTGTAGAGTGCCAGTGAAGTGATCACATCCTCAAATGAAGATCATTGTATTTAATCATCCATTAAAGTAATTGTTGTTGAGGGTAGGGTTGCTGGAAGCTACTCTTCTAAGGGGAACTTTTTCCTGTGATTTTCACTTCATCATCCTTTACTGGTACCTATTGGACAGCGAGTGTTACTTTCAGGCATGCTGATTGTGATTCATGCAGCCTCAAGAAATCTAAGGCGCAGATTAGTACTACGTAGTGGTGGTGAGCTGGGGGAAGTGAACCTTGCTATTGTGATTTTTCTGTGTTATTTTTAGGGAAAAAGGTTAAATGAATGTCACTTAACTGACTGTCCACTGGGGAAACAGAGAGAGGCAGTGAGAAAAAAGGAGGTGAAATCCTTATGCAATGTGCCATACAGTTAGTTTTGTTTAAAATCACATTAGGCCTGAGGGCTTTATACAGTATGCAAATGAGGGAGCCGTGTAATGTAAATTGTATGTTAATATAGTTGCTGTGTCATTTTAAATTATAACTTCCTGTTTGTTACACTATGTCAATGGAGTCTGACTGTTTAGGAACGAGCTGTGGCGTCCAAAGTGAAACACAAGGAGAGGCGAGAGAGGTAAATGGATTTATTTAGGCTCAGCATCCTCCTCTCATCAGCTATTCAACATCTGCTTGTCGTACAGAGATGGGGCAAACAGGGGAATCGCACACTTTCACTTCTGATACAAATCAGGCTTGCTAGATACTAATCTTGGTTTTCCTGGCGGCACCAGATGCGCTATACAAGTCGGCACGCTGGTAGGCTCACTTAATTGTCCATGCAGTTTGCACTCTGATGCTTCTGTGACAATTATATTGGAAGCCAGGCTTCCATTAGTGCAAGGCAGGGATTTCTGTATGATAAATGGCTGGTATGAAAAAGAGGGGCACTCACACACACACACACACACACAAACACACATAGAGATAGATACACTGTACATAATATAAATAAACACATGGACACACACCTTCCTATCCAGACACACACGCAGACAAGTGCTAGAACTCCATTTCCACAACTCAGCAATGCTTCTAATTCCATTGATTGTAATTCCAGGCTTCCTTCTTAATCTCCCTGTAAGCAGCTTTGCACCTTCAGTGAAAGCGCGGACGGAGTCACACTACTGTGAATGAGGAGCAGGCCTGTGGCTGCTGTTATCTGGCCCAGTGAGCGAGCTGCAGCTGCCATGGTGGCGGGCAGACCCCTGAACTGGGGAGCCCACACTTAGAAGACTTTTGCAGCTGCTGAGCTGCTATCCAGCAAATGTACTCAAGTGGATCTGCAGTGACAGTATCTGTACTGGCTCCTTGATGAGTGCTTCTACAAGCTCCTAAATAAAGTGAGTTTTGGACCTAACCAGAGCTCACTTATGCTGCTAATTTTTCTTATAGTTCAACAAATGAATAATTCTAATGTAGACACATGATGCCTGAATGCCACCAAACTGATTATGGATATATTTATTTTAATGATACCCCAAATTTGTGAAAACAATTCATTTTAATATTTTGGAGATTATGCATGACTGCCAATCATTATTTACTATGAATAGCCACGCATACATTTGACTGCCTATTCTATGCACATTTCCTCCTGCCAGGATACACTTCAGCAGCCCACAACTGGGTACTACAAGGGGTGGAGTCACAAAATGAAAGGCAAAAATAAGTGGACACCATGACGTTGACATATTTCAGCCTGAGTCTCTCAGGTCTGACAATCCTGCAGTTTTCTCTGCCATGTTTCCAATTCAACCAAATATTAGTGTTATCTTTACAGCACAAGCCTGATCCTGTCATATTTCAGATCTGCTCATGCTCCATATTCTCTTCCTGGAGTCTGATCCTGTTAAATCACAGTACTATGTTGTGTTACCTCCTCCTTGGAGTTGGGTAAACTGTATGCTGTAGTATTAACGTCTTGACATCTGATCAGCTCAGACTCCAGTACACTGTAGCTGCAGCCCTTGAAGTCTGATCCTGTTAAGTCTAGCAGATTTATCTCCTAGGATTTTGACACATCTTTATTGCCTGGGGGCCCGATTTCATTCTTGGAATTTGATGCTATCAACTTTTGTTGTTGACACATTTATTTCTTTTCAGACTCAGTCACCTAGGCCTCATCACATTAGAAAGTTGACATAGTGGCTAAGACATTATACTTTCAAGCACTAAGATTACTAATTCAGACTCCATGTCCAACTCACATTGTGACCCTAAGCAGGTCATGTTGTTCCGCCTGTGCTTTAATTGATTAAAAAAAATAATAATGCATGGAAATGATAGTAATGTATCCTGATCTTGTACATTATGTTAGAATAAGTTGTCAACTAAATGCACACCAATAACAGATAACACTATTCTGCACTATTCCCAGTATGGAGGCTGATCCTGCCACATGACAGAATTCTACAGTGTTAGATTTGAAGTCTGTTGTAATGTCATGTTAATGCCTTAAAACCTTATTGTTAGTACAATCTTCTTTGTTTACAGTGCTTTGCATATTGGACATAAGTATGTTGTAGGGTCACCTCCTCGGAACTTGAGCTGGTGTGATCTCAGTATCTTTGGCATCTGATTGTTCAGGATTTAATGACAGAATTAGATGATAAAGTATGATCCCAGCCAAATATTAATTGCTTTTGGAGACCGATCCTGTTAGATGGCAGTCACCCTGTCATATCTTTTGAGTTTGCTGTTATAGGCCTCTTCACACATGTAAGCATCTTAAAGCCTTCTACTTTCATAACTCGTTCCTGTCAGTTCTTAGTTGTTTGAAACTTTACATTTACTAGTCTAATGCTGCAGGGCTACCTTCTTTTAAATCTTCCTCAGGGTTCTATCTAGTGACATTTCAGTATATTTTGTGCATTTCTTTCGCATGTGAATGTGTTAGATCTAATTATCCTGCAGAGCTACATTGTAGAGTCTATTCTTGCCTGTAACAGTCTGTTATTAGAGACTGATCATGTCAGATGTTAAAATACTGAGGTTTTAACACCTTGGAATGTGCTGCTGGTGTTGTATAGCTGTATCTCCTTGGCGCATCATACTACCACTTCTTAGCTGCATTAAACTTTACTTTGATTATTCTCACCCTTCAGATCTTAGATTTCTTGGGTGTCTCCTTCCTAAAATCTCATCCTGTGTGATCTCAGTATAATGCAATTCACCACTTTGCTGTTTGATCCTATACAGCCCAATTCTGTTTGATGATAGTATTTTGCATCAGATGATATTTGGAGACTGGTCCTGCTTACAGGTTTACCTCTTTGATATGTGCTACTGACTGTTGCTGTCTTGCAACACTATCTCCTTGTGATCTCCTCATGATCTTGTCACTTTTCTGTCCCTTGAAATGTTGCACTTATCAGTCTCATCCTTTCAGAGCTTTGTATGTTGAGGTGTCATCTTTCTAGAGTGTGGTCACATCATATTTGAGCATTCTGCAGTGTCTTCTATTCCAGGTCTGGTCCAGTGAAAATTGGTGTCTGATCCTGTTAGATCCATTTTCCCTTTAGACTTCCTTTCCTTTACATTATTCTGCTTCCATTACTTCTTGGAGACAGATCATGTTAAATATTATTGGTTTACAGATCTGCCTGTGTGGAATCTTTTATCTTTCCTTCATCGTTTGAAACTTTACAATTTAATGGCCTCATGCTTTCATGTCTTAATGTATTGCAGTGTTAAATTCTTAGAAGGTGGTTCATTCAGATCTTAGTATTCTGTAGTGTTACCTTCTAAGGGTCTGATTCTGTATTACGCAGACTTATTTCTTGGCTTTTAAATGTAATTATCCTGTAGATTTACCCAGTGGGGTCCAATCCCACATATTGTACATCAGATTTTCCATTAGGAGACTGATCTTGCTAGATGTCAGAATCCATTAGCTTTACCTCAGGAGAGTGCTGTCCTTTGACATTACTGTATGTCATGCTTTATGAAAGATCCTGATCATTCTCAGTGAGTTTGTCACTATACTCTCTGGAGAAATATCTTTTCAGAAGTATACTGCAGTGTTTTCTCTTCAGTGTCTGATCCAAGTAAAATCTCAGTATCTTGCAATGTTGCCTGTTTGGTTTCTGATTGTGTTAGATCTGCTTACCCTGTAGACATATTTTGTAGGGCCTACCTGTAGTTCTACTTGCTTACAGTATTCTTCATCAGTTCCTTTTTGAAAGCTGTCACAAACACTTATGCTGATCTTGTTGGATAATATTATCCAACAGCACTGTCTCCACTGGGGATTGTTCAAACTAGTTCTTCTTTGTTTGAACCTTTATACCTAATACCTTTTGCCATCACATCTCAGTTTGTTGTAATGTTACTTTTTTAAAGGGTAGTACACTCAGATATGGGTATTCTGCTGTGTCATCTCCTAAGGATCTCTGTGTTCTTTATAGTAATTTCTTTGGTGTAAGTTGCTGTTAGGTCTAATTATCCTGCATGTTTACACATTGGAGTCTGGTCCCAGTATTCTGTATTAGTCTTCCATTTGGGGACTGATCCTTTTAATCCTGATCCTGACAGTTCTTAGTGACTTTAAAAATCCTTTCTGTAGAAACAGATCCTTCAGTTATTTTTTGCAGTTAATTTTAATTTTATGCTTGTAACTTTGATCTATTCATTAACTCTTAGAAACATGATTCTGCCATGTCTCGTTTTTCCTGTTGCTTATCCTTTGATGCACGATTCTGTTAGATCTCGGAAATTAAGGCCCAGTGAGAAAAACGTTACAACTCTTTTACTGTGGACAGTCTCATCCATTCTCCTCTGCTGACCATTTAACTGCATTTTAATATTATTTTTTGATCAATACCCGCTGTGTGCTTCATGTTCAACCCCATAGGTATCTGCTATTGCCAACAATAGACAGCCTGAAGAATCTGTGATGAGAGGTCCCATCATCAGATGGGGATAACTTTACCTAACCACTGTAACTAAACCTTCACCATGCACTACAGTATAAGGCAAGAAGTTGCTTTTGTGCAGCTATATGAGAGAAAGCCATGTTCCTTTTCAGAGTAAAAGAAGTAGGAAGAGCAAAAGCTGGCAACAGCAGCTGGTACGACAGGTTCTGAGGCGGCTTGCTTGGGAAATTAAAAAGAGCAAAGAAGGAGACGACTTTGTGATCCATTTGACTTTGGCTTGTCTTAATTAATAGCGGAAAAGAAGGGAACTTGGGCAGCATGATTAGAGTCATTTTCAAGCATCTTAACAGCTTTGAGATGCAATTAAGCAATTTTAACAATATGCAATTAGTGCGGACAACAGTTAGCGTAACATATGGAGCTCCTTTCAAGTGAAAGAATTGCGCTTTTTAATTATTAACAGCCGTTGAAGTCTTTCTCTGTGAAAATCACAAAAACAGGGCTTATTGGTCACGCATGAATATTGAAATGTTATTAAGGAAACCATGCCTGCAAATGTCTGTAGGTGGGTACCTGGCTTTTTTAGTGACCAATTAAAATGAAGAACTGTGACCCTCTCATCCTGTCCTGTATTAGCACCTGGGCAGAATCTGAGGGCTACTAAAAGGAACAAAAGTGAGCAGTGACTGTGACAAATTGAAACAGGCAAACAACATCATGAGGCTTTTGAGGCATGCAGGGTAAACTGTCTGGCCCAGCCATGACAGTCTGAAGAGTACTAACAAGAGTGTCAGCATGTTGCAAGGTATACCACAGGGTGGCTATGGGGCCGACTTGATTGTCTTAAAGTCTGCCTGATGTCTTGACTCCTACCAGGAGGCATTGCTAAATCCTGTAGTACAAGGAAGCTTCAGGTGACAGAGGGCCTTTATCTGTCTGAGCTATGCTGGGAAAGTGAAGATGAAATGACCCAAAGACTTATTTTGCTGTTAAATCCTTTGCTTTGCACCATGGAGTCATATTGATTTACTTGGTTCATATTGACTTAAAATTATGATTTACAATGCATCAGCTTAAAAAAAAATAGATTGAGTTCATGTTATTATAGCCATGGTTGAATGCTCAAATGAAAATCAAATTCAAAGTTTTGGAAAACAGTTTTCTGATCAGTTTCAAACTACTCCATAAGGCTCAATGATCTGACTAACCTCCAACAGCCTCGCTATAATGTAATTTCCTGGCACTGCCCATTTTGTTTAGTGGTTATTATATAGTGATATTAATATTGAGCCTGAACACCAAATGTACACGGTCTTCCTGTAGTTGTGGCTTTTTGAAGACATGTTTTAATTATAACATCCATACTGATGTCTCTAAAATCTTTATTTCAACTGATATTTATGCAATCATATTAAGTTGTATTTCTGGCACTGAGGTCAGTAATCGATGTTAGTCTGCCCATGAAGAGCACCTTGAGTAGTGATAAAAGTGCTATATAAATGTAAAGAATTAATATTATTATTAAAATAATAATAATATCACAGTCGCCTTGACATTTCAGGTGAACAGTCCTGTCCTTTCAAGAGATAATCTGCTAGATGGCTTTTCATTCATATGCCACAAGCAACAAGTTTTACATAGGAATAAATGGAACTGTGTCAGGAACTCAATCATTTTAAAGTTGTATTATTGTAATTAAGTATTTATTATTTTATTACTCCTGAACTCTGTATATCAGCATTTTTCCTACCTTTTCACCACTTCTATAGATCATCCCTTATAAGTAACATGTATTAAGCAAGTCATTTTGGATCTATCTTAGTCTCAAAAGTGCATTACAAAACTGAAGAAAAAACATTGACATTGACCCCTACTATCTCACCACAAATTCTTCTTGGCCATTAGCTATGAAGCAACAGAGAAAATGAACTGGCACTTTGTGAGTACAGAACAGAGAGAAAAAACAATAAACCCACAGTAGTCTGGCCTTCTGGTTTTTTTTTTTACACAATTAGAAGAAACCCAATAAAGAGAAAAGAACAGACCTGTCACTTCTAGGATGGATGGTAAGACGTCTTTGCTTCCTTCTAGATTCGCCAGATACAAGCCAAGTGTTGTTCTGTAAACATCGGACATCTTGAGCAGGTGAGCCAAGCTCTGTTCAAACTGCAACTCTGCAGAGAAACACAAGTATGGCAACTATTATGAACTGTTCCTCTGTCCTGTTTTGTTTCTTGGTATCCTGCTTTTGCGGGTGGGTAGCACTGTTGCATTGCCAAAATGCTTACTGCCTTGAAATTGGGAGCCTTGAAATTCAGTCTGCTTCTTATTGGTCTGTGCAGCACATGCTTATGATAGGTGTGTGGCCAGCTGACCAACATAGTCAGACATGAGACTTTGTCTGGTGGTCTCCAGAGGTTTATTTTCACCAGAAATATTGTTGGCTTGAGTTTTTGATTTCCTCTCCTCCATCATCTCATCATATCTCAGTTATAACATATTGTTATGATCTGTAAATGGTAACGATTATATTTGTTAAGTTTCACTGTGTGTTTTAAATATTTTGGATGATCATGTACATAAATAATGTATGGTTTATAATTATAGATGTAAACATGAGCACTTCAGTCTGTACTCTGTTAAGAGCACTATACAAAATTGAATTTGGATTGAATGTGCGCACACACACATACATACATACATACATACATCCATACATACATACACATGCACACACACACGTAGGTGTCTGTCTGTAATGATAAACATGTGGAGACTTGCCACTGACTTGTACTTCAGGTGTTGAATCTGTAGGATTTACACTCAGATCACCTCCTCCTTGTCCATGAATGGTAACAAAAAACAAAATACTTTTGCATTATTGGTTGGACAAACAAAATGCAGTTGAATTGCTAGCCTAAAGCTTTACAAAGTGAGGACTTATAACACAGTGAAATGGTGACGCAGTGGTTAGTATTTCTGCTGCACAGCTCCAGTGGATTCAAGATTCAAGTGGCATATGCCCAGTGTCAATGAGCGTTTTCCTTCAGAGGCTCTGCTTTTCCACACGTGTTATAAGACTTGGTGATTCTAACCTGGCTTGCTGTAAGAAGGCATGGGTTTGCACATCAGGGTTGGTTCCTGCCTTGTGCCCACTGCAATCAAGGCTCTTTCTCGCTGACTCCTTAAACATGGATTGATCAGGCTGAAAAAAAGGATGGCTGGGACTTACAGCATATCTTTTCATGAGAATATTTTAATAGGTAATATAGGTTTATAAACATACACAATGGCCTACACATTATGTCATGTCATATAATTTTCTACCCACTTACTCCACACCAGAATCATGAGGGGCTGGAGCCTATGCCAACAAGCAAACCCTGGAGAGCATGCCAGTTTATCACAAGGCATGCACACACACACATACACACACACTTGGGCTAATTTAGCTTCGCCAATTTACTGAAACTGCTTGTGCTTGATCAGTGGGTGTGATCTGGAGCACCCGGAGGAAAACCACACAGACACGGGGAGAACATGCAAGCACTACACAGGCAGAACCTGGGACATGAACTCTGGCCTCCTTACTGCAAGGCAGCTGTTCTACCACTGTGTCACAATGCCACCCTATACCGACACATTAACACATTTTAATTCTTTTAAATGGACACTTTCTTCTAAGTTTACTTTCACAGAAACAGACACACATATCAGAGCTTCAAAGCATGCATGCAAACACATCAGGAGGCACAAAGACACAAACACACAGTGTGCCTACTCAAATAGAAAACTGGCACACAGGCCTTCATGCTTACATACGTACGTAACACATAACCATGTCTTAGGCATTTACATACAGGTATAGAGCGTGCACAGGTTTACACATATACCATATGCAGGGCCGGATTTAGATGAAAAGAGGCCCTAGGCTATTCCACTTATGAGGCCCTTTCACCTCCCATTTTTAAGTTTGTTCAAATTGCTAACAATTTGAATGTAGGCCCCTCTTGATCTTGAGGCCCTAGGCTGAAGCCTAGTTAGCCTATAGGAAAATCCGGCCCTGACCATATGTATAAACGTCATCCATAATTCATGCTGTTCATCTGCACAAGGTACATGCAAAATACAAAAATGCTGTTATTTATACATACCCACTTACATACACTGGCTCATCACTGAAAGGATTTTGTATTTTCTTTAAAATAAATAAATAAATAAATAGTTTAATTTTAAATAATTTCTTTTGAAATCTTCCTAAAGAATATGGCATAGTGGTGAGCACAACTGTTTAGGCTTGATCCTCTCTGACCAGGTTGGTGTTTTCATTTTGCATCACACCTACGAGCCAGTTATAGGGCCAGATAGACTATTGTCTTGCTGTGTAGATTTTAGTTTATTGTACTGTAACATTGCTGATGATCACGGAAGAGAGTGGCATCTCTGTGACAGGCTGGCACTCCATCTAGGGCAGGTTCCCACCCTGCCTTTGATATTGCTGGGATATGCACAGGCCCCTGTGACCTTTATATATATTAAACTACATTCATAACAGGTGGACAGACCTTCCTATATGTTATCCATCCATCCATTATCCAACCCACTAAATCCTAACTACAGGGTCACGGGGGTCTGCTGGAGCCAATCCCAGCCAACACAGGGCACAAGGCAGGAAACAAACCCCAGGCAGGACGCCAGCCCACCGCAGCCTATATGTTAATGTTGTAGCATATTTAAGAGGTCTTGCATTCATTTTGTGTCCACATTCATAAGCGGAAGAAGTGTATGACAATTGCATATTTCTGGGGAAGCACAGAAGCCAAATGCTCAGTTGCCTTTCTTTCATGACCCCTGAATTGGTGATTATGTTATGTCTTCTTCTTCACAGCTTGAAGCCCATTCAGACATCATGACTCGGTTTGCCTCCCGGGTGGCTGAAAGTGTCCCTTCCTAATCTTGAGTCAAGGGGTTGTGTGGTGTCTCATGGACACAACTGCGGCTGGCTGCCATTAAATATGCCCAGTGTTTGCTGGAATCCAGGTACACAGCTGATCATTTTTAAAGACTGCAAGCAATTCAAATCCAGAATTGGGTGGTAGAGGAGCATACCTGAACAGCAGGGCAGGACGGATCAGTTTCAGCAAGAGCCTGACTGAATACCTGCTTGAGAATTACTCTGGGACCACAAAAGTTGTAAAAAATATTAGGGTTTTCAGTATGAAGATCACCAGAGTGGGACTACTAAAATTTGTTAATGATCCTCATGAGATTGTTAGTGCTGTAGATATACACAAATATACTGACCTGCGAAAGATAAGGCAAGCCATCATCTGGATCCTCACACACATTTGACAGAGAAAGGGAGGGTTAGATGGGGTGCAGGTTAGAGTCAGAGCTTTATGGGGAGTCTGCCAATGAGCTGTTCATAATGCTAAGCTGGATGTCGGCAATTGTGATCCCACTTTTGAAAGATGCTCCTCCACCTTGTTTTGAATCACTTCATTTTGCTTGTTAATCCATTACTTCCAAATGAACAGTACAGTATGCACTGCTCCTCAAAGCCTATTCACTGCAGTCCTCCATTCCACACTCGTGGTGTGCTGATATGTGTGCACTTATGACTGAAATACAGAAGTAGTTTCTGACAAATTTAATGGTGATCAGTTGCTTCAATGGCTGACAAAGTCTTACCGTACAAAAAGAATCTCTTGTAGCCCTCTGTTACAAAGAGGAGGGGAGGAAATGAGTGATGCAAAATGTTACGGCTTTAAGGATATAAGGGGAACATCAGAAGGTGTTGCAGATTTAGGAATAAGATAAAGGGATGATAGCCTAATGAAGATTCAACTAAGAATTAAAAGCAGGAAAGAATTTTAAAAGATATATAATATGAATGAATCACCATGGCACAGCAGGTAGAGTTGTTGGCCTCACAGCACTTGGACCATGATTCAATTCATATGTAAAATCTGCATGTTCTCTGGGGGTTCAGGTTTTGCATATATTGCTGAGACCAACAGTGTTCAAAAGTGTCCTGCCAAGGACTGGCGTTCCATCCAGGATTGGCTCCTGCCTTGCAGCTGGTACAGGCCCTAAGTTCCCACACCTCTAAAGTGGGATTGGAGAATAGACAAATGAATACATCAGTCTCACTTCTGTAAAGTGCCTTTAATAGCCTGCATGATCCTTATGGTTCTCAGGTCACTAAAATACGTGCAGTACTCTATTATGGCATATTTGGCAGACATCTTTGCCCAGGGCAACATTCAAGATGAGGATAAATTTCAGTGTTTTCCAGATATTACAATTGGATCTAAGAAGAATTCAGTGACTTGATATGACCCAGAGAGTCAGAGATATCAGAGCAGTGGATGGAATCAGCTATCTAGCACCCTGGCCACTACAACATACTGCTTGTCTTAATTGTACTACAATTTTCAGTCCATGCATGGAACAGATTTTTCCATTACAGAATTCTAGGAATAGTATCCTGGCCACAATGCGCACAAGGAACCAGGCCTAAATTAACTGCCGATGTTTAAACACACCCACAGTCCACTGCCACAGTCACATTTGAACTAGGACAGAACAAGAAAACCACACTGAAGCCATCACAACCAGTCCTCCATGATGAGCGGCATACAAATATACAGTACATTGAATTGAGCAGGATAAGAGGGACTGAGCCAGCATGCTGTACTGTAAATACTAACAACAGAGTTTATATTGCAAGTAGAAATTAATTTTATACACTACTTACAAGAAAGAGCAAACAGTAGTAACAATTTAGAAAGCCAAATGTTATTGCGCTAAAAGATAGTCGTTCATTATAGAGGAGCCGAGCACATGGCCCAGCATTTGTGTGCAGAGAAATCAGATGCTAGCCTACATATCACATGTTGTTTTAAGATTACTAGTATAAATATTTTGGTTTATCATTTATTATGGTCATTATTTTAGATCATAAGTGGCCAAATGTGATTCTGTATGTGATCTACAATGGCATGTCATGCCATCCAGGGTTGGTTCCAAAAGTGTGTCTGTTGCTACATGAAATGAATAGATGGAAAAATGGATGAATTTATGTTGACATTATGCCATAATAAACATTATTCAATTTTCCACTATTATTTACCATACAAATATCACATGTTAATTGGTTCTAATAATAATCCAAGTATACATGTTTCATAGCTGGCTTTGTATGATGTCTGCCTCTTATACAAAAATACTACACCTGAATTGTAGTGAGTTTCTAGGCTGAAAATGGAAAAATAAAATCATATGCTTGATTCATTTAATACATTAAAAAGTGGTATAATAAAGTGGTACATTGAAATTGTAATACTTAATGCCAATAACTGAAAATGTAAAAACATTGACATGAATGCTGCTTACGTGCTTCTCCAGCAGTACCTGTGTGCGATTTACAGGCTGTCCCTGTACATATATGGCACTTCCTTACAAATGCCAAACACTTTGAGTAAGGTAAAATGGCAGCCTCAAAATGGCCCCCAAACGATGTTTGCTAAGGACTGACAATCTGTCCAGGGTGAGCAATGGCACTAGCTTCGTTGGATCTTGAACTGCATTCTTCTAAAATGTATGAAATTTTCAAATTCTTAATGTCAAACAAAATATGTTCAATAATCACACAAAAACCCACATGCCTTACTGTATGCATTCCAAAGGGCGACTGAAAATGAGGCTTAATTTAGGAAGAAATGAAGATCAGTTAAATAAAACGCTGTTAGCTCAATCCATTTAGTCCAACCATGGCCTATCCTGTCAAAAATGGCACAAGTCGAGAAAATTGCCCCAAAGTTTGGTGCTAAAGGGAAGCACCTCCCCTGGCTCTGGTCTTACTGTACAGTATATAAGAGGGTCACGTCTTGAGTCCAGGAGGCTCCAGAAGGACTGCCTAGTATAAAAACTACAACATTTAGACTATAAGAGGGTCGCTATCCCAACCCATCTCATTCTTTGACCACACCGAAGCTATCGTACCTAGTGGAACCCCCACAACTTATACCGTCTTGGAGTTGCAGGTTGGGGGCGCTGTTATATCTTTGTTTTAGCTATTCACCTCCCCCCGCTCGTTTAAACAGAAGTGAATAACACGGGCGCGATCTTATAATAACATTCATCTTCCTCTTAGCTTAACGGCTCCGCTGACAAAGACGTGAGGCTGTGATGGCAATTATTTAAAAGCAGCTGCATTCAAGGCCTCAGATGAAATTGTTACTTTTAACCATAATGTGTAATAATAAAATGCCAGACGGTAAAATGTTTTTTTTTTTTTTGCAAATCGAAAGCACGGACAAAAGATCGCAGTCAATATTACGTCCCAACAATGCGCTTTATTCCAAATAAAAAAGTCTCCTGACTGACGCCTTATATGACTGGGACAAACATCGACCAGCACATCTGGATGCCTAATTGCATCTGAAGGAAGCCTTTCCCTTGGTCAAAGCAGCGGTTGTTCCGCCTCCCAACCACACCGCGCACCCATGGGTCCTTTTTAAATGATTGCATCACTGTGGCTGGTCATTGGCTCCTAAAGCCACAGCCCTGTCTAAACGCCTCTTGCAGATTCCTGCAGCTGCGAATACACGATTGGTTTATCATTCATTCATTCATTCACTCATTCATTCAGTTTCACATGTGTTACTTGGCCGTCCATCTATCCATCCCTCAATCCGTTTTCTAACCTACTGCTTATCCATTTCAGGGTCGTTGAGAATTTTTGACTGGGCTCTCAGGAACAGTTGAGATTTTTTGTTCTGCTTTCCACATATTTGAGCCAGACCAATAAGCGATAATTGCGGTAATACCTAAAGCAGTCTAAAATCTAACGGCAATTCTCCTTTGTACGTCTGTCTGCCTGGTTTAACGGTGCCCTCGACCTCAGTCCATGTTTAATGTGCCGTTTAGTCATGTAACCTATTTCAGTCGTGCTTTAATAAACGACAAATTCCATCTTAACGTACGACCCAGCAGAAGCACATCATTGCCTATATCGTTGAATAACCCTGACCCAAATTTCCGCACAGCTCTGCGACAATAGACATCCTTGTTGCCTGCGCAACGTGTACGCGGGTTCACTCGGGTTTTCACCGGATACTGGCGTTCGCTCTGGCCTTCCAAAGATTCGCATGTTATAATCGCTTATCTGACAGTAATAAGTTGAGTAGCGACATGGTTCTGTCTGCCCTGGGATTGATCTTTGTCCGGGATACTCCAGAGTAGCTCGGTATGTGTACTTGTGATCTGCGATGACATGACGCCCCATTTAGGTTGGTTTCTGACTTACAACTTAAGGCTATAGGTCCCCTTGAACTTGAAATGACAAAAGCAAAGCCAAAAATAGTTATATGTAGCGTATTTGCAATAAAATGTTTAATATAACCGTTTGATGAAAATGTCTCTCCTGGTTACTGCCCTACAACACGAATATTACCTCATGCATTCTATTTAAGTGCCTTAGTTAGCCAGTATTTAATATATCGTCTTTCACGGCGAGTGTACAATTTTTCGTGTTTGTTAGTTGCTGTATTTATATGAGTATTATTTTTAGAACTATTGCACTAAAAGTCGCTGTACTTTACATGTCACTTTTGACAAGTTCAATCACTCAACATTAGTTCTACAGAGCACCTTACAATAGCACTCCTCCACCATGAAATGAATACAGAAGATTTGATCACGGATGAATGAAACTAACATAGCAATTACAATCAATATATCGATCAAATTATCAATCGATGGTTATTTTACATATTGCTGTTCACAGCATTCAACTCTATTCACCATCCACCCACTTGGTAATTATCCTATTTATTTTCCAACCTATTTAATCTAATTAAAAGTGGCATGGGATGCAGCAACCATCCCTTGACAAGTGCCTTAGTCCTTACCAGACTCATACTCAGTCATGAAGGGACAATGTAAAGTCACCAATTAACCAGCCCCGACATTTGTTTTATTTACATGGTTTTTCAGAGCAAGTACTCAATCAAACTTGTATATAGCAGTTTCCACTAAAAATCAATCTTTTTCGATCTAAATAATCAACTATCGTTTCGTATATAGGGCCTTTCATTGAAAGTATAATTATCCTTAGCAAATCATGGTTTTCTGTAAAAAAAAATCTTTGCAGTTATCACCATCAAAGTCTTTTTTCAATTTATATAGTGCATTTCGCAAAATAAGCAGTGTTTTTTAATGTATTAAGTTTCTGTCAGAACAAGTACCGTGTAACACGTAATACTTCACATAGTTCTTTTAGCATTACAGCCCAGTCCGGGGTCGGGTCCCGCGCCTTGCGCCAACTTGCCATGATAGCCTGCTGGCTCCCCGTGATCCTGATGTGGACAAGTAGATTGATGGTCTTTCAGGTTTAATAGATCAGTCAATCACTCGATCATTGTTTAATTATGCACTTTTCACAGCAAGTCCAATAAAGAAATCAATCAGATAAAAATGTACATATGTGTATTGTAGCTTTTATAAGCAAGCAATGTCAGTTAAGCTTTATTTCATAAGGAGCCTTGTCAAAAAAAAGTATCCGGAAGATTTGCCGGACATTCTACAGGAAAATGTAATGAAGGATCTGACACAGGACAGCAGACTGTTAAAAAAAAGCTGCAAAAAAGCACACAAAAAAACAAATGAAAGCAAGTTTGTTAAATAAGGGATTTATGAACGCCTAGTACAATATAAGAGCCCTCTATTGGCCATATCATGTATTACAGCCACACCAAAAGCACCTTAAGGTCTCGGGACTGTAATCCTTTCGTTCGGAAAAGGGTCATCCAAATATAAAGCCGGCTAACCCAATTTTTAGACAAGTTTAAATCCGTTTTTCTTTTTACGTAGAGCATACTCCTCCTCAAAGCACTCGGGGAGACCTCCTACCCTCACATATTCTCAGTTTCTGGTCCTCTTAACTCTTTTTTGTGAACCAGGCGTTTTTCTGTTTTTCTTGAATCTCTTGCGAGTGTCCGTTATAAGTGGCTAGTGATTCAGGTGCACGCATGGGTGACTATTGGGCAATTTTGTGTGTGTATGTGTTTTTGTTCTTGTCTTCCAGAAACATGATTTACTAAGAGTAACTGAGGAGAAATTCTCGCTATGGAACCAGTTGTAATTTACTGGAAAAAAGCTCCGTTTCATTCAGAAGTCAGCAGCATTAAGCCATTTATGTCTGGATGGATGCATTAGCTGAAGTCGTCTGCCAAAAAAAAGACAGAAAGAAAGGAATCAAAAGGGATTAAAAAACAGTAAAACAGTGTCCGACGTTATTTTGTTAGGCTTGATGCAAAAAGAGTGAAAAGACGCCGCGTTGGATGGATACGTAAAATATAAACGTTAATTAGCGTTCGGAAAAGAGAAGGCGGCCTGCCGCCCCCACCGCTGCCTTCAGGTGAATTTCACACTCTTCTTTCTTTCTTTCTTTCTTTCTTTCTTTCTTTCTTTCTTTCTTTCTTTCTTTCCACTGCAGAGCAAACAAAGATGTGTTCTGGGTAATTGCTCTTCGTGTGTTTGCATGGAAATGTAGGAGAGTGTGACAAGGCTGATAGCTTCCAATGTTGTTCTGATCCATACTTTAGGCCAGCAGCCAAAGTATTTTATCTTTTAATGCATTGGAGTGATCTTCCAATTAGCTATTGCTTATAATACGCTGATTTTGGTGGCGCTAGCTGAGGGGGATGGGGGAGTTGTGATAGTTCTGCTTGAAAGGTGAAATGAGGGGCTTATTATAGAGAGAGCAGGGGCAACACTGCAGCCGAGTTGCTGTTGTAAAGTTTGCAGATAAGGGAAAAACCGGCCCTTGAGCATCCATTCTATTCTGTATATTAACACTCCTAATCTGCTGTGCTGATAAAACTGTATGCCATTTGCCTTTGGAGGAATTAGCCCTGCTTTACTTGGCTAACCAGGCGTTGGTGATTAACCTTTAACTGCCCAATATTCTCGGCAGACTCCTGAGTCCAGATTAGAAACTATTAGTTATGACCAACTAAATTAACAGCATTTCCCCTCCGAGGCCTGAGACACTGGGAGATGCACCATTTAAGGTGGCATCGGGGAAGTGATCGACAGAGAATTTGTCCTGCAGTGGAAAAAGGGGCGTTGAAAAGATTTGTGCACTTGCTTACATGTAATATGAAAAGCGTTTCTGATAGGATGCATTTATTCAACTGTATCCATGTGAGTGTACATCGAGCAGTATAGAACCTTCTCATGGCTTAGTGGTGTATGGAACTAGACTGGCAGATACAATAATGTATCTTCTGTCCCCACCCTCCCAACTTTTCCACTTAGTTGGTAGGTTAGCCCCAGCACACAGAAGAGCAGCCCAATATTGCTCTTGCATCCTCTTGCTCACCTGTTAGGGTGACACATTAATAGCATCCTTGTTCCTCTTAAGTGGTAATTTTTCTATTTTCTGCTTTCTTATAATTTCCAGGGGTTAATTATGTTATTCTTTTCTTTTCAAGTAAAAGATCTATCTATCTATCACAGAGAAAGCTAGGCCATGGAGGAGTAAAAGAAACACCAGTACAATTCTTCCAAGATAAGAGGTGGAAATAAATTTATGGGACATAAATAATCATACTACGCATTAGCAGGAGTAGGCAGCTTTCTTGGAAAGATAATCATTTTAATTGTAAACAGTACTCTAGGGTTCAAGGATGCCAGGGGCCACTAGGGGGAGTCGAAGCTTGATGGACTTTTAGCTGCAGAGATTCCACCTCATGATGGGGTTTAATGGCCACCTCTTGCCAGAAGAAGCTTATGTTTAGTGTCAGGAGGTGAGTTGGGCAAAGGTTGACTGATAGGAGGAAAAGTGTGAATGTTAGAAACATACAGAGACAAGGACGTGGAAAAGTGGGGAAGCACCCCAGGTAAGGGTAATTATGAAGCTGGTATGGGATGACTTTCACTTTGTGCTTAATGCTGCCATGATAGGCTCTTTCCCCGAAAACAATAACATGGATAAGTGGAGGATAAAATAGATAGGTTGATGGCATTGCAATAAGAAAAATTGAAAGTCAATTTGCATAGATCACGCTCCAACGCTGATGTCTCCAAAGTGTCATCACCCACCCACCTTACTATATCACAGCATTCAAATTCAATAAACATTTAGAAGGTGACACAGAAGGAGATACTGACATAACTGAGATATGTACTTTTCAAAAACCCTGACAAAACCATAAGATCTATCTGTTAATGTAAATAATGTAAATGTAAATTCTCGGGCACCTCCACAAATTGTGCAGTACATTAGCCATCCTTATATTGCACCTCAAAAGAGACGGCATACATCGCACTGATGATGCCATGGGGACGATAAATATGTTGTTGGCTGGCACAGACCTGAATACTCTCAACTTTTTAAATCAGATGCATGCTTCTAATTCCTTTGTGGGTGAAGAAGTGATTTGACCAATTTTTCTTTTTGTTATATAGCACCATTCTTAGTAAGCACAGTCAGTAAGGTGCATTCCATATACCATAATAAAAGAAGAGCATAAAGAAGAAATAAATGACATGGCAATAAATAATGGGGTGAGTATTTTGACGTGCCTCAAAAGTGAAAGAAGGATTTTGGATGATAAAATACACAAGAAGATCAGATCACTGAGGTAATCAATTATAAGTGTATAAATTCAATACCAGCTATTTGTTTTGTAAATTGTATCGTACAGAGCTTGATGTGAAAAATAATACATTTTCCCAAAAAATAAACATTGATCAGTGATACTGTGAAATACAAAATGGCACAGAGACTGAAAGTGGTCAGCAGCCTGACAGATGTGTATACCAATACAAGCTTCAGCAGTGTACTGGTGGCATAAGGTGATGGGGTACAGATAAAGTCAAGGATGATCTTGGTAAGAAGTTAGACTTTGATTTTTGTAATTTGCTAAAGTAGTCAACTGATGGGACTTCGGGATGTTTCAAATGCCTAGTTGCACGTAAGAGAATCGAGAAGGCTTAAGATGGTAGATATAATTTTTGGATTGACTTCTTTATTTTGTTCAAAGCTTTATTACTGGTTTTAGTCAGTGTAGTGGTACTTTCCGATGACTGCCAATGGTAGACACCTATAACTGTCTGAGTGAAACTCCTCTGTTAAAAAGGATAAAGCCAAAGTGATCATGGAGCTTAATTACTGAGAAACAGGTTCTTTACCTGAGGTGCTGTAAAGCGTTATCAACGATGGCTAAGGTGTCCCAGGAGCAGGTTCAGCCAGTTACTGTATGTACTTCATAATTTTTGTCTTCAAAACGTTTATAATTCCCTTCACTCTGAAAAAGAGCTTGAAGCATATTGGAAACAAAAAAAAAAAAAACTACTGACTGTAACTGATGCCATCGGATGCCAGGCTGTCTATAGTCAAGGAAAGCTACAATAAACCTCCCTTCTCTTGGGTTTTCTTTGCTTCAGACCACATAACGACTGGATTTATAGCGTACTATTTGTGAAGGTGAGTAGGTCGAGAGCTGTTGCTCTGTGCCTATTGGCAAGCCAGTCTCAGCTCACCATGCTTGACAGAAGGTCACAATAAAATAATGTGATACGTGCAATATGGCGGAGACAGACAAGCCTGCTATTCTCCTGTCCGTGAGATAACAATGGCAGTGGCTGGGGGCTAAATACGCGGGGAGCCGAGTGGAATTCTTTTGCATGGCTTCATTCAGCATTTATAAGCCTGCCACCCCAAGCACATTAAGTCATTGCATCTGTGAAGAATTGACATGTGATGCAATGAACTGATTTGTAGCTTCACAGAAGCTGCAAGGGGGCTGGCGTTGGCGGGCCTTGGCTCAAAGCTGAAGCTCACCTGGACTCTTGCTGCATGCTTACTTAAAACTTAAACTGCCAAATGGGGGAAGGACACGTATAGCCCAGGTATGAGTGTCCTGTGAAGGTAGCAACGCCACAGATGGGCCTTCATCAGCAGAACAGTAAAGCTGTTTTAATATTCTGATTGTGTGTATGTGTGAACGTGGGTATGGGTGTGTATGCCAGGGTTTGTATTATGCTTGTGTGGTTGCAACTGTATAAAGTGTGTGCAACCAAGGAAGTACTGGTTCATATAACATGCATGCATGTTTGGGGTATTTAAGCTGGTGTATTTGTATATCAGCACTCGTTCTGAGTGCTTAGGTGTAATTTACTTGTTCTGGTTGACTTATGTTGTGCCCGTATCTAAGTTTGTGTGATTGTGCATGGTGTCTGTGACTATTATTAAATTTTATTAAAATATACATACAATACATTTAGGTGATTGAAATTAGATTGATGTTTGGAGGCATGACTAAGTATTGTCCTGTTTTTAATAATCCTGCAATTAACTCTATGTCTTATGTGTGTCAGTGTGAATTTTGTATACAGTATGTGTATGCAGTTGTAGGTTTAGGTTACATAAACATGCATGAGTCTGTGTGGTGTATCGTGTGTGTTATCATTGTGGGTATTCTCAAAGTGTCTTAGGTTTTATATAGTTATGCGTGTTTATGTAAAGTATTTTTGTGTGTGCTAATATATAAATCAATGGGAGTACTGTATGCCTACCTATGATTATTGGATTATATTCATATACTGTAAGTCTGCCTTTGCAGTGCTGTGGTTAGCTTTAATAGAACCACTTCTTGGATTTGAATTACGGCTCTGTTGTCTCTGTGAAATTTGCATGTTCCCCTTGTTTCTGCACGAATTTTCTTCCACTTTTCTTTCCACACCCCTAAAGCCATGAGGGTTAGGTTAATTGTTGATTCCAAATTGACTCTGGGTAAGTGTGTGCGGGAATTGGCTTGCCACAAAACTGATGGATGCTCGAGTGCTTATATGTGTCTATAAATATTTGTATGGTTTCCATGTTATTTGTGCTTAGAGTGCACATCAGGTTCATTTCTGTATGTGTGTTGTGATTGCAAATTTACTTAATGCATTATACTATGCCTGTGTGAAACACTACATGTCAAGATCAATTTTCTATGTGTTTTGTGTATAGATAGGCAGATGTACATATATACACATATAAAACTGATACATGATATATAAGTGGATACGTTTTTATGTGTATAAATGGACATTTATATCAGAGAGAAATCTGTATTTATAGTCTGTGTTTTTAAGCACTTATGTGTTTACATTGTCCCTGTATGGTGCTGTGTGAGTTTAAGTGATTGTGAGTTTATTTATCCATCCATTTTTTTTCAAAACAATTCAGAATCATTATAGTGGGGCAGGCGCAGACTTAATGCAGTGGTTTTATGCACAAATTAAATATTATTCCTGGAGGAAGTACTAGCTCATCTCAGGAGAAACTCACGCTGAGCCAATTTAAAGTTCAATTAATTTCATATTATTCAGCATGAGTTTTGAATGTGGGCCTGCCACTGAGTAAACTTTTGTCCAGATTAGCATGTGGTCACCATATACACTGGATGGTGACTTATATGACTTTCTATAATGGTGCATCTGTGTCTTACTGACTCTACTCGTGCTTCTGTTTTAGAATGCAGTTTGATGTCCTGACATTCGGTTTGACTGGAGATGGAAATTCTGAATGCACTGAGGACGACTGTCTGATATCATAGGTAAATGTGCTGCAGGTCTCCAATTTGAGACCCAGAGAACACCTGAGGACTGAGACTATGAAGGGCTGTAGTTTATGATGGTACAGCCTTGTTGGACTACAGCTGGACAGAAGTTTTTTATCTTGGGTGAAAAGATGACTGCAGATTCTTACACTCTGCAGGACACCCATTTTAGATTGTAGCCTGCAGATAGAGATTCTGAGATCACATATTGTTGGACAGTAACTTGAGACCCAACATCACACTAAAACTCATTTTTAGTTTTGCAACAGGAGAACATTTGAACTGCAACGTCTGTATGGCTTCTGATTATAAGGCATGACTGGACTTTTAAGTCCTGTTGGTTGAGATCCTTACTTTCTGCTAGATGGCACCTGGATAGCTTGAGACTTGCCAGAGTTATAGTGTGTGAATCCTGAGTCACAGAACAACTATTGACTGATAAGCTGACACCCTACAGTACTACTGAGATGCTCAGCCTGTCACCTCTTCTGATAGTCTGGCAGTATTCCATGAATCTACTCTCTGAGCCACCAAGCACCTGTAAGACTGTAAGTTTTGTCTCGAAGAGTCCTAAAGTTCAAATTCAATACAGGAGACGTGTAGGATGGGTGCTGATATCCTAAGGCTAAGAACTTGAACTTTGCCCCTTGAGGTGTTGCTCAGAGACTTGGCAGATCATTGCTCCATTGTCATATGGGATTTGAATGCTGGAGGAGTGTCATCCACATTCAGTCAACTCCACTGCAAGGCATTACAAATACAGACAGTTTTGGAGCCATGGCTCCACATCTTGCCATTTAAACTATGCAAGAGGGCTGCTATTGCGGGTGCAGGGGGCACCAATCCTGGCTTTGCACGCACCACTGCTCGCAGCTCAGACTTCCCTGGTCTCCGCATTAAGGAGAAACGAGTAATCAAGGGCCGGGATTGGCGGGCTGTCAGTCAGCCACTATCTTCAGTCGAGGCCTCCTTTTTCTAATAACAATTTAAATCGTTCGCAGTCCTTTCTTTGCCATTATTCAAAAGATCATAATAGTTTCCTTGTGCCCAAAGCACAAAAAATCAATTATTTCCCCACAAAGACTTGAAAGTACTTAGCAAGTGCTGCGAGAAAAGCTGGGGGTTATATCAAATTGAAATTGCACTCATTACACATGGTACAATTAGTTGCCACCAGCCCGCTCGGTGCTTTAATTCCGAATGGCATATCTATATTATTACAGAAACAAGCATGCAAATAGCATTGTTCAGGATTTGCAGAAATCAATAGGATACAGTGCTGAGTGTTTGGTGGGGTCTGTCACTCAATCTGCTGCGGATTTGAGATAATGTCTGCATTCACATTAATGAAGGCAGCGCATGACATCATAGCTGACACCCAAAGAAAAGAAAGGGCTACATGATATCTGTAATTATTCTACTTGTGTTTTTGTTGTATATACTTGTGTTTCGGCTTTTCACAGAAAAGGATTAAGAGCATTTTAATGAGAAACTATAATTGTTTTGTTGTATGTGTGTGCGAGTGTGTGCGTGCGTGCATGTATGCATGTGTGAAGACACCAAAGCATAATTAAATGAGTGAAATTCTTACCCGCACCCTTCGCTGCTGCTGTGTGGCAACTTGGAGCCAAAGCCAGTGATGAAAGCAAATTGGCCTTTGTTTCACTGATACGTTAATTGGCTGATTAGTTATCTAATGAGACAGTTACATTTCAACTCTGTTATTTTCTCACTGCACTTAAGGCATCCATGTTTGTTTTAGTTTCCTCCCCTGTAAATCAACACATTTCAGCAACTGAGACTAGTGTGTGACCTCATTGCTGGGTTATATGGACCCTTTCAGGAGTGTGGGGCCTGTGAGCATTACCACCTTGAAAACTGTCCTTTTTCTGCCTACATTAATCCTGTTCTAGTTTTTTTGTTGTTTCCTTTATTTTGCCATCTCCATCCTTAGCCATTTTTTAGTAGACCACACATGGGTAAGAATGATGAACGCAGTGAAGCCTCCCACTGCAGGGTTCTCACCTTTTAGCCAAGCTGATTAGGAAGTGGAACTGGGCATCCACACCTCTAGCAGACTCCAAGCAGATGTACATAACATAATGCCTGGTGGGCCAGATCTTACCCCTTTTATAATAAGCATAAATTCCCATTTCATCATAAACAAAGGTGTAGCATGGGTTGGAGAAGATACAGCTGTTTCAATGAGCACTATTCTGTCTCCAGATTTCATGAAAGAAGAAGGTGACTTGCACTCAAACAAGATGTGCATCCCACTGTAGGACTATTATCACTCTCCTTCCCAGGACTGGAGTGATTGTCTTCTTATTTGTTTTATTATTGTTATTTTTATTCAAAATATCAATATCAGTTTTGTGTTTAAAACTCTTATTTACATTTTTTACTTTGTCATTTATGCCCCATGATGGACTGGCGCACTGTCCAGGGTTTGTACCTGTCTTGTTCCCTATGGTAGCTGGAATAGGCTCCAGCAACCCCCATGACCCTGGTCAAGAGTGAGTTAGAAAATGACTGATTTTGTCATTTATTTATTACTATTGACACTGTAAAATTCTGGAATATAATCATTGTACTTGTCCCTAAATTAACTAATATTACCAGTAACAAATACATTTTCCTATTAAGCTACCAATTTTTAAAATAATTACTTTTTATGGTATCAGAATTAACTATCCATGTTGCATCAGAGAGGTAGGCAGGGACCAATCTGGGATCGGATGCCAGTTTATCATAAGGCAAATTCATGCAGTTTAGAGACACATGTTATTCTAACAAACATATTTTTATATTATATTATATTATATTATATTATATTATATTATATTATATTATATTATATTATATTATATTATATTCCACCTTGTATCTTGATAACAGATTGATAAATGGATCTGTATGTTATTATTCATCCGTAAAGCCTGTTCAAACCAATTCTTGGTCATTGATTATTTGCAGCACTAAACAGAAGGCAAGAACTTACCCTGAACAGGGACAGTTCATCACAGGACACACACAGTCAAACCAACTGGGCTAATTTAAAGTCTCCAGTTAACCTAAACTGCATGCCTCAAAGCCCACACAGACATGTACTCCACAAAGATTAATAACGGGCTTTGAATCAAACCCAAGAATCATTAGCTTTAGGGCAGCAGCCCCACTTTCTACCTAGCAGTGATTGATCTAGTCATCCATTATTTGAACCTGCTTAATCCAGTTTAAATTCAAATCAGAGCCTTTTCTGGTAGCACTGGTTGTATGGCAGGAATAAACCTTGGGCAGGGTAGCAGTTCATTCCAGGGCTCATGGTGATTCTCATTAGGATAATTTATAATCTCCATTTAGCCTAATTAGCACATCTTTGGAATTTTGGATGAAAACTAGTATACCCAGTGAAACTCTCACATAGACAGCTTTCACACTCCACACAGACAATGACTGGGTTTGGGACTGGATCCCTCATGGTGATTTAAGAATATCTGACCTGCTACTAGAGTACACCAAAAATATATCAAAAGCATTTCTATTTGGTAGATGAGCAGTAGAGTAAGTCTGGCTGAGGCAAAGTCTTTGGTCATTTTGTGTTAGTGTGGTGTGCTCAGCATACCTCAGTATGTGTTGGCTATTTAAATATGACAGTGTTTAATGTGATTAGAATTACAGTTACATTAGTGACAAGAGGTAGTATAAGCACTGAATCATCAAAAATGTTAGTAAACCTAAGACAACTGTTAGAGTAAAGCTGGTTATGTGTCTTTTGACATCTGTCAGTTGCAACATGAATGATGTTTCAGTGTTGAGTGGATTTGGTTTAGTTATCTGTTGATGAGGCATGCACACATAGTCATGTTTTGATATCTATCATGTTGACAGTGTTGTACCTTTCTTTACGTTTATTCAAGATGGGAATCCTAAAGTATTATTGAAATAATTTTAAACCAATGATGAGTTAGAGAGGTATATGTCAAGTGTAGGTATGTATCTTAACATCAAAAGGTAGATATCATCAGATGTCAGGTACAATTTGAAAGTATGCAGTAGGTACAGTCTCTGATATGGATCTATATACATTTTTGACTTCCTTCAACATCAGACACCTTAAGAAAATGAAATTCAGTGATGAGTAAAGCTGGTAATGTGAGAGGTTCGGATGTGTCTTTTGACATCCAGCAGCACCATTAATGATTTTATATCTTGGGAATAAGTATTAGGCTTCTTGTTGAGACCATCCTTGAGATTGAAACCTGTTATTTGGCCATGCAATGTTGTACCTTTCACAACACATTCTATATTGGGTTCATTCTATACTGTAAGACTGCAAAACTGTTATGCATTTTAAATTTATCGCTGCTTTTTATGGTCTGTGTTATTTCAAGTTTATGGTTTATTCCACTCTTTGTAGTAACTGCAATGAAATTCTTAATACTTTCCAAATACAAAAAATAAATCAAGGAAGCAACCACAAATAGAAAAAGAAATTAGATCAGTAGAAACACATAATAAAAAATTCACCACACATATAGCATCCAGTCCAGGACATTCGGCATCCTCATTGTAAAGCTGCTTTGTTCAATTTTTAATCTGTTATTGACAGAAAAGATACAAATAGAATTCCAGCATACCTATTAGAGATGGCAAACAAAGCTTGAATTTGTTTGATCTTGAACTTTTTTTGTTTAAACTTTGTAAAACTGTTTACTATGTTTTGTATGAGTTCATGTGTAAAAATGTGTGTCTTCTCTACTGTAGATATGCTGAAATTTTGGAATCCTCCTGTATCTTATATAAATCTCTGTTATATGGAATGATATGCTTTAAAGCCACCTGCAATGTTGTGCAGATGATGTGTGATGGATTGACAGTTTGAATATGTGGATTTAGTTATTGGAGGAATGATTTGCAAATACCATCTGTATTGCTATTAGCCCAATTATACTTTTTACATGTACTAATTGTTCTGGCATAATGGTGCAGTGGTAGCACAACCACTTTATGGATCCAGTGTCCTGAGTTTGAATTCCATCCTTACTCACTGTCACTATGTAGTATGCACATTCTCTCAGTGTCTATGTGGGTCTTCCTTTTGGTTCTCCAGTTTTTCTCTCACATCCCCTGAATTGTGCAGATGGTGGGTTTGAATTTGCCCTTTTGGATGTATGATTGGATCCTGTGATAGACTGATGCCCTGTCCAGGGCTGACCATGCCTTTTAAACAGTGCTTCTAGGGTAGATACTGTAAACCCTATGTTCTTATACTGAATTTATTGGGTTTGGGAATAGTACATTTTGTGGTAATGATATAGTTTGTCTTCTACCTGACACTCTTACAATATACAGTATCACATGTCTTGGTGATCAGTCATGCTGCATCTTTAAATTTTCCTACTTCTTCTTCTTCTAATATTTTCTATGAAAGATGTCTCCATCCTTTCAATTATTCTTTTCAGTAATAAGTGACTCTCCAGGCTGGACTGCATCATGTTTTGGACATTAGTCAAATACAGCTACAAAACAACCACATTAAAAAGATTTGAAAGGTCTTTTTTAAAGTTTTATTGTCATGTGATACTGTTTATTACTTGAATTTGCACTTAGGTTCTGCTTTTGCTTGGTATTTCGTCTAAGGAGTTTCTAGTAGCTTCTGTCTTGCATGAGGATAAGAGCTGTGAGGTTGTGTTAGGTGGAGCTGTGATAGTTGGACTGCTAGTGCTGACCAAGGATTCTGTGCTGCACTTTCTAGCTCTTCTAAGAGAACCAGGTAAGATTTTTGTGATTTCTTCTCACCTTATATGTATTGTGATGGGAAAACCTCCGCCCTAGCCCACAAAACAGTGTGCTAAAGCCAAGCCAGCAGTTTTATTAACCAGATAAACAAGGTTTCAGCCAAACCCTAGTTGTCAAACTGGTACATGCCTAGTTCAAGTTCTGGTCTCTGACTGTCAGGTGGGGTGTCTCCATGTCTTGCTCACCACCTTACAACTCCACTAAACATTCCCACTCACCTGTAATTTTCTCCTCCACACTCTGGCCATACTAACCCCTGCCAATTATATCTTTTCTACAGTTTACATCCCGACTGTAAGCACAATGGCCTACTGGCAGGAAGTGGCCTTTAAACTTCACCCATGAGATAATTCCAAAGTGATCCTTAGAAATATTTGAGGTTAGGAAAGCTGCACTTGTAAGCCCCAATTATGAGTTAAAACACCAGGCTCCCTTGGTTGGTGCCTTACTGCTTGAACAACATTCAGCAGGTGTCTACATCTTCCATGTGGAAACCTTCTGGAGCCATTCACAAGAACAGACTTCTACCAGTCTCTAGACCCTTTTTTTTCTTTCAGTCCCATATAGTAATTGATCAACTACAACTGATGACATTTTGATCAAATGGTATACAGAAATACCTCAGTTAATGAAGTAGATGAATTCTGAAATTTGAGTTAGATTGAACAGGGAAAGAATATGGATAGGTATTAAATCAGCTTTGGTTCCAGAGAGGTTAGGGGGTGTTTTGGCAAGTGTCGTGGAGTATATGCTGTCTGGTATCTCACTACACCACTGCTGTTCTGCAATAGCATCACCACTACCTCCTTCTATGTGGATCAACATGCTCTTATCTGGCTTTTTCACTGCCTAGACATTCACGTTACCAAGTCCATCTCTCACCTTACTTAGGTCACAGGGGCAACAACATCTGCCTCACCTTCCTCAACTCTGCCATAAAACCTAAGCCAGGATCTTACTGGTGGCCCCACATCTAAACAATTGAATTTCAGCAGCAGAAAACTATCTCTGAAGTGCTTGCCAGTAAGTTCTTGCTACCTGAATTTCCTCTTTCATGTTTTTCACTGGCTTCTTTCATGGCTGGGTGCTAACACCAATGATTCTGCTATTAAGTGGTGTTCCCATTCTCCCACTTCTACTCTCTTTATAAATCTGCATTTTAGTTTCTGAAGATATTGCTTTACATTTACATGACAGTAGTACTGGGAAAATTATATTTATTACATTCTGAAAAAATATTAACATAACTACAGTACATATAAAATAACTAAGCATTGATGTATAACAACTTTGCATTTGAAAGTGCACATAGTATTTATGGCAGACCATGACTATGACAGCACTCTAGCAGACTGGTACTTCAAATTGCATATGCTTCATAATGATCTTTGTTCTCAGAGTATTTTTTAACTGAAGTTTTACTGTACTGTCACCTGGTAGTTGATTACCCACACTGGCACTTACTGGGTCTCTACTTTTGCCAATGAGGGTTCTTCTTAAGAGGTGCAAAACTAAACCTACCTGGCTTATCCAGGCCAGGTCTGCGCTGTTTCCATCCTTGGCAGCTCCATGCCTCATATTTACACACACTGTAAATATGAGG
>JANRMT010061414.1:17001219-17017545 GCA_026402145.1 Polypterus bichir lapradei
ATATATATATATATATATATATAATACAGTATATATATCTTAAATCACACATCAGATCTTCATGAACAAAATACTGTATTCAAATCTTTACTGAGTAATACTGTGTAATTTGTTGAGAACAAAATGATGTAACAATGGTCAATGGAAACCAAAATCACCAACCCATTGAGGGCTGGATTAAACATCGCACCGAAAATCAAAGTCAAAAATTGAAATCACAGGATGATCCAACTTGTGTGAATTTCATCACGGCAACTCATAAGGTGCATCCATGCATTATCCAACCCGCTATATCCTAACTACAGGGTCACAAGGGTCTGCTGTAGAAAATCCCAGGGCGCAAGGCAGGAAACAAACCCTGGGCAGTGTGCCAGCCCACAGCAGGGGACACACACACACACACACCTACACTAGGGACAATTTAGAATTGCCAATGCACCTAACCTGCATGTCTTTGGACTGTGAGAGGAAACCAGAATAACTGGAGGAAACCCACGCAGACACAGGGAGAACATGCAAACTCAACACAGGGAGAACCCGAGAAGTGAACATTACTGCAAGGCAGCAGCGCTACCCACTGTGCCACCATGCCGCCCTAAAGTGAATCAGTAGCGCGTAGACGGCAGATGGTGTGCTGGAGAATCTCCTCCCAGACCTGGATCAGGGCCTCAGTGAGCTCCTGGACAGTCTGTGGCATTACTTGGGGGTATCAGACACATAACATCCCAGAGGCTCTCATTTGGATTCAGGTCTGAGAAACGTGCGGGCCAGTCAAAGGCATCATTGCCTTCATCATCCAAAAACTGCCTACACACTTTGGCCACATGAGGCTGGGCATTGTCTTGCACCAGGAGGAAACCAGGGCCCACTGCACCAGCATAATGTCTGACAATTTCATCCTGGAACCTAACAGGAGTCAAGGTACCATTGCCTAGCACGTGGAGGTCTGTGCAACCCTCCAAGGTATGCCTACCCTTACCATTGCTGACCCACTGCCAAACTGGTCACGCTGGATGATGTTGCAGGCTGCATAACATTCACCATGGCGTCGCCAGACTCTTTCACATCTGTCACATGTGCTTGGTGTGAACCTACTCTCATCTGTGAAGAGAATGGGGTGCCAATGGTGGAGCTGCCAATATATGTTTTCTGGTGAATGCTAATTAACCTGCACTGTGATGGGCTGTGAGTGCAGGTTCCACTAAAGGATGACAGGCCTTCATACCTCCCTCATGGAGTCTGTTTATGACAGTTTGGTCAGAAACATGGAGACCAGTAGCCAGCTGGAGGTGATTCCTTGCAGAAAAGAGTGGATAACAGTCCTGCTGCTGGGTTGATGCACTTCTACAGCCCTGTCCAGCTCCCCTCATATAATAGCCCGTCTCCTGGTATCTCTTTCATGCTCTTGAGACTGTGCTGGAAGACACAGCAAAGCTTCTTGCAACGGCATGTATGGATGTGCCATCCTGGAGGAGCTGGACTACCTCTGCAACCTGAATCAGCTGCAGGTACCACCTCATGCTACCAGTAGTAACAAGGATATTAGCAAAATGCAAAACTAGAGATGAATCAGTAAGGAAGGATAAGGAGAGAGGAAATGTCTGTGGCCACCCCCTGAAAAACCATTCCATTTATTTAGTTGTCTTGCTGTTGTCACTTTCATTTGCACCAAAGCAGGTGAAATTGATTCACAATTGTTTATGCTTCCTAACTGGACAGACTGATATCCCTGAAGTTATATTCATTTATATATATATATATATATATATATATACATACATACATACATACATACATACATACAGTCATATTAAAAAGTTTGGGAACCCCCCTCAACCTCTCAACAAAAAAGATAACAGTGGTATATCTTTCATTTCCTAGGAACATCTGAGTACTGGGGTGTTTTCTGAACAAAGATTTTTAGTGAAGCAGTATTTAGTTGAATGAAATTAAATCAAATGTGAAAAACTGGCTGTGCAAAAATTTGGGTCCCCTTGTAATTTTGCTGATTTGAATGCATGTAACTGCTCAATACTGATTACTTGCAACGCCAAATTGGTTGGATTAGCTCGTTAAACCTTGAACTTCATAGACAGGTGTGTCCAATCATGAGTGGTAAAAGGTATTTAAGGTGGTCAATTGCAAGTTGTGCTTCCCTTTGACTCTCCTCTGAAGAGTGACAGACAGCATGGGATCCTCAAAGCAACTCTTAAAAGAAAATAAAGATTGTTCATTCTCATGATTTAGGGGAAAGCTACAAAAAGCTATCTCAGTGGTTTAAACTGTCAGTTTCAACTGTAAGGAATGGAATCAGGAAATGGAAGGCCACAGGCACAGTTGCTGTTAAACCCAGCAGGTCTGGCAGGCCAAGAAAAATACAGGAGCTGCATATGTGCAGGATTGTGAGGATGGTTACAGACAACCCACAGATCACCTCCAAAGACCTGCAAGAACATCTCGCTGCAGATGGTGTATCTGTGCATCGTTCTACAATTCAGCGCAATTTGCACAAAAAACATCTGCATGGCAGGGTAATGAGAAAGAAGCCCTTTCTGCACTCACACCACAAATGCAGTCGCTTGTTGTATGTAAATGCTCATTTAAACATGTCAGATTCATTTTGGAAAAAAGTGCTTTGGACTGATGAGACAGAAATTGAGTTATTTGGTCATAACAAAAAGCGCTTTGCATGGCAGAAGAACACCGCATTCCAAGAAAAACACCTGCTACCTACTGTCAAATTTGGTGGAGGTTCCATTATGATGTGGGACTGTGTGGCTAGTTCAGGAACTGGGGCCCTTGTTAAAGTCAAGGGTCGGATGAATTCAACCCAATATCAACAAATGCTTCAGGATAATGTTCAAGCATCAGTCACAAAGTTGAAGTTACGCAGGGGTTGGATATTCCAACAAGACAATGACCTAAAACACAGTTCGAAATCTACAAAGGCATTCATGCATAGGGAGAAATACAATATTCTGGAATGTCCGTCACAGTCCCCTGACTTGAATATCATTGAAAATCTATGGGATGATTTGGAGCAGGCTATCCATGCTTGGCAGCCATCAAATTTAACTGAACTGGAGAGATTTTGTATGGAAGAATGGTCAGAAATAACAACATCCAGAATGCAGACACTCATCAAAGGCTATAGGAGGACAGTGTCTAGAGGCTGTTAGATTTGCAAAATGAGGCTCAACTAATTATTGATGTAATATCTCTGTTGGGGGGACAAAATTTATGCACCTGTCTAATTATGTTATGATGCATATTGCATATTTTCTGTTAATCCAATAAACTTAATGTCACTGCTGAAATTCTATTGTTTCCATAAGGCATGTCATATATTTCAAGGAAGTTGCTACTTTGAAAGCTCAGCCTATGATAAACAAAAATCAAAAAAAATTAAGAGGGGTTCCCAAACTTTTTCATATGACTGTATATATAGTACATATATGACCCTATATACTGTAATATATATATATATATAAAGACAAAGAGGAAAAGAGAGAGAGAGAGAAGCATGGCAACTCAGTGATTAGTGTTGCTATGTCCTGGATCCTGCATACTGGGTTTGAATCCTATACATGGGCACCATTAGCATAGAGCTACACATTCTTGTCATGTCTTTATTCTGAGTTGTGCTGCAAGGATAGGCACCAAAACTTCAGTGGCCCAAAATTGGATTAAACATGTCTGAGAATGCTATATTATTTATTTACTTAATTACTTACTCACTAAAATAATTAGTTGATAATTAATATTACTTATATGAAAATATTAATTATTGCTCATTCTCCCGTGTTTACCTCTTCCCAACCAAATAATTTAATATAAATAGTTATGTAATCACTTCTTTGCAAATCAAATTGATTATTTAAATAATAATCCTGCACATACCTGTTATTGTTTATTGACGTTGTAAGTTACTTATTTTGTATTCAGTTGTTGGCAAAAAAAAAAAAAAATGAAGGGACAGTTACCGGAACTGGCTGCCCAGTATGGATGACCTCAATTAGAACTAATTACATGTTTGTATTTATTTGAGGCTTTTACTCAAAGTGACTTGCACAGTACAATCATTTCTAAATTTTCACAGTTTGATCAGGGGCACATTAATTGTTTTCCTCTGCAGCACACAGCAAGTCAGTTGTTAGCCTTGCACTGACCACCTTTCTTCTTGACAATTCAGTATCAGAGTTAGTTCGCCAAAAGGAAACCTACACGAACACTTGGGGAACACACACACTCTGCCCAGAAGGTACATCAGACTGGGTCTTCAGAGCTGTCAGGCACCAATATCATATTTCCTTTTCTTGATGAAAAGGTGAAGATGCCAGAAATTAGATAAAACTGATTTATAACAAGAGCTCCTCAGAGCAGCTGGTGGAAAAGCACATGAAAATTTGATGAATGAGAGAATCATGATAGTGAAAAGTGAAACTTCAATGTTAGTCAGTAACTGTGAAAAATGGGGATAAAAAGGTAATACCAAATTTTGGAATAATGTACCTTTGTGACTAGCAGCAAAGTAGACAAAACCAAGTACAAGAACAATTATATAATGTAGGAAGGGCATGTCAAACATGAGGCCCCCGGGTCGCATGCGGCCCGCAACAGAAATTTGTGTGGCCCGCATGATAGATCCTAGTTAGCACTGAACTTGTACAAAATGATTACTATCATTTGTGATTGAATCATTCTGCATTTTCGGCGTTACTTATTGACTTTTCTTACTTCTGCCTTCTGACAAAAGTGCGTTTTCCCATGGCATTACAGTACTGGAAACGTCATCTGCTAGTATAGCCACGAGCCTTGACCAAAGTTAATGAGCCACAATGTCACAACTGAAGTGCTAGGCTGCAGCAGCGGGCAGCAGGGACAGCCTTAGGCATGTGCAAACTGTGCACCTGCATAGGGCCACCACGCCAATATATATTTAATATAAAACAGAAATAGAAAATAACGACATAGCTGATGGCAATGTGGCTGAAATACACTGTGTTTCTTGTTAATTAGTACGCTGTATTTACAAATGTTGCTAGAGTTGGAGCAGTAAGCTATATGTAGTATTATAACGTTCTGCCGTAATGAGAATATCATGGACCACCACTTGGTTTTCAAGTTGCGGACACGTGCATATAGAAGCGTGTCAAGTGCACGAGGTGGCTATGCAGTGTCCACAACGGACGTGGCCATCCGCCATGCATAAGATACCATATTGACATTAGCGGGCGAAGGGGCCACTGATTCTTTCTCTGCCCAGGGCCAGCCACGAGCCTAGAGCCGTCCCTGCACAGGCTACACTACTGGCTGGGCTGCTGAGACTGGCCACTGGGCAGAACTGACCATCACGAGTAGTAATAGCCCACATATTGTCACATTTTTTTGCTCTAGTTTTATGTCATTTTGTGCTAGTATTGTAACGAACAGTTAGTGCAGACTACAGCTGAAGATCTGAAGTGGACGCGAGAAGTTTGTGAGTTGTTTATTAACATATTTTTGTGATTTTGAGTTTGTAAAATTAGTTTAAGTCAGGTGGCTTTTTGTATATCGGCTTATTTTACAATATAAACTTTGAAGTAAACTTAGTAAAGTAAAATTTGATTTTTGGAGGATTTGTTTTCCAACTTGAATTACCGAGCAATGAATTCAGTGAGCGTTTTCGTGATTTCAGTTCACAGGACTTTGCGCCGTTCTCTTACAACGTTGAGAATGCGCCTGAGAATATCCAAATGGAATTGATTGAACTACAGTCAGATTCTATTCTGAAGGCAAAATACAATGAAGTTGGTGTGCCAGGCTTGTATGCTTACCTGCCACCCTCGTATGTGCAGATCTGTAAGTTGGCATCGAGAGTACTGTCTATGTTCGGAAGCACTTACCTTTGTGAGAAATTGTTTTTGTTAATGAAAGCTACCAAAATCCCACATCGCTCAAGACTTACTGTCGAGCACCTTTCATCCCTCATAAAAGATACAGCTGCACAAGATTTCAAGCCTGATATTGACGAACTGGTTACTAACAAGAGATGCCAAGGGTTGGGACAAAAGAAATACTGTAGATCTCACACTGTAAGACTCCTATATAAGCAATGAATATAATATAACTAGCAAAATACCTGCGCTTCGCAGCAGCGAAATACTGCCTTAAAATTTTTATTAAGAAGAAAATTAAACCTTTTTAAACTGAGGGAAAATATACCAATAATTATTTGTTAAGGATCTCTTTGTATACCACATTGTGAGTTTGGCCCTCCGGTTGCAATATGACTAAGCTGTGCGCTGAGCTTACTCTTGAGCATGCAACGTACAGTTGGCCATGTGAACAGTAATCTTGTTTCAAATCTCACAGCTTGGATTGCTGCTGTCATAATTGGTTTGAGTTTCATGGTTTGTTTCAATTACGACAGTATTTGTAGGACTTGTGTTGAAGAGACATTCGGCATCTGTCAAGCGTTGTAAGTATACAACCGGTTTCATTGATAACTTCACATCCAGCTTTTGAGAGTTTAAACATTCATAAACATCAAAGTGTCCACTACTGAACTCGTCACCTGTCAATCTAAGATGTTTAAGAGGTATTGACATAGTCGAAAAGTGTAAAATATTTGGCCATTTCGGTACACTTGAAAGCAACACCCGAACAATTCAGTGGCAACCATCAACTCACATGCAGATGCATAGGTGAAGGGCTTAAGCATTTCACTCTTATAGTGCTCCTGTGCAGTATAATTATCTCCTGTACCGTCATCAGTCCACACCTTGAACCTGTCCCAGTCATTCAATACATAAGACACAATGTTCCTCTGGATATCAAGAGTGAGCCTGATATGGCCGTGCAATGTGTAACAAAGAGAATGGAAAAGGTAGCTGCCATCTCCGGGCATGGAAACCACTCGGTAAGTGACAGTTCTTTGATCGATGGTGATCACCTCGATAGACATGTTAATGGGGGTATGGTTGGAATGATAAAGGAAATGGGTACCTGAACAATGTAAAGTAAGTCTAACATACCTACACAATAACTATAATCATAATAAATGAACAATAAAACAGCGGAGAAGCCGTGGATTAAATAAAAAGGCTGTAGTTATCAGCAGGGAGACGTGAATCCCGTGGCGAAGCAAGGAAGGGAATGTAGAGACTGGAGCGATGGACGGCCTTATATAGGCAGGCAGCCAACAACGTGGGAGGCGTTGGGATGAGGGACCCAACGCCGCCTCACACGGTGACCGAGCTGCAGGCTATGGATGTATATATGTACGTAAGTAGGATTCAGTTAGCGTTGGGAACCCGCGTACCAAATTTCTTGAAGATGGGCCCATAAGTAACAAAGACCGTTGAAAAGTTCAATATGGTGGCCGACAGTGGCATCATACCACTGAAATAAGTACGTACATCGGTTTTGGTTAGCGCAGGGAAGCCACCTACCAAATTTCGTGAAGATGGGGCCATAAATAAGAAAGTTCAACATGGCGAACGTTGTCAACCGTTATGACCGTTACGCGTAGAATTTCGAAATAAAACCTGCTTAACTTTTGTAAGTAAGCTGTAAGGAATGACCCTGCCAAATTTCAGCCTTCTACCTACACGGGAAGTTGGAAAATTAGTGACGTTGGAAAGTTCAATATGGCGGCTGACAGTGGCATCGTACCACCGAAATAAATACGTACATTGGTTTCGGTTAGCGCAGGGAAGCCGCCTACCAAATTTCGTGAAGATGGGGCCATGAATAAGAAAGTTCAACATGGCGAACGTTGTCAACCGTTATGACCGTTAATGCGTAGAATTTCGAAATGAAACCTGCTTAACTTTTGTAAGTAAACTGTAAGGAATGAGCCTGCCAAATTTCAGCCTTCTACCTGCACGGGAAGTTGGAGAATTAGTGACGTTGGAAAGTTCAATATGGCGGCCGACAGTGGCTTCATACCACCGAAATAAGTACATACATCGGTTTTGGTTAGCGCAGGGAAGCCACTTACCAAATTTCGTGAAGATGGGGTCAGCCTTCTACCTACACGGGAAGTTGGAAAATTACTGATGTTGGAAAGTTCAATATGGCGGCCGACAGTGGCGTCATACCAATGAAATAAGTACGTACATCGGTTTCTGTTAAAAGTTTAATATGGCGGCCGACAGTGGCATCATACCACCGAAATAAGTACCAAATTTCAGCCTTCTACCTACACGGGAAGTTGGAGAATTAGTGACGTTGGAAAGTTCAATATGGCGGCTGACAGTGGCGTCATACCACCGAAATAAGTATGTACATTGGTTTCGGTTAGCGCAGGGAAGCCACCTACCAAATTTCGTGGAGATGGGGCCATGAATAAGAAAGTTCAATATGGCGGACGTCGTTGATCGTTATGACCATTACGCGTAGAATTTCGAAATGAAACCTGCTTAACTTTTGTAAGTAAGCTGTAAGGAATGGGCCTGCCAAATTTCAGCCTTCTACCTACACGGGAAGTTGCAGATTTTGTGACGTTTGGAAAATTCAATATGGCGGCCGACAGTGGCGTCATACCACCGAAATAAGTACGTACATCGGTTTTGGTTAGCGCAGGGAAGCCACCTACCAAATTTTGTGAAGACGGGGTCATTCTTCTACCTACACGGGAAGTTGGAAAATTGGTGACGTTGGAAAGTTCAATATGGCGGCCGACAGTGGCGTCATACCATCGAAATAAGTAAGTACATCGGTTTCCGTTAGCACAGGGAAGCCGCCTACCAAATTCCGTGAAGATGGGGCCATAAATAAGAAAGTTCAACATGGCGGACGTTGTCGACCTTTATCGACCGTTATGACCGTTACGTGTAAAATTTCGAAATGAAACCTGCTTAACTTTTGTAAGTAAGCTGTAAGGAATGAGCCTGCCAAATTTCAGCCTTCTACCTACACGGGAAGTTGGAGAATTAGTGATGAGTCAGTCAGTCAGTGAGTGAGTGAGTGAGTGAGTGAGTGAGGGCTTTGCCTTTTATTAGTATAGATAATATAAGGACCTAGCTAAGAGGCTATGACTCTAATTGTACGCTGTTGTACGAAGATTGTATGGAAATAAATTGCTTTTCTTTAATCTTTAAGTGTTACATTTTTTAAAGTTTTCAGTATTGGAAAGAAAGCTACAGTAACTTTGTATAATAGTATAATAGTATTTGTTACAGTGCGGCCCACTGACGCACATATGGCAGTCGAATCGGCCCACCAATGGTAGTGAGTTTGACATGCCTGATGTAGGAGGAGGCCTGGGCTGGTAGGAGTATTTTAATACTTCCTTTAATCAGTACCTTCCATCACTGTGTCAGTCAGGCAGTTTGACTCAGCAAGTGAAGCCCTGGTCTTTACACTCCAGGATCCCGGTTCAGTTTGATTCACTTTGTGACTGCTATGGTAGTGTAGTGGTTAGTGCTGCTTTCTCACAGACCCAGCATTCCTGGCATCAATCCTGAACCCAATTTGTGTCTGTAGAGTTGGCATATTCTCCCAGTTTCTATATAGGTTGTCATCCCACATCCCAAAAAATGAGCATGTTAGGTTAATTGTTGATTTTAAATTGGTTGATTGTAAGTTCAGGTATTTTTATAAGAGCCCCATGAAATGGACTGTCATCTTCCCAGTGTTAGTGCCTGCCTTGCATCCAACTTCACTGATATAGGTTCTCTGCAATCCCGAACTGTAATGCATTATGTAGGTTTCTAAATTTATGTTTGTAGTAAAACTCTGTATCTGTCTTATGTTCTGTCTAGGAAGGTGTGATACAAAATGACGATTACTTGTAGAGCTGCTTTCTCCTCTTTGTGGTCATGGATGCCTACACAGTACTGTCCATGTATTTAAAGAGGTGTTAAGATTAAACTGATGTCCACTTGCAGTTTATTCTTTGCCAACACTACATCCATAAAGCATCTTAAATGACCTGAACTACTATCATAGACAAATAAGGGGTGGGACCTCATTGACCTCAATAGAAATGGGAATGTTCCATCACAGGTGGTGAGAGGAGATGGCGATAGAAATGTGATTGGGGTCGTCATAGAGTTCAAGACAGAGATGAGGTGGAGCTTCAGTGACTGGCAAAGATTTGGATTTGATCTCCCTGATAGTTATGTGCTGTCAGCTGTTTATGGGAAGAAAAAGTCAGGTATGCATATTTGTGGTTTCTGTTAATTAAAATTAACTTCTGTATTTTAGTACATTTCTGTTCACCATGGTAGTGGAGAGTGGTGACACGTCTCATGTTGGTCAAACATGTAAGTAAGAATTTCACTGCACTAGGTACATGTGACAATACATACGACTGCTGCTGCTACTACTACTGTTACTACTAAACTGGTAAAGAGAAGGACATTTCAGACAGAGATAAAGATGGCATTGTCTTCAAGAACAGACTGACACTGAGAAGAAAAAGAAAGGGTGTGATGTGACAGATTAGAATAAAGGGTGGAGTTAAACAGAAAGATTGAGATACTTTTGGAGCTTTGCAAATATATAAGAATGAGAGCCACTCAAAAGTTAAAGGACACAGAAATAGACTGAAAAGGCAGCCCCAGATCCCCCATCTGCCAAGTGTAGTGTGCACTTTACACTTATTTTATAACCCTCATAATAATATTAAGGATGTCCTTCTAAAACCAAAAGGCAGACCCAACCAGGCTCCAGCTATGGTCACTTCTGAAAGGGGTGAAACCAAGATGTAACACGGGCTCCAGGCAAAATAGAAAGTGATCATCAATATGGAGAGAATTGATAGACGACAGCATGGGTTGGTTACATCAACTGGCAACCATGAGATGGCGAGAAAGAGAGGACTCATTAATCAGGATACTCACCCTAATGTTCTGAAGCCCACCTGAGTAAGGGGGATAGATATACTCTAAGTCAGAACAGTCTACAGCTGACAAGTAGTTTAAAACAAGTCATTGAATGACCAATCATATATAGCCAGAGATTCCTTGTCTGACACACCATATATTCTATGCCCACCTTGCATTCCTCATGCAGTCCAGTTTATATTCTATCTGTCCATTTGCTCAATGCCCAGCATGCTTTTGACTTAAATGTTGCCAATGTCTAATTTGAGGTGTACCACCTGGTTTTGGTCCACAATCAGTTTGCATTCTATATGCATGAGAACTGTGTCCACTTTGTGTCCTTTTTGTGTTTGTTGTGTGCCTTGCTTGATATATTTGCCCAGTAGATAATTTATAACTGGTATTTTGCCTGCAGATGATTCATGCCCATTTTTAGTCCTATTGGTATGTGTGTCTTTTATCTTTGGCTCAAGCCAAGGTTGTGCCCTCCATCCATGTAGTGTCTGCCTTATCAATGTCCTGTTGGTGTGCTAATTTGTATTTGGTTTACGCTGGATGTGACTTCTTCAGTGTAGCACATGAGTTCAGTCCCCCATTTTTGATGATGCCATCCATAGGAAGAAGAGTGGTTGTCCAGTGCCACCCCCTTCTGCACATCTCAGAAGAAGAACGGCCTTTATTTGTTTTTTTAAGTTCCTCTGTGCAAAGATGCAGCATCCAGGAGGAACAGGAGGGAGGGCAGAACACCCTATCAGTTGTGGCCTGTGGCAGCAAAAGAATAGGAAAAGGTCACTCAATTATGTGCGGTAATCACCGTAAGCATATTATCTGAGACCCAGATGTCTTGGGTGACCCCACGTGACACAGCTATTAACCCCGCAGCAATAGGAAAAGATGAGAAAGGAGGATGCTCCCATCCCTAAATAAACCAGGTCTATTCAGACTGGCCTTGTTCTCCCAGTTCATAAAAGATTGAGATATGCCCACAATTTCATTGGGATCCATCCCACAGCATGACCTTGTATCAGCGCCAGCCAGCACACCAGTCTGCTGCATCTATGGGCCTTTTCAGTGGGTCCAGTCATGTGAGATAAAGACACACAGTACAGCTCAATGAGATGTGTGAGGCGGGCAGGGCAAGGAATTCAGCTGGAAAGGGCCGTGCAAATCACCAGAGAGGGGGCCTGTTGTGTCCCACGGTGCAAGTGTGTGTGTGTGCGTGTCTGTGTGTGTGTGTGGGAGAGAGACAGAGAGACAGTGAGATAAAAAGCACTTTTAAATGGGTCTCATAGTAGAGTTGTTGTGCCTGCCGTGTGCATGTGCTGTATGTCATTGTATACTCTGTCATGGTGTGTGCAAGTGAATGAGGCAGAAAGAGATAACTCATTAGCATGTTTGATTCTCATTGTATGCTATATGTATGTGCATTTGTGTGCAGCTTTGTGCATATCTATGTCTGTGTGATTCTCATTATATACTCTGTGCAGCTAGTACAGATGACATTTTAGTATTTGGTTTTCTCATTGTATACTGTACTATTCGTGTGCCTTGGTGTGACACTGGTTGCATGTCTTTGCATTTGTGATTCTTATTGTATACTACTCCTCTGTGCCATTATGTGACTCTTTGTATAAGATATGTATGTGAATTTGTGTGTTAATATATGGATACGAGTATGAAGGAGGGGAGAAAACTGTTCAGTGGTGTGCATTATTGTATAATGTATTGAAAGAGAGTGTGTGTTCTTTATAGTATGTGTGTGGATGTTTGTGTGATTTATGTTGACAGGCATGTTTTTGTATATGCATGTAGCAGTGTGTCACAGAAGAAGGGTGAGCTCTTCTACAGTGTGTGTGGGTGTAAATGTGAGAGAAGTTAAATGCAGTTCAGAACTGTAAAGTGTATGTATTTGTGCCTATATGACAGACGAGCACAATTCATTGTGTGTATATTTGGAAGTGTCAGCAACCAAGAGGGAAAGAGTGAGCTGTTCACAGAGTCTGTGCACATTATTGTTAGTGTCCTTGGGTATAAAAGCGTGTAAGAGACAAATTGAGAGAGAGGTCATCACTGTGTCTGTATGCGGGGACACAAAGGGTTTTAGTGTACACATATTTGTATGTGCATCACAGAGAGATCATAAGCTCTTCAGTGTTTGTGTGCCTGTGTGATCAAGAGTAAGTGCACTTCAGCATGTGTGTATCTCAACTGTATGGGAAAATTCCACTCTGCTTGTCTACACCGTTACATGTGGCACAAACTGAATATTGCACAAATGTTACTAGCTAGGAAGGTGGACTGCAAACATCTTCCTTTAAAAAGGCACAACATAATTAAATATACACTGTATTTGCATGATCATGAAAGAGAGTGACGGCATAAAAATGCTCTTGGATAAGCGTACAGATTGTGGTATAATCAGTTCAGTCTACCATAGGAAGAGAATATGTGTGTGAATAATGAGCTGATCATTAAAGTTACACATATGTGTGAGTGCAAAGAGAAATACTCTCTTAAATCTTCATGTGTTATTGAATGCAAATTTAAAATGCATGTGGGTTCAATTGCATCTGTGTTTGTTCATGTTGGTTTTACTGTATCTTACAGAAAGTTTGACAAAGTAGGTGTAGCACTGGCCAGTTTAGTCTGAATAACACTGTGACCTTAAGGGAGTCACTTCACTTATCAAGGCTCTGTTTGTAACTGTAATCTACCCGGGCATCACAGTTGGTTCAGTGGGTGGTGCTGCTGACTCAATGTTCAGCATCCTTGATTTGAATTCTGCATCATCATTATTGTGGAGAGTTGTTCACCCATCATGTAAACCTGATGTCTACATCACCAGTGCGAGTGCTAGTGGGCCATGTAACAAACTTGAACCATGTATGCAGTTGAAAAAAAAAAATGATATTGAAGGACTCTAGTTCTCTTAATTATATGTCTGTTTTATGTAATTAGGGATTATTTATTTTTGTATACTATTTATGAATTATTTTTCTTACCTAACTTTGATTTGTTTTTCTTTGTAATATTTTTTTGTGGGCAGCACGGTGGCGCAGTGGGTAGCACTGCTGCCTCGCAGTTAGGAGACCCGGTTTCGTTTCCCGGGTCCACCCTGTGTGGAGTTTGCATGTTCTCCCCGGGTACTCTGGTTTCCTCCCACAATCCAAAGACATGCAGGTTTGGTGCATTGGCGACGATCCTAAATTGTCCCTAGTGTGTGTGTGCCCTGCGGTGGGCTGGCGCCCCGCCCGGGGTTTGTTTCCTGCCTTGCGCCCTATGTTGGCTGGGATTGGCTCCAGCAGACCCCCCGTGACCCTGTAGTTAGGATATAGCGGGTTGGATAATGGATGGATATTTTCTTGTAATTATTTATTTGACATCTTGTAAAGCACTTTGAACTACATTGTTTGTGTGAAGATATGCTATAGAAATAAATGTTGTTATTGATTTCTTCCATGTGCCTGATACTGCATGAATAGAGTCACATATATGCATTTTTTTTTTTTGTTACTATGTGCATATCGATTATGTGTGTGTTATGTTTGTGTATATGTGTGTATGTCACAATGTACATGTATTTAGTAGAAATAATTCTTTGTGTTCCAATTGAAAAAACACAGAAGCTAGGGAGCTGGGATGCAAATTATAAAGCTTCAGGTTCAAAAACCATATGGTACAGAAATAGTCAGTCAGGCATTTTCTAACCCGCTTAGTCCTGATCAGGGTTGGCCTATCCTAGCATAAGGCAGGAATAAACCAGTCCATCACAGAGTATAGAAATAGTCTGTACTTGTAAAGCTCCTCACAATTAAAAGGTACAATATAATTAAACACCTTTGCATGAGCATATCAGTGTACTACTGTGTACATGATCATGAAAAAGAGAATGAGACTGAAAGAAGGTTGTTGAATATGTTTATGTTTCATTGTGTATTCAGTGCATGAGTGTCATTGCATAGTAAGTTATCTCTCTATCATAAAAAAAAATCTTGGGGGGGAGATGAGACGTGATCTTCTCGGAAGACACTTTGATGTCACGCGAGACAAGGCAGTGAGACAAAAGGACAGCTGCTGTACATGCTATTAAATGATCGCCGCACACTGCGACAGACAGAACACGCAGTTCGCTGGCAGCAGCAGCAGCATGGCATCAGAGGATCCGACCGCATCTCCTTAGCGTGCGTTCAGCCCCCACCCCCTTCTCAATGCAAGCAGCAGAAACGCGAAGTGGCAAAAGCACAACTGCTGTACAGGCTTTTAAATGATCGACACACAGCGCAACAAGCAGAACACGCAGCTCGCCAGCAGCTGATCCGACCGCATCTCTTTAGCGTGTCTTCAGCCCCCCCCCCTTCAAAACGCAAGCAGCGTTATACGTCCCACAAGACAGAGATTTAACCACGCCTGGCGCCGAAATAAAGGACAAAGAGTACATGACAAAGTAGAACGTTGTAAAGAATTCAAAAATGTTGGCGCGGTACATATGCACAGCAGGTTAGAGATAATGGAAATACGCAAATTCAAAACTCTCAAAAAAAGGATAGGCAAGATCGCATTACCGCAAACAAACGGAAATTATTACTCTGTAAAATAACGTAACAGCAAAAAGAGATCAAATACATTGTTCGGATTTAAACTTTAAGTCCGAGACTTGTAGATCGTCTAACTCGTGTTGCCAGCGGGAATTAAAAGATTCCAAAAACGTTGTTGCAGTATGAAGTCCCATGAGAAGGAGACTTTTAATATGAGATTCTTTCAAGTCGCGCCCTACTTACAACCATTTTCAAACAAGACCACGGTCATCTAACTTCATTCGTGTAAATACTTTTGTCAGACTCACCTCTTATAAATTTTAACCGGACAATTATTTTATATGTTGTAGATGACACGTCAATAACAAAGCAAAGAAGAAAGAGCATGCAAAAACATTTGAGAAAGTCATTTTATTTATTAGAGAGAAAGAAACGATATTCACTGACACAGATATACGTTGCATTGTCACAATGGAAGTCCAAACACGGAATCAAAATTCAATGTGAAAGTAAAAGTGAAAATAATGCATATGTAACAATTCCCATGAAAATAGCAATATCTGTAAATTGTATATCCGGTAAACCAAACCCAGGGGTGGGCGAGCGAAGCAAGCAGGGGGCACGACAGCAGAAACACGAAACGCAGTGTACAGCATTCCATGCAGTTCGTGCTCAGCGATATACATTGGACAAACTTCAAAAAGAATCGCAACATGTATACAGGAACACCGCAACGCTGTCATAAGAAAGGACTCACTATCATTGATCTATATACATACTAAATCAACAGGACATACATTCAATTGGGACGATGTACAAGTAAAATTTAAAGCCAATACAGAAAGTGCTAGAGAGCTGGCTGAATCCTGGTTAACATAAACAGACATAAATCCAGCATATGCAAACTTAAGAAGAACTTATTCATAATAAACAAGACTTTACACCCAATAACCTCCCCCCCAGGACCTAGACACCCC
>JANRMT010061414.1:17026377-17114528 GCA_026402145.1 Polypterus bichir lapradei
GAAAGAAAGAAAGAAAGAAAGAAAGAAAGAAAGAAAGAAAGAAAGAAAGAAAGAAAGAAAGAAAAAGAAAGGTACCTTGTTCACCTGGAGGTAGGGCTTCTGAAAAGTTTTATTTTTTGTTTTGTGGAGTGATGATGTGCAGAGACTGGGGTCAGGAATAGTTGGCTTGGGGCACAAGGACTCTGTTCTTGTCACATTTGGCTTTTGGGTTTAAAGTCAAGCTGATTGGTCAATTCTTCTCTTAAAATTACTGATGTCACTTGCACTTTAACATGAATCGAGCTGAAGGGGCTGATTGCTGGTTTCCTGGAAACCTATTAATTTTTTTTCCTACGTACCAAGAAATATAACTTTTCACATTAAACATGAATAGAAACAGGAGGACTAAATATTCAGTAGCCAATCTTCATGTGTCTTACTCACACATCTGGTTAGCAGAGCTTGATACCCCTGAAGTTAGTCCCTCAGTGCAGTCCATACTATGTTTTAGAATGTCTAGCCACTCCCTTGAAGGGATAGTAGAAACTAAAAGGCCTATTTAATTGGGGGTTATGCTAGCACCAACCTAATGAAAAGATTCCCTGGCTGCATCAGAGTCTTTAAGGCTTAAGTCAATTGTAAAGAATTTTCAATATCTCACTGTATGCCAAGAGCAATAATGGTTAATGTTGCTGCTTGAGATTTACAAAGTTCATTTTCTAGTTGGATCACTCTGTATGGCTTCATTAACTCCCCATTTTTGTGTGGATTGTCTCCAAGAGCTCTGGTTTCATTTAATATCTGAAAAAACATGAATTTTATGGTAAACAGTGACCTAATCTGGCCTCTTGTTAGTTTATCTGTGATAGCATCCTGTGAAAGACTTATGTCCCATGTGGGGATATACACCATGTAGACACTAGGTCCATGCAATATGATAGTATAAACAGCAGAATACTGAAATGACCAGATTCATTTGTGCCCACATATCCAGCTGAGGGTCACTGGGCCTAGAGCCTGTCCTAGCAGTACTCAGAATGTGAAAGGAATAAGCTGTAGACATGGCGCCACCCCTGGAAAGAGAAGTTTGGTATTTTTCAAGTCAAAGTTATTTCTTCACCAATATTGTATGTATGCATTTGCCATACAAAATTGTGTTAATTTTTTTCTATAAATTTAAAATAAACACATTGCCAGTCCTTGTGTTTTTTAATGGAAGCTTATGGGAACAAGGAATCAGTGGAATTAAAAGCTACAAAAGCTGATATAACAAAACATACCTTGTGTGTTTCCGATGCATGTTTGTGACAACAAAATGCATCTGGAAATAACCACTTTACTGCATATTGCTGGTACTATTTGTCTCAATGTAAGGATAAATGTTCTATTAGCTTGTATGTTAGAAGTTGCAAAAAAAAAAGCACATAACATAAACAATTTATTGTATTTAAAAGAAAACCACACCCTGGGGATGAAAGATTATTGCATAAGAAGAGGAGCGCTGAGCAAGCATGCAAGGTTGGTCTTCTTTTAAAATGGTTGAATTTGATGATATTGCTATTTTTTATTGAAAAATGACATGTGTAAGCTGTTTTACAATGTGTGTGTAATCATAAGACGTGGATCAATATTCAACAACTGTCTAGGTTTGAACAATGTACATATTCAGTGAATTTTTAGGCTTTTGTTTTCTGTGCATCCTGTGCCTCATAAGGTTCCATTATAAAATGCTAGGACTAGCTATGTATAGAAAACATTTAACGTTAGAACAAATTTTGCATAGCAAATTCATATATAGCATTTCTGTGAAAAAATAATTTTGAGTTGAAAAATACCAAACTTATCTTTAAATACACTGCACTGAGCAGGATATTTGTGTGGCTATGTACTCTATTGATTACCACAGACTAGGCTATGTGGCCTAGTATCTAAGGCAGATTAAAGCCAGATTAAAACCAGGCTCTATCTCATTAGATGAACCAGCCCATGCATCATTTGTGACAAATGTGTAGAACCAATTGTTATGCATCCTAGTCTTGAAAGTAACCTTGGGCAAAGTTATCAGCCAAATCTCTACACCTGTAAAGCACAGTTTCTGTTTTTTTTTCCTCTTTATGCACAGCTTTATTCTTCAAACTAGAGATCTAAAATTTGCACATAGGCATTTCTCACCCGAGTTGGGTTTTTGAAATAAAATTATTCTTTATACAACAAAGGCCGGTAAGGACGGTGAAAATGGCTTGGTGATGGAGTGAATGTGAAGGAATACTACAGTATGAGCTATCAACAGGGAAACAGTGCCATGCAGGTTTTGACAGAAGCATGATAGTTAGCACACAATTTCTGCCCATTGCGTTTAACTTTTTTTTTTTTTAAATCAAAGATTTCAGTTACTATTTTTTTCATGACCCCAGACCCCTGTGTGGTGCCATATTTTCTCCAGAGTTACTTATTGTAATTTGGAGTTACAAGCATAACCTGTCACCATTACAGCACTATTGTAACAAGATATGATTCCTCTGTTGCATTTCAAGCTACATAAGTCAGGTTGTTGACATATATCAGTTGACCTATCAATATATTCAGCTGACTGAAATCTCAACAAACTGGGATCACTGTTCATATTTAGTTTTTTCTCACTTTACGTATACAGTGAAGTTTGAAAATAATACCTGAGCAAAGCTGGAAAACAGAGCTACAATTTCAAAATAGGAGTGGTGTGAAATTTTACAGTGTGACCTGTTGACAGAGAAACAATGCCGTGGATGGTGGGTGGTGGTGTGAAGGTTAGCTTGCTTGCTTTCCAACCAAAGAAATCTGTGTGTTGCTGGCTTCTGTTATGTTTGACTTTTTCTTTAATCATTAATTTCCTTTACTATTTTTGTCACAGTCCAAAGCCATTCCCAGAAGGGTAATATTGTCACTGGGATAAATTGTTGAAGTAAGGGGTTCTTTGCACCATAAGGAAAAATAACAAGAATAGTGTATACAAACAAGCTTAACAATGAACAATAGTTATGTACTAAATGCAACAAGTTTAAGGGTAATAAAGTTGGGCAGTATATAATTTATAACTATGTTTTACCTTTCCATTTTCACACCTTGGCAACACAGGGTAAGTCAGCTAAATGACTATAATATTAATAATACTAATAAGTGGAGTTATTTCCAAAACAGCTTAAATCCAAATGAAGGATACTACAGTTTGTATGAGAATATACATCAGGACAGATGACACCTCTAGTAGGGTGCTATTAAGACTGCTTTTAATGACACTACTAGCGTGTACAAAGATTAAGGTTAGCAAGAAGGTTGAACTGGGTGAAGGTCAATGACCATATAGAACAACCAGGAACAACACAGATTTCATAATGGAACTCAATAAATCAAAGTGAACAAAACCAAACAGGCAAGAACAAAAATGTTGTACAAGAGAAAAACTAGAGAATAAAACCAGAGAAAAGTAATGCTAGAGCCAACTTGGAAAAATGCAAACTAATACTACAGATGTGTTGTAAGGAATATCTACTGAAGCCAGACACATCACATACTGCCATATTTATGGCATCACTGATCTGAATCTTGTGATAATGAGAATAGGAATGTGATGACATGTGACCAAAACAATGTCACGTAATTAACAAAAACAAAGAACCAAAAACAGCACCTTTAAAAGATAAACTAAAGTGATACCTGAGGTCAGAAATGATAATAATGCAGGAAAATATTACAGGTGCCGCAAAGTGAACTTGGAATAGCTTCTTCTATCATGTGTCACCCACATGTCTCCAGGACAGGTTCTATATGTTTACCAATTAGCTGTGAGTTCCATCTGAGGTTGAAATGCTCACTCAGTTCCACTTGCAACCATATATTTTCTTACTAGCATTTCTTCTCCCTAAGCTCTCATCCTTTCATGCATTGTCACTCACATGTGCCCTTCCTAATTTGCTCCTCCCTGTACTACTGACCTCCTGACGTTAATTAAATAAGATGTCACTCCTGGTGGTATCAGGTGCTTCAGTATGACATAATGCCTTGCTGTGTAAGTCACACTAAAGGTAAAAGAGTCATTAATGGACCTTTAAGTTGGCTTCGGTCTTTCCACCTTTGTGTTTTTTCTATGGACACAAACTAAAGGTATGAAGTACTAGGCCATGCCATGCTCCCCTTTCATATTTTGTGATCTAAAGTCAAATTAATCCAAGCTTTCTCTTGCCTTTGTTCTTCATGTGTCTTACTTCTTTTGAATACTGCCATACTATTGTCAAAGATACAAACAAGGCCATTTAAAATCCAAAAGGCTTCTCCTCAAAGGAGTATTAAGAAAGAAAAGCACTTGGCAGTGTGGTTTCTCATAAGGCCTTCAGGGTCCCCAGTTCATCCCAGATTGGCTCTCTCTGCCTCTGCTTCCAACTGCCCAGCTCATTGATTTATTTTTAATATCTTTCTCAGTTACGAAAAGCAAGCTGGAGATTTCTTTGCAACAAAACGAGTGCCACTGTGCACACCTGCTATTAAATCACTTTATGAAATCTACTCTTGCCAGTGGTAATTACAAAGAACAACTTCATATGGCCGTGCTGGGCTGAGCTGCAGATAACGGCCTGTGTGGATGGCATGCAGCTCGTGCTTGGAAGGTAAAATCCCTTATCTTATCTCCATCTCCACACAACAACCACCCTCTCTTCAATTCAGCCTTAATCTCCTTAGTAAACAATACTGATATTTTTCATCCACAACAAAAAAATGGGTCTGCCAGATTCAGTCTGATAACGCGTCTCATTTACAGCACTGTTCTGTGCAAAAATCTTGCCTGATTTTTCTAATCTCTTTAATGCATCAGATTTACATTTTTTCCCTTTTCTTACAGCCATGTTCAGTTTAGCATGTGCTCATTTCTTTATTTATTGCTGTGAAAAGACAAGCAGCTATTTATTAATAAAGATGAGGAAGGAGAGGCCTCCTTGCCAACAAAGGCAGGCCATTATTGTGCAAAATTCAAAGAATGACCCTCGGGAAGGATCAAATCCTTGTGCACATTATTATTGTTATTATTATTATTAGTGGTAGAAGTCGCAGTGGCACATTGAAAAAACACTGCTACCTCTTTGCTCCAGAGCACTAGATTTCATTCACAGGCCAGTCACTATCTGTGAGGATTTGGCCAATTTTCTTGTGTCTACATACATTTGTCTTCTGAATCTGCATTTTTCTCCCACATTGTGAAAATGAAGAAAGATTAGGTTGTCTGGTGACTTTTTACTGGCCCAGTGTACGTGTCTGGGTGAATGAGTGTGCCCTATAACTGACTAACACCTCAACTAGGATTTGTTCCTGCCTTGCTCCTAGTGATACCAAGGGTTAAATGGGTTTAGTAAATGAACAGATTATTATTAGCAGTAGTACTGATGATAATATGGAGATGGTCACTGCTTTGTGACCAATGGTACTGGGCTACGCTCTGATTCTCCTGTACATGGTCCTTGAAAAAAGTGGCTAAGAAAATTTTTATTATTATAATTATGATTATATTTACTAGCAGTAGTTGTACTAGCAGTAATAATACTGGTGTCTAGTACAGAGATCCCACTTTAAGCCCAATGGACAAAGAAAATGTGTTATAAATCCATCCATCCATTATCCAACCCGCTATATCCTAACTACAGGGCACAAGGCAGAAAACAAACCCCGGGCAGGGTGCCAGCCCACTGCATGGCACACACACTCACACACCCACACACCAAGCACACACTAGGGACAACTTTTAGAATCGCCAATGCACCTAACCTGCATGTCTTTGGACTGTGAGAGGAAACCCACCCAGATACAGGGAGAACATGCAAACTCCACGGAGGGAGGACCAAGAAGAGAACCCGGGTCTCCTAACTGCGAGGCAGCAGCGCTACCCACTGTGCCACTGTGGCACCCTGTATTATAAATGTTATAATTATTATTATTTTATGCTGTTAATATTAATAATTATAATAGTTGTAGTGCAGTGGTTAGTACTATTGCTTCACATCTCCAGGGGTGTTCATATTCCAGTCCATTGAGTTTGCAGGAATTCTTTATGTGCATGTACTGTACTTTTTCCTTCAGTTATTCTAGTTTTTCACTAAAAGTGTGTTAGTTAGATTGGCTGATCCAGTGTGAGTGAGTGTGAATGTGTCCTGCTACAGGCTGACAACTTATTCAGGGTTGGTTCTGGCCTGCCAGTATAAACTTCAAGTCCCTGTGACCGTAAAATTGGATTACATGGGTTCAGCAAATCAATGGACGGATGGTAGTAGGATAAATAGTAGTACTGGCAGTAATATTAGTGGCAGTAACATTGCCACTCTGTCCTATATTGGTTCCTGGTTTGGAAAAAAGCAGCTAAGAAAATGTATTATTTTTATTACTGCTGTTAATAATAAAGATGAAAGTACTTTTATTATAAAAATGATATCTGTTAGAAAGCAAAGAGATGGCAACATTGATTTCACAGAGTGCCTTTCTGATATGGCCAATTTGTACAATAATTTAATCCGGTTCCGCTTCATTTGTGTGCAAAGATATGCTTTTATTGCAGTCTCGGTGGCCAAGTTTGTCAAGCCTACTGATACAGCTCACACAACAAGGAAGGCCACCTTTTATTGTTTGCTCCAGGCTCTGTGTCATTATTAGGAAAGGTTGAGCGACAGATCCAGGTGCTCACGTGTACACATACACATACACACACACACAGTTTTCTGAGCTTGCACAGTCGAGAAAGGAATTATTGATCAAGGCTGGATTTAGTGATACAGGACATGGCAGCTGAGGTTAGAGGCACATTCACAGAGAGCAGAGATACACTGATGTCGGTGCTTGGGGAATGTCATAGAGAGTCGCAGCTGTAAAGCCTTTATTGGTGGAGTGCTCAAACTTATTTCTTCCAGCTTACAAAAGTATAATATAGAAGCCTTATTTTCCTTCAACATAGGCTTAACGTTTTATATCTTATACAAATATCAAACATTTGTAAGAAATCCAAGAGATTTATAGTATAGCAAACAAAAGCTCAACTTGAACAATGTAAGATAGTCAGGGACAGCAGCAGGAATTTAATATCTATTTAAAGCTAAAAGCCAATGAAATGGAGACTTTATATAATACAAACCTTCATTCTGTGTGAAATTAAACTCTGGTAACAGACACCAAAAGATATTTCCTACAGTTACATAAGATCAAGTTTAAACTGACATAACGGTATGTTACATCTATACAAAATAAACTATTTCAGATAAGAACTCAGCTTTTGCTTCTAAATGAGACAAAGTGATGGAAGGATACAATTAAAAACTATTTAGTGATATAGGGCAGAGTGGTAGCTCTGAGGCTAGGGATTTGCACCGGTTGCCGGTTTGAACCCCACAAGACAGAAGAAGTGACTCTACTCCATTGGGCCCTTGAGCAAGGCCCTTCACCTGCAATTGCTTTGTCGTGGTTATGACGTTAATCTGCATTCAGCCCTGCGCAGGTCCTCTAACTTACAGGAAAATCTTGGGGGTTGGTGGCAGGATTGGAACTCCAGCCGCTGTAACAAAACTCACACTGTTCCAGTGTGGTGCTGAGGTGTCACCTGCTGCAATTTAGTCCCAGTCCAGTTAGTTTATTGTAATATGTGTGTGTTTTGTAACAAGCTACTAGTGCATGTTCCCAACCTTAGTGATAATTCCCATCTATACATTTACTGATTTTTTTAATCATACTGGAAACTCATGGAAAGCAAAAGATAACAGCAACCCTGGACAGGATACCAGTCTGTCACAGGGCACACTTAACACTCTTATTTATTCTGTGCCAATTAAGAATTGCTAGTGAACTGGCTTTAACGTTTATTTAAAACTAAGACCTTCTTAAATAGAATGTCAGTTTTGACTGCAATCTACTAGAATGAAGCATGTACTTAATATGTATATACATCAAAGAACTAGTTAAACCAAACTTTTTCCCCTAGTGCTGGGGATCAATAGTGTCATTCACAGTAACATGACACTATGTTATATCAATCCATTCATTTAAAACACTTCAGGATTGAGGGGGCCATAGTCCATCCCTGCAGTTTCAGGCACAAGGCCGAAACCAACAATGGACAGGATTCTAAACTATAAAATATATATGTATGTTATAGCTGTGCAAAATAAATCATGTCTTAGACAATACCTAACCATCAATATTCATATAACATCCAGTTTCCTGGGCTTGAATTCTGCATCTGATTGTTACCTGAGTGGAATTTGCATGTTATCTCTTTGCCTGTATGTATTTTCCCTTCAACTGACTGAAGATGTGCTGATTAGGTTAACTGGCAAATCTGAACTGGCCCTGTGTGAATGTGTGTATGTACTAGCACGCTCTACAATATACTGGTACCCTACCTACAGTAGGGCTGTTTCTTGTCTTGTGCTTAATGCTGTAAGGACAGACTCCAGCCGCCCATGACCATGAGCATGTTTTGTTATGCTATGCTATGTTTTAGTACTTTATCCATATAAGACAAGAACATGCTTGCTTGGATAAGCTCCAGCTGCTCTACAACCTTGCCCTGGAAAAGCAGGTTTAGAAAATGGATGTTTCTACCATGAAGTCCTAAGCTCTGAAATAATTACCTACAAAATGATTTTTAGAAGTAAATAGTACCTAATATCTTAGAGTAATTTAGCATATGATGCCAAAGAAAAATACTAATTATAATTCAGTAATGTTTACCTGATTTACTTTTGTAACTTTGACATGCTAAATTTGAAATATTAGGTACACTTTACCTGATTTATTTGGATGTGTTCAATACACTGAATTTGGGTTTTCTTTATCATTAAAACATGGGACTAAATTAAGTGTATTGTTATGTTGCCACTAACAGTTATTGGGGCATAAGGGATAAAATAGAAATAGCATTGCTCTCTTTCTCTCCCCTAGTCCTCCCCCGTCCCCCTCATAGTGCCTCTGCAAGTGACGCAAGCTACACCTCATGAAGTCCCGGTCCTCTGACATGCCAAGAGGAGGAGCATGTCTAGAGCAAAATGAACCTCTCAGCAGCAGTGTAAATAAGATTAAAACTGAGATATCTTATGAAGATACAAATACAATAGACTAATGATATAATCTTAAACGGTGCAAATATAATAGACCAAGGGTATGACAGTCGATGTAATCGACGTCTTCGACTACAAAAAATCGTTTGTCATAAACAGAACCTTCAATAGAGGCTCCAGTCACAAAGAACCACATTGATTTTCATAACTGCAATGCACTACATGAACGTCTGGGGGCAGTATTGTTTGTTATTGTTTGTTAAGACTGCACACAGTCCTACTAATGAAGAACGACTTAGGAGAAGAAAAATGTAGAGGAAAATAAACGTGGTTGCAATGGTGAGTCGGATAGAGGAGATGGAAGGAGATGGAAAAAAATTGAGACAGAAACTTTCTAAAGTGTGGGAGCACTTCACTGAAAAAGAAAAAAAAGTTGAATGCAGATTATGCAAAGCGGAGCTTTCTTTTCACGGCAGCACCACCGCGATGCATGAGCATCTGAAACGCAAGCATCCTGGAGATGTGATGCCACCGTCTATTGAGAATTTATGTTGGCACTGTTAGTTAGTTAGTTAGGGTCAGTTCAGGAGGGGAGGGAGAGTGTGAACGAGACTGAGAAAATAAAAGTAAAAAAAGCTAACTTTTACAAGTAACAAATTTACACCCGATCTGCTCGTTATCAAATAATATTGCATTAGTTTTCTAATTGGTACTATTCAGGTCATACAATATGTCTTTTTCTTTTTTTTTCCCCGATGCTGCGCTCTGACACCAGAAGGTGTCAGCTTATTCAGTGCTAGCAGCAGCACGCAGGTGGCCGGTTGCTTGTGCTATAACAAGTTGACCTGGCGGCATTCAAAGCATATGTACTGCGCATGCAAGGCATGCATGGGGTCCAATGAGAAAAGAAGAGCGTTCATGGCTCGCCTTGCAGAGGAACATTCTATCCTCTGCATGTCCTGGAGTCCTGTGCAGACTGGGCAAGATCGGGGGGAAAAACAAACGTGGTCACCGATTACAACCGCAAGAAGGTACGCTAATGAATATGAATAATATTGCATCCGTGCCACAATGTTTTCCGAAATGTACTATAAGGTCATAAAATGAATAATTCCAAATATCATATATACTCGTGTCTCTGTTTTTTTGTCAGTGCGGCTTTGACATCACAGGTCATAAGGCGCATACTAATTCAGCGAAAGCAGGAACACTCAATAAAATTGAATAAAAAAAAATCAAGTGACAATGAGATACGAATAAGGCAGATTCGCCAGCGTTTGTGTGTCAGCTTTTATCCATCCAGATCAGAAAATTTCCAGTTCGATTGTCTCAAAACACCACTCACATCTACAGTTATTCCCAGTTTCAGATGCAAAGTAACGGCGTCAGATCTCGGGGGGGTGGGTTGGGTGGGGCGGTAGTATGTATCGTGATCGTGACTGAGAGAATAAAAGTAAAGAAAAAAACGGTAACTTTTACAAGTACTATATATTTACAGTGGCTGTTACAGATGCAAATCAAATGTATGTGTTTATTGTATAATATTAACAATAAGAGCAACTCACTACTCAGAACGGTAAATATACGAGGCAGTCAGGATCGAACGAGGGGACTCTTGATTATAAGTCATCAATTCCTACTGCTGAGCCACAGAAGCTATTGTAGAAATATTGTAGAACTTTTGTGAAAGTGTTTATTTGATCTTTGCACTTCAGGCTTTACACATTATATAGTTTGTGTCTACATTTTGTCATTTATTACTAAAATATGAAAAACATTTCAGTTTTAACAATGTCATTTTTGGTTATGTTAAATGCACTTTAGTTTGTATTGTTTACTGTATTTCTTTTTTATTGTGATGGTCACACTAATATAAAAACATCTGATTATTTTCTTATTCATATGTTTCACTGGTTGTTATTTTAATTTGATTATTATTAATTTTCATCGAGTTAATGCAGACACATCAGGGTGACATTCACAGGTTGACAGACGTGAGCAGATGAGGTGAGACGTGCACTGGAGCCCAAAACAGGATGTGCAACCACAGGTCGCAGGCATCAAAATAGTAAGGCATGAAATAATCGTGACTAATCGAAAAATAAATTGAACAATTAGTCGACTACCAAAATAATCATTGGTTGCAGCCCTACTATGATGTTAAAAAAAAAACAGAAAAACTAAAAAATACTGTAAAAGGCTAGTTACTTAAATAAAAATTTAACAAAAGGACAATAGCTTTCTGGGCAGCACGGAGGTGCAGTGGGTAGCGCTGCTGCCTTGCAGTTAGGAGACCCGGGTTCGCTTCCCGGGTCCTCCCTGTGTGGAGTTTGCATGTTCTCCCCGTGTCTGCGTGGGTTTCCTCCAGGTACTCCGGTTTCCTCCCACAGTCCAAAGACATGCAGGTTAGGTGCATTGGCGATCCTAAATTGTCCCTAGTGTGTGCTTGGTGTGTGTGTGCACACCCTGCGGTGGGCTGGCGCCCTGCCCGGGGTTTGTTTCCTGCCTTGCGTCCTGTGTTGGCTGGGAATTTATATCCAAGCAAATATAATACACAGATCCTCAGAGGTCTCAATAGGTAAATCTAGGAAATTCTGAAGGTATTTTTAAGAGGACAGATTATTTTGTATCTTTCTCACTCAAATAAACTGGAAACCAAGAAGGCATCTGAGTTAATCAGTGACATTACCAGAATAGATCTAGAATAAGCCAGGTCTCCAAATGAGGCACTCTATAGGAAAAGACCAGTTTTGCAATTACAATTTGACCTGTTGACTACTACAGAAATGGAACAGCATATCTTTAAATTGCGACATGAACATGGGGAAAAGGCCAATAAGATCTTAGCACAACAAACCCACAAGCAGGAAGTCCATAATGCAATAAAAGCAATTAACAACACATATGGAGATAAAATAATTGAGCATAAAAATATAACTTACACATTTAGAGAGTACTATAAGTCCTTATATTCTACTCAGTTTAAAGAAGATAAGACACCATCTAATGAGTTTCTTGATTCATTAGAGATACCATAGCTAGATAATCTTTGTGCTGTGGAACTGGATAAACCTCTGACTCTTTCAGAATTACTAGATGCTACAAACTCACTTCAGATTGGGAAAGCAGCCAGCCCTGATGGCTACCTAAATCTCAAATAAGCTAGCTCCACTATTATAAGCAACATTTATAGAAGCTAAAGACAAAAAAATTCTACCTCAAACTTTTCACCAAACATTAATTACCATCTTTCCTAAGAAGAACAAGGACCTACTACAATGTGCATCATACAAACCAGTCTCTCTTCTGAATAACGATGTTAAGATACTCTCCAAAGTTCTAGCAAGAAGGACTGAGAAAGTGCTTCCTTCTGTAATATCACAAGACGAAACAGGATTTATTAAAGGCAGATACTAAAAGTCTTACCTTCGGTGTTTGTTTAATATATAGTATATTCACCCATTATATCTAACACCCCAGAGATCTTATTATCTTTAGATGCAGAAAAAGCATTTGATATGGTTGAATGGCACTATTCATTTCAACACATGGCACAAATTTGAGTTCAGCCCAAACATATGTGCATTGATCAGACTACTTTATACTAGTCCAGAAGCCTCAGTTCGCATTAACAACATTATTTCAGAAAACTTCAAAGTAGAACGTGGTACTCGACAAGGATGCCCCTTATCAAATTTGCTCTTTGCAATCACCACTGAACTGTTGACTATGTACTTTCGAAATGCATCAGAGATAAACAGGATTTTCAGAGAAGGTAGGTAGGTAGATAGGTAGGTAGATACTTTATTAATTCAAACATTCAAAGGGCAACTCTACAATGACCTAAAGCAGAAGGGGGCATGGCACTACCCAACTTTCAATTTTATTACTGGGCGGCAAATATACAAGTTATAAAGACGTGGACATTGACACAAATTGATGAATATCCACACGCCTGGTCTGCAGTAAAAAAAACAACTTTCAGTACTTCTTTATATTTCCTGCTCTGTGCCCCAGTTACAGTAATACAAGCTATTGTCATTACACTAAAAATCCAATTACCCTTCATTCTCTCAGAATATGGAACCAATGTATGAAGCACTTTAAGACAGACACGTTTTTATCTGTTGCACCTCTACATAACATTCACCTTTTCCAACCTCTCAAACATATACACTATTCAATGTCTGGAAAATGTCCAGGATTAAAAGAATTAGAGACTTGTACATAGATAATGTATTTGCATCCTATAAACAATTACGCTTCAAATACAACTTCTCATCAGCACAATTCCTCCACTATTTTCAAGCTAGAAACTTTGTTAAACAGAACTTGCTCAATTTTACTCACATTCTACCTTGTTCTATTCCAGAAGAATTACAGTATTGATCAGCCTTGAAGACTCAGATAGCATCTCTATAATTTATAAAAAATAATTTAAAGTCTCTTCCTTTCAAAGACACCAGAGTACATTGGAGAAAGGTCTGTCACCTATTATTTCAGAAAAGGGGTGGAAGGCAGCCATGCACAGAATACATTCAAGCTCTATATATGCAAAGCATTCATTCATTCAACTAAAAATCTTTTATGACACACATTTATCTCCATTAAAATTATCCAAAATGTTTCCAGGGCAAGATTCAACTGTGAACGTTGCAGTCGAGCTCCAGCTACACTGGGCCACATATTATGAGCGTGCACCAAATTAACATCATTTTGGACAAAAATCTTTGCCTGCCTTTCAGACAGCCTTGGTGTCACAATCACTCATAACCCATTAACAGCTGTGATTGGTGTACACCCAGATGGACGTAAAGTGGAGAAGGGAAAGAAGCTGTAATTTCCTTTACTACACTACTAGCTCTTACACTTATCTTGCTCAACTGGAAAAATCCCACCCCACCACTCTTAAGTCAGGGGGTAACCAATGTTCTATACTACATGAAACTGGAAAAAAAAATCAGATTCTCACTTAGAGGATATATTCAAAACTTTTTTAAAATATGGCAGGATTTAATCAATAACATTTTAGAATAAGCTTTCATTTCAGGGAAAAGGATACCCTTATTTTATTGTTCATTTATAGAGTAGCTATGGTTGCTGGCTCCCTTCTCTTTCTCTTGTTTTGGGGTTGATTTTTGCTTTGATTTGTTAAGTTTATCTTGACTGCATGGAATGTTATCAGTTTCTAATTAAAATCAGTAAAAATATATGAAACAACAATCAAATCAAATAAAAGCTATTTTCACAATAATGTAATATGCATATACATCTAAATGTTAGGTAGGGACAGCACTGAGAGTTATAATGGGATCAAATAAAATCTATTTAGAATTGAAAACAAATAGCACAATTTGTTGGTGATGGTAGCTAAGAGTTAACTGGGGGATACAATAAAAGCCTATTAGGCAGAAATGTAATCTCTATGTAAACCTGAAACTCAGTAAAAGAATAGTAATAAGAATATAATTACTAAATAAAATCCAAACGAGACAAACACATTTCATATGTATATAACAGAGTAAATTGCAATGCCAACATGAATTTATAGTGATATAAAGTAAAATCTTCAAGTAAATATTTGTATGTCAATAGTTTGCAATGTGACCTTTTTTGAAACAACACTGACTTTGAAGTGACATATTGGCAGGTTGAAGTTTAACTGGAGTGAAATCTCTGAATGTGTAAATTAACCAATAACTATATATTACAATACTGTTTTTTACATAATGTTCACCTTTAAAAAGGAGAGAAACAACAATGCTCATGTTATGTGTAACACTTCTATAATGCACAATACTGTACATTTTCTGTAATAAGTGAGTGATTGGCCTGACATACCAGAACCTTGTCCACTAAATAATGACTAATGAGGTAAGAGGTAATTAGAAGTTTTACAGAATGTAAATGAACAGCCCATAGAGGGTAATGGTAATTGTATACTGGATAGGTAAAATGTAGGAGAGAAATACATAATCCATTACTTCACAATAAAAAAACTTGAATGTAAAACAACATAACTGATAGAAATATTTATTTATCTATTAAAGCCGGGTTCATTTTATATACATAATTTAAGATGAAAACAGCTTTTACATCTAAAATATAAATATATTTAATATAAAATCTCAAAAGAGATTATATATATTATTGATAATGTAGAGAGTGGTTTAATATGTACAAGTAGCAAACTCAGACTTACTAAATATAAAAGTCTGTAAGCCAATCAAACAATTACAGAAGCAGTGACTAGATTCATTTGTCTTGCTTTTCACAGCGTGACTCCAAACTGTGAACCAAGGTGCCTTCTGTACCGAGCATCCCATAGATTTGTCAGTGTAAATAGATAGCAGGAGTTATGGCTAATTGTATCTTTCTTACGGCCTTGCTGTTATTCCTTTGTTATTTCTTATAATGACAACATTTGACAACCTCCAAATCAACCCACAATTAAGACTTGTGATGTACTCACAATGCAGCCTGACGCATTCACAATGCAGTCCGTGAGGGTGGCGGCTGACAGCTCTCTTGATGCTCAGTAAACCTCTGCAAGGCTGGAAGAAGGGGGGACATGGGGGGCACTCTTTTTGTCACTGAGGTTATTTTGGAAAGAAGAATAAAAGAAGACGGCTTGCACCAGTGAGGGTAATCAGTTTCTGCATGTAGCAATGATGGAGTTTTTCGTTCTTCTGCCTGAGAGAAGATAGAGGTCTTAACTCAGTGCTGATTACATTTTCACAGTCATTCAAGTGGACTTGTGGCTTTGATAGCTTGACTCTTTGCTCAACAAGCAAGCAGCATCACTTGAGCCCAGCAGTATTGTGCTCTAATCCTTATGGTAAAAACAGAACAAGAATATGTGAGATGGTTACTGCAACAGAAATTACTGCATGTGTGTTTAAAAGATTGTAAAGACATCTACAGGAATTTAGCATTTATGCATTAATGAGACTGCTAAGATATTTAAGGTGGCTATACCACTGTTATTGTATAACCATTCTAATCTATCTATCTGTCTATCTATCTGTAATGACTCTTCTACTGTATGTATTTTTTGGCCTTTACAGATACTTGAGCCAGTTAATCATTGTATCACCATATAATATTTTGTTCATAAGTTTTGCACCCCCTCCCCCCCCAAATTTAAAGTAGCTGGTATGGTATTGCTTGCCAATTCTATACTTGTCCCGGCTCAGCAATATGTCTCAAAATCTGGCCCTTGGCAGCACATTCAAATATGGATTTGATGTTTAAATGAACAAGTTGCTTTGTACATGCTATAGTCTACAGATATAAAAACAAACAAATTGTGCTGTTTTATTTTTGTGAGGACTTTATTAAGGTGTGTCTTGCTCTTGCAGCTTTTAGTATGCTAGAGTCTATTGTTTTTCTACCCTTGGGCCTCTCATTCACATGAATTCACTTTCTTTTTCAGCATTTGCTTTATACTCTTTTCTTAAGAAATTTACTAAAGCAACAACTAAAGAAAGAGCAGCCAAACGCGCAAAAAACATTGAAGCACTGTCTCACATTAGACCCAAAGGCCTTCCACATTAATACTGACATGTTTTTGTTTTGGAGTGTGCAGTGAAGGGCTTGAGGACGCACAGCTGTAACCTACGCTTTTTGGAACTTCCTCCTTAATGCCAATTGTGTACTTCTTCTCTGATAGACAACTGTGGCCAAAGTCTTTCTTTTAACAGAGAACAGAATCAATTTCTTTGGCCACCTGCTTAGCTCCAGAGTATAATCATTAGCTCCATTGATGCTCCTGGTGATCACACATAAGCAGAGGTGAGTTAGCCATACCCCTGAAGGCATTTTGGAGTCATAAAGGAAAGTGCATAAAACGCTATTGCACAGTAATTACAAAGTTTTGTCTCCATTCTTCCACCCCATCTAGAATTTCAGAAACAAAGATTTCAAACTTGATCATTTTCAACCTAATCATAATCCCCAGCTTATTTCAAATTCATTAGGCAGTTGTCTCACAGACTATGCAAGCATACATTAGTTCTTTGTTGTGACATATGTCACAAACTGGACACCAAAGAAAGAAAGAAAGAAAGAAAGCACTGGCTGTTATGTTCTATGTAAACTCTCATTTTGAAATATTGTAAAAAACATACTTGAAATAAAAATAGACAACTTCTCAATAGTTTTAATTAATTTTCATTCTTATGAGGCCCATAGAAGCAGCATGCACCTTAATTTCTTAAGGGAGCACGTTCAATATTTTATTGAGTTTGAGAAATATACAATTGTTGACCATTCATTGTGCAATCCACATTTGCAAAACTGAAGCATACCTATCAGATTTTAATCGTCATATAGTTTTTTTGCATAATACTTGTAATAATATTAATTGTATTATTTAATTTTTTCTTCAAAATAGACATTTATCACAGAGGCAAAATTATTTTACTCCTTGTACTACTTAGTCTCTCACCATTTATAATACAGTTCTGTATATGTCTTTACTTTGTATTTTAAGCATTTTTAAATTTTTTTCCTAATAAACTGTCAATTTGTACATTCAATTCTAATTATATTTTGATGTTGATCCTGTACAGCACAGTTAGTCCTGTTTTGGGCTCTTTCCTCAAAATGGTGTCCTGTGCTGCTTTATATGCACAAACCCAGCTCCTCGGAATGTTTCACAGGAGTTTGAGAAGCATGTTCTTATTTTTCCTAAGGATCTTTCTCTTGTAAAAATAATGCATGGATTAAACAATAGTTAGCATTATTTCTTTACAGCTCCGGTAGGCTGGGTTTGAATCCTAGCCTGATCAGCAGTGGTGGATTAATGTAATCAGAGGCCCCTAGGCTACACTTTCTGAATATAATGTGGAACACACACATATAATGGGAGCCCAGGCACACACACAATAATGCAGCCTGTAATTAAAATACAACAATGCAACCAATAAATCAGATTTACAGACAATCTGAGAGCTGCCAATCATCTGCACATTTTGAAGCCGACCAAATGCAAAATACCAAGATCACTGTGAAAGATACCTGTGAACACCCTAGGTGAGCATTTTATTTCAACATCACCAAAAAACCACACAACACTCCAGACTCACAAAGGGTCACTGAAAGCAATAAACTCGAATAAGTCAACACTCTGCATCTATGATTCTGTTGTAGTTGAGGAGCTGGCTCGTCATAATGACCTGCCTTAATGCGGTGGTCTGTGCCCAAGCGTGTATGAACTGCAGCTAATCTATCAACCATGGTTGTTGTAGCACTGGCCACAATGTTAGTCATACAATTGGGATTAGGCTTTATCTCAGCAAATTTAAAATAACCTGTCTATTTGGGAATTTGTTTAAGTAAATCCTGCTCACTCTGCTCTTTTAACCACTTTCTTTTTTGTTTTTGCACCCCACTGTCATATTTTTCAATCACACATTTTGATGCTACCCTTTTAATCATAAAAGGAGATCACCTGCTGATATAAAATCAACAAAAGTAAACTTGAAACTGTGATCATATAAATTATTCCTTGCTTTTATGGACCAATGAAAGACCACAAGTTAGTTTAAAAAAATCTGGCAAATCAGGAGACCCTGGTTAATCTGGACTCTAGGCTACACTCTAAGATAGCCCGTTCATTTATCTGAACCTACTGATCATTGTCTTGTAATCCAATTTCCTTCCAAAGATATTCTTCTGTGTGGATAGTAGACTCATAATTATCCTATCCAGTCAAAGTGATAGTTTTAAATGTGTGCAATGATTTACTGATAATTTTATCTGAGTGGGTCACTGCCAAATGCCCACTGCTGCTGGTATAAGCTCTAAATTCCTATGACCCCAAGTTGGTTTGAAAATGTATGTGTGGGAGAGTAGACAGTCTAACACAGTAAGAAAATATTTACATTTATTGCTAACACTATACATAGTGAGTGGAATGGCTCTGTAATAGTCTTCTCAGGAGTTTGTTTCTACCCACATCCCCAAAGACATCTGTATTAGGTTCACTGTTGATTCTGAATTGTCTCTGCATGAGTATGAGTGTGGATGTGTGGTGGGAGGGTGGGGGCTATGAGGGATTTCCCGGTTGAGGTTTGCTGCCTGCATTGTGCCTGATTCTACTAGTAGACTCTAGCACTCTATGATCATGAACTGGGTTAAGTAGGATTGAAAATATTATGCGGATTTACAATTGTCCACATATGATCCCCATGTTATGCAAAGATGTCCTGTGTGGTGTTAATTTATAAACAGCACACAATTAGTAAGAAAAAAAACTTTACCTTTTCAGTGTCATGGAGGCTTGTATGTGTAGTGTTTCTCCCCCTACAGAATTAAGATGATAGTTCCGCTACCAACTGGGATACCCTTTTCCATTAATGGTGACCCCATCCATCCATCCATCCATCCATCTATTCATGTTTGAACATACTTAATCCTGTTCAAGCTTGTGACACCTGGAGCCAGATAAGTTGCAGAGTGTGGAGCAGTTTATGCAATGAAGTTTCATATTTATAAACTATGAATTTTATACTGTACTGGTAAAAGATGAACTTGATCTTGGGTTAGTGATTTGTGGAGTCTGCAGTGATGCATTTTGACTTTTGTTTATTGCCAAAATGTGTAACATACTTGGATGTCAGAGTAGGTCCTTGAATATATGGTGAAACGTAATTGGCTACTGATCTAGAGAAAACAGCCACAATCTATCAGTGGTCAAGGAGCACTAGATTCTACAGTTTCTGTAAAATCAAAGATGTACTGTTCAGTTGCAATCGTGTAATCGTGATCATGATGATTTTAAAATTGTTAAACGACATGATGCCTACCGTAGTAGTTACCTTGGTCTCCTACTATCGGCAACATGACTGGAACCTGAATCTGATCTTTGTCTAGATCTCCAGTCAGACCAGAGTTCAATGGGACACTCTGACAGGTTTTGTCATGAAAATGTAAATCTCACCTATGGTTGGCTATATCCTGTACTTCTTGCCAAGTAGGACTGGAATACTAGCTCAGCTTTAAAATTACCCTTTGTGTCTTAACTTCCTAACATTCAACAGAATATACTGCAGACATATGACAGTTATGACATTTCAATACACATGCCTTTGTTGAAGAAAATGCTTCCCCCACAAACTGGTCAGTGACTGGCAATGTCTGTATTAACCAAGAAATTAATTTGCCAGGTCCAGTTCCATATATATCAACCATATTTACTGCTGCTGGGACTGCCTAACACCTAACTGTTGGTGGCCCAACATGTCCAGAAAACTATAATCAGTATGTTCTGCTGCAAGATGAAGTACCCCTATCATTCAGCTGCAAATACTATGACTCTGTATGGTAGGTAGAGATTATGGCATGGTGGGGAGAACTATTTTGTGGTATGCAAGCTGGGAAACCAGATTACATTTTAGGTCTTTGGGTTTTTTATAAATAGTTGAAGTAAATAAGGCATTGCCAACTATTCAAGATGTTTAAGTGTTTTAGTAGTCTTCATACAATGCTCATTATATTGCACCCAGATGTCATTTCCTGTCTATTTGTTGTATTGTTATTATGTTAATAAGCTAACAGCGTTACTGCAAAGTACGGATGATAATCACATTTGTGGGCATGTCATGGGCATAAAGTAGACATGGCAGCTCCATGCAGACGGCCCTGCTTAAAGTCACTTTATGAAATTAAAGCCAGCTTACTGGAGATATCCACATTCAAGACAGCAGTAAGAGGTGACTCAGAGGGACAGCTGAAATCAGTCTTAACAAAAGGCCGTCTGCCCCTTGAGCTTCATGCATTAAACTTGATGCCCCTTCCTGCAGGGGCATCAAGATTGATTTCAGCATTATCCTTTGTGGTGCCTGTCAGAGCAGCAGGCGTCAGCTGGAAGTGGCGGTGTGAAGCTCTTGTTGATGAGTAAGAGGCGATCAGGTTTGTGATGTGCCAAATAGAAAAGGAACTGCTAATTAACTTGTTGAAAAAAAATAATGTGTCAGATATCATCTAATGAGAGCCTCTGGGTTTCACATTTTGTGTCCACTGGGCTGAAATAACAGAAACAATAGCTCAGCTGGGCAATTCACTGGATTTTATATTCTGAAGCCACTGGCCCACATGTGGAGTCAGTGGCTCAGATGGTATCTAAAATGGCAACCCTGATTTCACATTTGATTGCCACAGGAACATGCCCATAGCCATTTACTAAGATAATATTTGAACTTGTGGCCAGTAATTTGTTATCTGAACTAATGTCTCCAGTGAGTAACAGTTTGAAATCACCCCACCACAGAAAGATTCAGTTGGTTTTTGATTGGTGGCTTTACTTTCTCACATTCTACAAGGCCACAAAGTGAATAAAAAACTGGGCTGGTGTCTGAGATGGTTGCTCCTGTGCTTTTATTTTAAAATCTCTACAGCACTGCTATAAACACATCACTGTAACCTCAAGTTCACATGGAGTGAGAGTAACTGAGCTTACATCTGAAGTGGAAGTTTCTAAATTTCTTAGCTACATGAGGACTATATAGTACAACAGGCATATGAATTTGGGGTCTTTGGGCTTTATATTCTGTAAGTACTAGGTAGCGAATGATGACCCTCTATTTAGGTCTAGGACTCCATGGAGCCAGATGCTTAACTTAGGAGTTTTAAGACAAACACAGATTGGGAACACTCTATTTACTTTTCCTTCTTATATACAAGAGTTATTTGTCTGCATGCCAGTGATAATTTTGCTCGGTTCACTTTGGTCAATTAGCAGTTCCCATCCATGGATGAGATCTCAAAGTTTCATTTAAGAGGTACACCAACTAGCTGCCATATTAGTGTCACAAATTAGGAGTCCCAAAACATATTAAGTCCCAGTAGGTTACAAAAGCATTTCCAAAAAATGCTCACTAGAGGGGGATATCACCATCAAACCCCAGGAAGTAATAAGGGCAAGCACCAAATCTTTATAAAATACTAGCTGTGTAAGCCTGTGCTGTAAAAAGCTGGGGGTCCTAGAAACTATTGAAATCGTCAGAAAAAAAAATTGAAATGTAGAGCTGTCAGATAATTGAAAGGAACTACTCTGGGCATCTCTCTCCTAGGAGGATTCATTTTGCAGATGTGCTTGCATCGCTTGTTTATTAGCGGTGGGAGGAAAAGTAAAAGGGATACCATTTTGCCGATGTTAGTGGCTAAGCGACTTTGTCTTTCTTCTCAGGTTTAGTTTTGCTGACGTGCTGGCCTCGCTTGTGTTATTAGTGGCTAAGCGAGTTTTCTGTTTTTTAGGAGGTGGAGCCCTTACCCAAGTCCACCTCTTACTTCCGGGCCAGACACATGTAGACGTTTATATATACGAGAAGAAAAGGTTTATTCGCACAAAATGTTCTACTGTAAAATAACAATGAAGCTCCGTGGAGCACAAGAAGCAAATAAATTGCCTAAAAACACTAAGGCAATCCAATGCAAATAAAGTCCCAATGCAATAATCCAGAAATGTAGTCTAACACAGTGCATGAAGGTCAAAATTCCAAAAATATAATAAATCACAAGCACACCAAAAGCACAATTAACTCACCCACTCCAGAGCACATTCACAATGAACCACCAGGAACTATGGAAAGCCCTCCATGTTTATAGGGGCGGGACAGAGTTCCTGGCAGTGACTGGCAAACGGCCCTGCCTCTTGGGACACCACTCACAAAACACATGAAACCCAACAAATACAGCTTATAGACATAATCAAAAATAAAGACTAATGCACATAAACTACATACATCAAAGATTTAAAAATGAACAAAAGAGACACAAAACATGAATTTGAGGAACCCTGGCTAAAACAACACAATTATGAAAACCTAAATTATAATTAGTTTATGCCACATTAGTCTTAAAAGCAGTTTCAATTAAATGGACCATGGACCTAACAAGATGTCAAAAGTGTTGTAAATGGGGTCAAAATGAGTTAACAATTAATTTAAACTGAAAAGAGCTGCCCATTACATCCCACAGATACTCAGTTAGGTTGAAAACTAGTGATTGAGGAGGCCACACTGGATTAAAATAGGTTCACTGTGATGAAATGTTCAAATGCTCAAAATGTTCAATCTGAAAAAGGTGCACAGGTACTAGAAAGGCATGTACCAAATGACTTTCAGATATTCAAATATTGTTCTGATCCAGTGCTGTTTCTGCATTAAGGGCCAGTGGGGCACAGCCCTACCAGATGTTGTACAAAATAAGTATAAAGCTTATCTAAGTAATGTATCTTATTATTTAGCTTTGTTTTCTTAAGCTTATCTTTTCAATTTTCTATCATAAGATCAAGGTAGTTACTTATCTAGAAAAATACTGTTTCTTGTGGCGTGTGGAACTGTAGCGTTCTCTACACTCTTGAGTGTTAGTGTGCATGTCCAACCTAAATTTTAGTTTAGCAAATGGTCATTGCACATATTAAAATGAGCACTGCCTGTTTTTTTTTTTAATTCCATTTTTGTACTTCCAGTTTGAGCTTTTCTCAATTGTGGCCATGCAGCCCTTGCTAAGTACGTAAAGTCATGATGGCTCTGTGGGTAAAGATCTGTGCTGGTACTTGGAAGTTTGCCAATTCAAATCTCATTATGGCGTAAAGGAATCCTACTCCATTGGGCATTTCAGCAAGACCTTCAACCTGAAAATTTTTCCAGTCTCACTGTAAAATGCTTGACCCTGTGCTCTGACCCAACACAAGGTCATGCAAAAAGTCAATCCTTCTTGAAGATAATGAAGAATATAAAAAAAAATTAAAGTCTTGTACCATTTACCCCCTTAAACATAACCACATTAGTTTTAAAGAAAAAAAGATTAATATCAGGAATGCATCATTCAGAATATATTACAATGCATATTAATATTCACCACCACTGAATAGGACTATAATAAACTTGAAAAAGCCACCAAGAAAGCCTATGTGGAAAAGAAAACAGCAGTATGCTGCTCCTGTTTCAAAGAAACACAGAATCCTGGATCCAAAAGAGCAGATATTTGTGTAAAAAATTATTTTTTTTCAGTTGTTTGCTGGCTGCATGATGCTTACCCCTGCTACAGCACTTGAAGAGTGCAGTTCAAGTTGTGCAGTATGTGTAGTCTGCACATTACTTCCATGTTTTTGTGGCTTATCCTTTTTACACTTCAAAGCCGTTTGATTCTCAACTTGAGGTGTTACTTTTTCAGTTTAGGCAGTTCATAGCCAACATATTTTCCTGAGCAGCAGGTGGTTTCAAGACTCTCACGTTACCTAGTGTTTAAGTCAATATTGCTTTATTTTGTCTGAGGATAACAATGTCAGAGGGTATCACAATGATCTAATGCCAATTGAGACAGACCAGTGACCAGTATCCCTGGGATAGATATTATAAGTTAGGTGAATTCATGTTTTTTTTAGACATCTGCATACATAATGCAAACTTCTGGTGTGGCTATTCTATTCTATTTTATTAGTGGTCCAGTGATTTGTGTTCCTTAACCCAAAACTTCATTTTCTTATTTGCCACTGACAAGGAAAATTAATCCATTGGTGTGTCTAATGTCATAATTCATCCACGACAAGTAATAATGAGATGTACTTCTTTCAGCAACACTTGTGCACATACAGTGGCTGTTTGCTAAATCAAAGTAGTCCAGCTCTTGTTTTGAGTCCTGTCAGTCTCACAGTTTTTTGGGGGAAAACCTCATCAGGTTTTCCGTTCTCAATTCATTCATCTTGGTTACCTGGCAAACTCCACTGTAAAGTTTCAATCTTTCCATAAAAGGAGGATAGTATTTTGTATATTATTAAAAGTAAATGTTAGCCAAGCATCACTATGAAAATATCTGAATGAAGTCATTAAATCAGAAAGGGCTAGGTAATATTCATCAAGACAAAACTGTAATAAAACCAAAATTAAATACACTAGCTAAGACATTAAAATCTGTTTTTAATCATGTCATACCCTGTTACTGCACACACGTGCATGCACATAGTCCACATCCCATATTAAAACATGTCATCCTAGAAATCCAAACTGTGATGGTATCAGAAAGAAATTACTAAAGAAATCATGAAAAAATACACTAAACAAGAATAAAAAAGAAAAACAAAATAAAAAAATAAAATTTTACACTGAACTGTGACAACCTCTACTAGTGCTGTTTTAGATCCCTTAAACATCCAGTCTCACTGATCCTCCCTCTGAATTTACCACACAGACACATGATCCACTGGTCCCTGTCTAGCATTGTATGTTCATGAGAATTTTTTCAGTGACCAGTCAATTTACCAGGGAAGAGCTGGTCAAGAAGATAAAGCATCCACTTGTTTAATCATTCTCTCTTTCTCCCTGTAAATATATGTTTTATTAGCTTGTGTTTGCTATTTGGTTTGTAAGAGAGAAGCAGTTTTCTAGCACTGTCCTAGGTCAGTTTTTCTACCACACAGGCTAGTCTGTGACAGGATACCCTTTCTGACAATTGGAGGCCCTGGTATGACCTTTTAAGGTTATGCTTTGAGGTGCCTCCTAGAGCAGTAGGCATCAGCTGGAAGTGGCAACACTGAGACGCTAGACTGCGCCAGCGGTGCCACTGTGGATGAGTAAGAGATGATCAGGTCTGTGATGCGCGTGAGTCATGCCGAGTCGACTCTCTTGTGAATAAATCACTGCCTCCTTTGTTTTTCTGAACTCACTGAAGTGTTCAGGGGATGAAGTCAAGAAAAGAGGATTGCGCATTTCAGCCAAAACAATAGCTAACACGATGGGAAAGGTTCCCATTAAGGTAATAATGGTAGATACATCACATCATCACCACGTTTGCCATCTTATTTATAGAACTCAGGAGCTGCCAAATAAAGACACAATCAGGTTAAATACAGTTTTTACACAAACGCACACTAGGCCAAGACAAGAAGATGGGTGTGGACAGCTTTTGAGATTCAATTATGTGCTCCCCAGAACCAAAGGAGGCAGTGTTTAAGGGAATTGTTTCTATTGTTAATTTCACAGGGTTCAGGCTTGAAAACCAGTGTGGCATGTAAGACATGGCAATAAAGCACAAGGAAAGAATGAATTTAAGTAAGGCACCCCACTCATCAGGACACTCCACCCATACAGAAGTCTGGCTGGACTCCTGAGGAAATGTTATCCATGGCGTCATTAGTCAAATACTGTAGTCTACTGACTACATGGCATCATGATTTGCATGTATAGCAAGCAGATAGCTACATCAGTACAACATAGCCTAATGAATGATATCCTGGACTAAATCACCATAGAAGCAGACATTAACCCTTTCACACCAAGTTCTGCTGCTCAAGCAAATGCTGGAGAGGCAAATGAACACTTGGATTGAGTATCCATATTGCCAATGTATTGGCAGAGCTTATTCTGATAAAATAAAGTAAAAGTCAGGAAAAAGTGCACATTCATCACATGGCACTCTTTCATACACTACATCTCACCCACTCATTTGGGACCAGTTTAGAGTCCCAAGTAAAACTAACACACACATCTTTGGGAAATGAGAGGTAAATCAAAATATCCGGAGACAAAAGTACACAGACACAAGAAGAATGGGCAAACTTAACATACAGTAGAGACTGAACAAATCTTAATGGAGTATGACCTGTTCAGTTCTTCTTTTTCCCACATCTGAAGTTGCCTTTGTGTAACAAAGTATGTATCTGTGAAGATTTCTCTTTCCATGAATTGTTTTTAACTGAATGCTAATTTGCAACATTTGTGTTATTTTGCAGTTTGATAAGACTAGGATTGGAAACTCAAGACTCTGGGGCAATATGGCAGCAATGCTAAGCACCAGTCACTTGCTTTTAACCACTGATCTTTATGGAGCAATATGTCTTATTTTTTCAATTATTTTATATGTTTCGTTTCTTTGTGCTCTGAATACAGGCTGGCATCAAACCAGAGTAACAAACACTTAATATACATAGTGTATAGACAATAGCTGATGTAACAGGCATGGAATCAGCAGGACATAAGCAAATCATTCACTTGCCACAGCCTGACTTCCAGCTGTTACCCTCCACACACTGACACCTCATTCTCGGACACCTGATTGGTTTCTTATATTTCCCCCCGGATAGACTAATTTAGTCAGCATTGCTTTCTACAAGTTAGTGTATGAATCCCCAGGGGTTTATATTGTTAAAAATGTACATTAAACTAGAGTTTTTCTTTTTCATACATGTGCTGCTACCTTTTCCATTGCAAATTCCATAACCCTAATTTCTCCTTTTTGAATAATTATTATTTGCATGCTAATTGCCGATATTTGTGCTGTTATACATTAAGAAAATGCCTGGCACTTGAAGAAGGCCTATTGTGAGGAGCGCTATATAAAAATAAAGTGAATGGAATTTAATTGATTCTTTGACAGGTTGTTGAGCCAGTGCTTTATATATTTCACCAGCTCTTTTTGGTCTCTTGCTGTGTTTTTATGGAATCATAACACTGTTTTTGCATGAATAAAGTACATGTAAATGGATACATTATTATTGTAACATACCTGCCAGGCACCAGGCCATGCAGATGGAGGATCACTTACAGCCTGGCTGTGTTGGGAGCTTGACTACCTCATGCTGAGGTAACTGCTATTTCAGATAAATGCCACAGGGTGGCGCCCAAAATTGAATTGACAACAGCCCCCCCAAGGGCCAAAATTAAGAGTGGCACACATGGAATTCCAGCAGTCTTTGCACAGAGCACTTTCATTTTATCTCTTGAATGATAGTGCTCTTTCATTGGTGGCTATATGAGGGAAAACCATCGTGCTAAGCTAGTGTGTTTTAGACTCGGGAGGTTGGGTGGCCCAGGAGGAAGCATAATCAGAGTGACATCTAAGAAGACTGAGAGGATTTGCTCCTATTTATTTTAATACAGGTTGTAAAGCCGGGGAGTCATTAGAGCATGCTCTCTTGTTGTGGCCCACCTTACCTGAAATAAGGTCAAGAAGGCTAGAACATATACAGTAAAAACGATCTTTTTATTAACTAAACACAAGCAGGAGATAAACGGAGCAGAGCAAAATTCAAATTCAAAGCAAGGTGTCAAATCTGAAGATCTTTAGAGCTATCTTTACAGAGTTCAGTCCTTGTCTGCTAGGTAGAGCATCTCATCCAATCTCCCATCTTAAAGCAGCCACAACTCTCCTCCTAGTACTCTGAGCTTTTCCCCTTCTGACCTTCCATCTGTAGACTTATAGGTTCTTATGGTATAAACCCTTATTTTGGTGTCTCTTTTGGGGTTTTTACTAGAGAGACAGCAGGTTAGAAATGCTTACACTTGCGTCTGGGTTCTTTACACTCCTGAGCTTTTATTTACATTAGACACTAGAAAGACCACACCTTCAAATTATTTATACTGCTCTATGACTTATTAAAGTGTCAAACTAGTTCTTACTCTCCCACTCTGAGACTGTATGTTGCCCTCTATGGACCCAGATGTGTTTTAGCCTAATTGTAGCTCTTCATGTACTTATTATTATATTCAATAAGTTGCATGTGGTTCCTGGAATACTAGTATTATTAAGTACATCCCCTCAATCTGCACTTCACCTTCTAGTTCCCTGGTGCCCACGTCTATAAACTATCCAAAGGACTTACTGCCCCTAAATAGACTCCGTTCTTTTTTTCTAATATGTATTGTCATCACTAGCACATTTATCCCTGTCTTCATGGGTCTTACTGAACTTTGTCTGTGCCCTGGGACATGTTTGCTTGCAAGACACTACTTTGCTTTACTCACATAACTACACATGCTGCAAAGTATGCAGTGACTAGATGAAGGGAAGAGACTGAAATCCCACAATGTCCTGGTATGAGCTTAGATACATGCTGCCTGAATCTGAATTTGGTAGAAGAGGTAAACTGAAAAAAAGTCTCAGAAGACACGAGACAAAGAGTCAGATAAGGCCATTGAGAAGTGCCATTCTTTATTTAAAAAATCATTCTAAAAAATACAAAGGTTGACGCTGCTCTCAGAGCAAATGTGTGGCAAATTCAAGATTTCTCCTTCTCTGTTGGAGAAATGGTGCAGGCTCTCAAACCAAAAAGCCAATTTCTAATTTTCCACTACGACCCCTAGACCAGTAATCTAAATTAATTTTTAACTCTCAATTAGGATACATACATAGTTAAGCACCTGAGGAATTGTGCAGGCCTCCATCGAGTTGTCCTCCTCCTTTCAAGGCTAAAAATACCCTGCTTATAATTAACTGGCTTATTATGTCAGTTAAAGGAGAAGGCAATGCAATTTGTGTCTGTCCTGCGTGAATTGAAAGGTCAAATGAAGCCAGCAGAGTTCTGGAAGTCAGTGAGCTGATTGTGGTAGCCTGTTGGCACCCAGAGAGTCAGAAATCCGAGTTAGTGGAACACACCGTAATAAACATGAGCAGATGAATATCAGCAACTCACAGAATTGGGATTTAGCCCCAAGACTGAATGCGTTTCACAGTGAAGTATTTTCTGTATGCCTGGCTTCTGCACACTTGTTTTCTAAACTGCTGTTGCCACGAGTTAATTCTCCTATGACAGTGGCCCGCTCGTTTCACATGTTCAATCCAGTTAGGTTTTCATGAGGTGAGTGGCAGAAGCTGCCATGATTCTGTGCATCATCTTTTTGTAAAATAAAGAAAAACTGGCAGAAGTAAAGAATTACTGCAGTCCTGACATATCCACTGCACATTCTCACTAAAACTAACATCACCCTTCAATTGCTGCTTCCTAGCTGATGAGCAACATGCAACATCACCTTAGGTTGCTCACACCTCTGGCCTTTGTCAGTGCTGCTGAGTGACCAACAACCCTTCATTTTGAACGTTTCTTCTGGAGAGGTTACTAGCCAGACACAGAGAGTCAATGGAATAAAACAAGTGATGATGACTACCCTGAGGGCATTGACTGCACTAGGGCTTCATCAGACTCCCTCAGGTTTGGATCAAAGCACTTCTATTCACAACCTAATCTTTCCCTGTACTGTATTTTTACGGTACCTTTTTAAATAACTTACAGGTTATCCATTGTGGGGACTCGCATTTCAGAAAGGGGGCTAAATTGGTACTTGCTGGAACTTTTCTTTTATCTTGGAATTGGTAAATATATAATAATATAATAATACATTTGAATGTCCACTAGTACTAGGTATTGTATGGTGAGGGACTGCTGGGGAAAAGGCACCACTGAGATAGCCCAGAACAATCTAAAGTCAACAAGAAACTGGGCAGTGAGAACACCCCTATCTTCCAGTGTGGTAAGGCAGGGGTTTCTAGCTGGCACAATGGTATTTGATGACTTGGTACCCCATAAGGCTTAACTTACAAAGCCTCATGAAAAACAAGGTATCCCTAATTCTTGGCCTTATACCTTCCCATGATAGTATGCAGGGGTTCTCCTGAGTTACCTTAGATGTGTCATTGCCCTTGGCACTCTATTGCAAACTTGACACCCTCTCATAATATGTATTTATACTAAGCACTTTTTATGTGTTCAATGGTACTGCGGTTTGTATCTGTACATATTGTTTACAGCTTTTGCAAAGTTAGCGGTGAGCACTGATTTATTTATTTATTTACACTGAGTATCAGTTTATATGTCTGTAAGTACATATACGAGTACATACTTGTATAACGTTTCATTGTAGTGGGCACAGATTTGTATTTTTGCAAGTACTGGGTACTGAACACCAAATCACGTGTTAGTTTAATACTGAGTACTGCTTCAATTGCCAAATTAACATTGAGTATTGTTTTAGATGTTTGATCATACTGAATAGATAAGAATGTTTGCTATGACTGAGTATTGTTTGGATAGTTAATACAAGGTACTGATTAATTTGTCTGTTTAATGCTAGACACTTGCTTTATTGTTGCGTTAATAATGAATATTGTTTTATATCAGTGACTAATAGGTACTGCTGTATACTGCATGTTTCATATCATTTGGGTACAGATCTGTGTTTCCTAGGACAGTGTAGTAATTATGCCTAATCATTACAATGCAATGATTAATTTTTTGTTTAATCCTGGATTGGGCTATAGTTGCCACATTAATGCTGAGTGTTGGTACTATATCTAAAGGCACTGATTAAAAGGAACTATTTTTGCTAGGATATAGCCCTGGTTATGCCTAGTTAAGTAGTGCACTCTCATTCATCTATTTGTTTAAAGCTATGTACTAGTTTCATTGTTATATTAAAATGGAGCACTGATTATATGCAACAAACACTGAGTAATAAATTAAGTATCTAATGATACTAGTGGCAGATTTAATTGTGTTATAAGACTGGGTACCGACTATGTCAAATTAATACTACATACTGCTTTATTTCTGTACTGCACTGTGGGTTGTTGGTTTAAATAAACAGTTAATATTATTTATTGATTTGTAAGTTTGATGGTACTGGGCACAGATTTGTCTGTTTGCCAGTACTGGGCAATGACTTGTTATAACTAAACACTGATTTATTTATTTATTTAATCCTGTATTGATTGAGTATTGATTTAATTGTTTAGGTAATTTTGTTTGCCACAGCATACAGGGCATTTCTGATCTGTATTCTCCCGGTACTCATTAATGGTAACACTCGTTTGTTGGTTTATGTGCCTAGGAATGGTTGAAACTATGTTGCATATCTAGTTGTCACAAGAAAAAGTATACTTACATAATTTTGTTACTAATACTATTTTGTTGATTAGTCTTCAGTATTTTTGTCAAGAAATAATTGGCAGCTATAATGTGCTTGTTCTACAATCACTGTGTTGATGAGCAGCTATTTATTAGTTCCAAATAAAGGCCATCCAGGTACATTGATGCAGAATGTCATATTATTTACAACAGATTTAACACGATATATACTTTTATATATTTGCACCAATATACTGAATAAATAGTGTTTTGAGATTGTTCAAGTAAGGAAGACATAATTTTTAATGGAAGGTAGTTCTACTCACTGTTTATGATGCTGGAGAGTGGTGACATGTAGCATATTGATTAGCACATGCAGCTAAGAATTTTACTGTACGCTGTACATGTGACAATTTTGACCCTGTAAGTCTAAACTGATGTGAGTATCTGTGTAATAATAGCTATTAGTTTACTTATCTATTTAGTACTGGGTAATAGGTTTCTGTAGAACACTGGCCACTGCTTTAAAGTAATTGTCTTCACCTTCTTGATATGTGTTGCTGGTTGATGTGTCTGTTTAATTATTGGTATTACTTTATATGTTTGAGGCTATTGGGTGCTGATTTGTATACCTATTTAAAACTGAAAAATGCTTTATTGGATAGTTGTTGTTTGTAGTGGGCAGTTACTGAAACCTTCTTTTGTTAGCTGAGGAAGTTTTCTGGACTCTTAGAGGCTTCTGCAATTAACAGCCTCTTTTACTTAATCTTTCAGAGCGGTTACAGATCCTTCTATATCTGGAAAAACAAGAGGTGAAGCCACCATGTAGGCTTGAATGGGCAGGGGCCCCCAACCTCTTAAAGATGCACCTCTCTGCACTTCCAGTTCAGAAGAGTGGGTAACTTGGAAGGCGTGGAACATGTGTGCACAACCTGTCTTGATGTGAGTTACATTAAAAACAGCGGTGTAAACTGAGCTGGTGATTTCAGACCTATTAAATACTGCACAACCCCCGGGGAGACTCACTTGTAAGGAGATTACATTACTATTCATTTTTAATATTTTTATTGAAGCAGCAGAAAATGCTAATTAGAAGGCTATATTAATTCTCTTATATTTCATTTAATAATACAATAAGGTGAAAAAGGTAAGTGACAAAGACATGACTTCTTTTTTTTTTGTCAAAGAAGGCACATGATTATTAGTAAATTATTCCTATTTTATAATGTAAGTTGCAGGTACTTGGAAGCCTTTACCGTTCCCTGTAATTAAAATCATCGCTTTAAAAGTAATATGTGCCTAGGAGGACGTGAAGCTGCCTGATGAGATACTTGCACGCTCCCCTTCTTGAGTTCTGAATTAAAATTATAACCTAGCTGCACATTTTCATATTTCATTTTCCAAGAGACTTAGTCATTTATGACAAGCTTGCTGCACTCTTGGTTTTTTCTTTCTTTTTTTAAATACTTTCTTTCATGACCCAAATGCGGTCCTTTGTTTATTCAAAGACGTCAGTTAATAACACAAGACAAGTTTGCTGCCTTGTCTTCAGTGAGGGGGGCGTTTAAAGGTGCAAATGACTCTGTGTGATTTTCCACAGCGCTTTTTTTTTTATTTTTCAAGTACTGACGGGCTGAATAAATGGGTGGCGTTCCCACTGGTTTTTAATCGAAAAGCTTCTGCTAAAGGAGCTCTGTTCAGTCCAGTGCTTTGAAAGGTGACCTTGAATTATAGATTGGAAACCCTGAGTTGCTATGGGACAGCGAAGATGCAGGCATGAAGAAGCACGAGTGAATTTCAACAGGATCCTGCTCTTAAACAGACAACCAGAGTGTCCTTCCGAGCCACTGAAAAAGCAAAGTACATCAGACAGGGCCAATCAATCAAAGGGAAGCCAGTTTCGCCACTGGAGGAGCATAGGCGAAATCTGCAGTCTCATACACAACGGGTGAACCGATTCAAATCCAGCCATAACTTGTGGGTCTCCATGTTCCAGAGCTGTGCCGTTTTAACTTTCAAGAGATGTGACTGTTTTAGTGCATGAAACAAATGTGGAAAACAACCCTGGACAAGGTGCAGGTCCATCCCATGACACAAGCACATGCACTTACTAGCACATTTACATTTTTAAGTATAAATATACATATATCCTTAAAATGCTGGGAATGTCATACTGTTATGCCAAGTAGTCTGAAGTTGGACTTGCTGTGCCCATGCTCGTATGAATGCTTGGTGCCCTACAACGGACTATCATTCCATGTAGAGTTCATTTTTTCCTCGTGCCTGAGTCTGCTTTGAATCCATATGAGCCTCTGTAAAAATTACAATAAAAAATGGATGAATGGTAAGGTATGTTGAGTGGTGGCACTGCTGCCTTACTGCACCAAAAGCCTATATTAATTTCCCAGTCCTGTCCCTGCCTATGTAGTTTGCAGATTCTTGCTGTGTTCATGGGGATGTTTTATTTTCCCGTTGCTTAAGCAGCACAGAGATGGGCATCTTATGGTATTAGGCAAGTTTAAATTGGTTCAGCATGACTGCAAGTGCCTTGTGTATTCTTATAGGAAGGATGCTTCCAGGATATTGGCTGTGGCTTCCTGCAAACCTGGAGTTGGAGAAAGTGCAATCAGTAAATTAACATCACTCTTCCAGGCTATTAATCCTTATTTTATATCATTTTACCCTGTTTGTGCTTCTACCTCACAGCCTTATATTCTGGGATTTGAGCCTCAGCCCATTTGCTGTATATGTGGAGTTTATACATTTGCCCTGTATCTGCAATGTTTCCCCTCCAGGTATTCTGGTATCCTTCAGTTTCCCAAGGACGTGTGCGTTAAGTTGGTTGGCAACTTTACATTTAGTGCGTGTGTGAGTTTTCCCTATGGTTTACAAGCAATCCAAAGCTGGTTCCTGCCTTGGGTCTGATGCTGCCAGAACAAGTCACCATGTCCCTGAGCTGGATTAAATGAGCTTGAAAATGAATAGAGAAATGGAAGAACTGGACATGATGTTCCCTATTCAGGGCTTTTCAAACCTTGAGACTGCTGGGATATGCTGCAGCCTCTGGAATTGGACAGAGCAGACTTACACATGGATAGGTAGATACACAGAACGAAGTTTACTATGGAACTTTACATTAATTCCCCTTTATACATAGGTATGTGTATAACTTATACTACTTCATGGATAATTAGATGTAGAGATAACCCAGAGTGCAGTGTGGAAGGAACATCTGAAAGAAGGTATCAGGAGTATTGTGTGATCGAAAAATTAACGTGAAGATTAAATGTAATGTTTTTAAGACAGTGGTAAGAACAGCAATGATGTATGGAGCTAAGACATGGGCAGTATGGGAAACACGGGAGAAGAAGTTTATTGTGGCAGAAATGAGAAGTTTGAAATGGATGTGTAGAGTTACACAAAAGGACAGAATACGAAATGAGACAGCTGGAATAGATCTGTTTAGCTCTGGGTTCTGGCAGTTTAGAGTAAAAGCAGCCATTAATGCTTAAAACAGGACTGCGAGTTACAGGAGTGCGATGCATAATAGCCCTTATATAGTATCATCCTGCTGCTGAACCGAAACAGCCAAAAACCTATCTTTGGGTTCGATTTAAAGCAGGCATGACTGGCTTCAAAAGAAAACCAAACGCATCATCCCCAGTGTTTTGTAGGCCATTGCAGCCTGCGCAATAAAGCAGTACACCAAAAGTGGGAGAGATATCTAAGAATGGACAGGAACATAGACTGAAGTGATACAGACATGTGATGAGGAGAGACAATGAATACATGAGCAAATGAGTAAAGGAAATGGAAGTATAGGGGAAGAGAACACATCAATGCTGAAGTGGTGGTGGATAGATAGAGTAAAAGAAAATATGCAGGAAAAAGACTGGGGAAGAGGTACTGGACCGAGCTGTATGGAGAAGGTTAATCAGGCACATTAACCGCACAACAGTTTGAGAGGAAAAGAGGATGAAGTAGAAAAACAAGAAAAAGAATGGTGCTGTGCACTCACCAATCACCAGTGTTCTAAAGCAGCATATATTGCTGAATACCAGCTTCAATTAAATATGATCCATGGAAGTGCAAAGTATAAATGGTAAGGCTGTAGGTATTATTTTTAACTGATCTAGTAATACTGAGGATGTCTTGTATTTGTTCTTGTAGTGATCTTGTAAGTTGCTTTTTTTCTCCTTTTGCTACATTATTTTGAGCCATAATTACATTGTTGAAATGTTAATTCTTGATCACTTTTGAATATTAAACATCAGTTACAGGTTCAAAGTGCCTGTTACATTTGTTTTAACCCCATAAGTGCCAGACGCTCTGTCCATTGCACCTATATCTGCTGTTTGGCATTAGCCCATTCATTTAGACTTGTGCATGTTCTTCTCTGCTTGTCCCAGTTTTTGTGATCACTCTTTAGGATTGTATACAGTACTGTATCTGTTTTCTCATTATCAGAGCAATTTAGAATTGTCAATGAATCTAATATGGGCAGCACAGAGGTGGGTACTTTGGCTTTCTTACTACATTCCAGTGATGTGCAAGTTAATTTAATTGGAAATTAATGCACAGTTGACCTTTGTGAATGTGAGTGCCAGTGTGTGACTAAGCCCTGTAATGGATGGGCACCCCACCCAGTGTTAATTCCTGTGTTGTTCCAAATACTGCTGGGACAGTCTCCAATGTTACTTTAAATAATCTAACATGCACATTTTTTGGGTTGTGAGAAGTAACAGAAAAAATGACAGAAAATTTGACAGATATAACATAAACACACAAACAATACAACAAGATTGAGAATTTAAACCCTGGTCTTAGGATCTGTCATCCTGTCTACATATTGTACTTAAGGTATTTTTCCATGAATATTACATTTTCTACATAGGAGAGATAGTCTGTTGCTTCCATAATTGAAAGAACAAGATTTTTTTCCATTTGAAGATAGATCGATATCCCTTAACAAAGTGCATTATATATGTAAAATTGGAATCGCGTTCCGTATGAAAATGGACTATATTATTAGACAACATTAGTTTGTCTGGATGACTAAAAACCCATCCACTGGTACATATTCCAATTGTAATGGAATGCTTTTAGAGATGGGTGCTAGGACACCTGTAAGTAATATTCCAGATAATTTGGAAACCCTTTAGTTGGCATATCATCACAACCAGTTTAAAAGGATCCCATAGCTTCAAAACATACTTGCCCACCTAGACAATAAAACTGCTGTGCCATAGTCCCATTTAATGGCTCCAGCTCACAATTTCAAAATTTTGTAGCATTAAAGCTAAGCATCACCCTCCTACACTTGGACCTTAATATAGCACTCTGCAACCTGAGTTTTTGATTCTGAACTAATACACCTTAGCTTGTATGGACTGGCAGAATCACTTCCTCTACACTGGTCCTCAACATTGCCCACCCCAGTGTGTTGAGTCCTGTGCGTCATTTTATGTTTACTTATGATTTATGTTTATGACTAAACACAGAACCAGCTTCATCATTAAATTTTCTAATAACACTACTGGCGCAAAAACAACAATTTCTCCCTTAACTGGACCAAAATCGTGGAGCTGGACTGCTTCTTATTCAGGAAACAAAAGACAGACCATACTCCTATCTACAGTACATTGGAGATGATCCTGTGGAGAAGGCCGGCCACTTTAATTTTTTGAAGTCGTCATCACTGCAGAGGTGAAGCAGGTACAGCACCTTTCAACTACAGTCAAGAAGGCTCCCCAACCCCTTTAATTCCTTTGATGTCTGTTGAAAACCTGAATATCTTCATTTATGCTTACCATCTTTGAATCGGTGCACTGAACTCACTGGTTGGTATGGCCCCTGCTCAGCTCAGGATTGAAAGGTACCAAAAAGAGTGGGGATGATCACACAAAATATTATTGGCACACAGCTCCCTTCTGTCCAAAACACATATAATAAATGGTGTTATGTAAATATTATGGTATATTGTTAATATTATGGTATTATGTAAAATGGTATTATTAAAGACCTCAGCAATCCTGCCCAGTCAGTTTTCTCACTAATCCATTCTGGCAAAAAGAATAGAACCATTAGCACTCCCACCACTAGCAGTTCTTATCTATCATACACAATGGTTACTCAAGAGTCACTCATAGTGACACCTGCATTATTGTTTCAAATATATATTTTTGTGTGTGCGTGTATATTTATACATATATATAGTCAACATAAAATGTCAACATATGATGTTGTATTTGTTATCTCTTTCTTTCACTTCTCTTATTATACAGCTGCCACTAGTCTGAGGGTGTCATGCAAGTAACAATTTGATTGTACTGTGTACATATGACAATATACTTTGACTTCAAATAAAATATGATTCATACAATGAAGTCATATGCTGCTGTCCAGTTCATGTAAATGCTACAACTAAGTTATTTCACAGAACAAAATTAATTCACCTACACCAAACCAATCATCTTACATCTGCACCCCACAGGGTCACCATCCACTGCTTATTAACAGCAGGTGATCATTCATAAACAGGGCTACTAAATGCTTTGGCAAAATCATTTTGTATCTCTTTAAGTAATAAATAAATTAAAAAAACAGACAAGCAAGCAGAGCTGTTATAGTCCTGCGGCAGACAGGCACTCGGGCCTTCTCTCATAAGCAGCAGTGAAATGCTTTGACAGACAATCATTTTGGCCCCCGGTGATTTTATTTATAATGATCATTGTATTTAATCTGCAACATCATCTTTTTTTGAGCAATGCTATTAATGATGTATTTTTTAGCAGCTGTGGTGTACTCTGAGCAAACAGCTAGGGATTAAAAAAATATTGGTTCATTCTGAGCAAATGTTTTCTCAAAAGGGAGATTAACCAAATGTGGAATATGAAGTAAAAAAAAAAATCAAATGAGGCAAAGGTTTCTAAGAGCATCATACTGGCATTCCTATAAAGACACATTCACATATTTTATGTACCCAGGTAGTCACAAATCAGTGCGACCAGCTGCCTATGAACAGTAAGGAGTATATAAATGAATCTTCTATGTTCATAATCACATCCCCACATCTTGTGAGTGCATGCCCAACACCACTAGCTAGACTACATCTTACTATCTACATCTCTCTTTCTGCACAGAGAATGTTACTCAGCTCTGCATGATGTGCACCACTCTCTGCATAGATGTGAATGTATGCCCATACTGACTGTAATACATCACTTCTCATAGGTAGCATCAGTGCATCTCAACACTTACACAAATAACCATTAAACACAGATAAACTGCCATTTAACCAATCACACTTCATTGTTTAGAATGCCCTTCAGAAAGCACACTTTTGCAAGGAACCTTACAAATCAAAGCACCAACATATAATTCAATAACTGATCAACAAAAGAGTCTTCTTGAATAAAGGTAAAGTGACGGCACATTATTAGTATATTCAGTATAACAGGCCACAGAGATCACAACAAGTAATTCTATTATATCCTTATCCCAGCAGGTATAGACATATAACTTTACATTTTCTTTTGTATAAAGCGGCTAACAAATAGTGCATGAAGAAAGACATGTGGAAGTGATGCAAACACTGTATCATTTCTGTGATTTCAAAAATTATTTCACACTAGTCAAGAAGTTATAGCGCAGAAGAAAAATCTCCAGAGAAACAAAACATTAAAACTAATAAAATTACATCAAATTTACAAAATAAGAATAAACTGCATCACAAGCACTAAGTTGTGCTAGGGCATACAATCAGAAGTCTATATTAGATGCATCAGGGTATCAGGCTAAAAGGTGAGAGTCTTCTTTTCAAAAACTAGAGGTGAACTGGGTATTCCTATTAACGACAGGGAAGTCACTATATTATTTCAGCTGATCCTCACCAGTAATAGTGTTATCCTTTGCACAATTATAACAGTGTGTGCCTCCTGCCCAGTATACAAAAACAGCTACACACTTCCTGGTTGATGCTACAAACCTACTCTGTAATATCATATGATGCCATCTTGCGTACAAAAATAACAGTGCCTGCACAAAGCTACTCTTTCCTTTTGCATGATGCCACCTCCAGTATATGACTTTTCAGTGCCTGCATCTACCCTATACTCAATTTGCCCATTGTTTGGAGAACCTATTACAAAGCATCATGCCGTGTTGGCTACAAATAACACTACAATTCCATAAATTCACAGACACATATTCATTCCCATATACATGTTCCTTCATAATGAAACAGATGATCACACATGCCAGCATATCAGGACCTCTCCCACTGGACTCCCACATTATGCACTCCATGCCATTTGACACAAAGTGTTGCATCCATGAACACACAAATAGAAGTGGGTTCCCATTGGACCCTCCACCCCAAACACATTTAGTAACACACATGACACTTCTTACTACTTCCAGGCATGCCAACATATACAGTATATTCACCCATATCATAACATACATGCATGCATATCCATATCGATATATTCCCCCTTACACACTTACATGCATGAAAAGTCACTCACACCATACACACGCTTGAGCGCACGCTGCTAATAATATTTCTAGAAGTATTCGTCAGAATTGCAGGTGGCTACAATGAGCTGTGATGTTGAGAAGTGACACCTCATCTTAAATTCCTGGCCGGCATTTCTTAAGATGACAGGGATGTCAGCCAGCGAGGCTGATAAAGTCCTCCCTGTACTCCAAGCTGACTGATCCTACATGAAATCTTGGCAAGAGATTACCAGGTTATAGCAGAGCTAGAATGACATCACATCAACTCAATTTCACATCCTGTACACACCAGTGCCTATCACAGTTCCATGTTGCTAACGTCCTTGACACATAAACAGTATTTGCAGTCGTGGATGCCTCCTCCGTTACCCTGTGTCTGTCAGACTTGCAGCAAATCAGGAACAAATTTGTCATTAAATGTAAAAGCGGCATTAATGCATGGGCTTCCTGACAGTGGCAGTGTAATGTTCAAGGAGAGAGAGAGAGAGAGAGAGAGAGAGACAGTGAGAGAGAGAGAGCATTCCGACCACTAACCCCCCCTTAGTAGCTACCTTGCAAAATTCCTGCGATTTGCATGAAATAAATAAATAATAGGAAACCGTGCTGTTTGAATTGGTGATGAAGGACAAGGCATAGTGTTGGTTAAAATTGCATGAGGAATCTGCGCTAAAAAGAAAATGGACTAGATAGTGCTTTAAATCTTTGAGGGCTGCTCACTTCAGTAATGAATTTCAAATAACTTATTCACTTCAGTAGTAAGTGGCTGGGCACACACTGCTTACAGCTGGTTTGTTGAGATAATTGATTTTCAAATAGTTTGAAGATGAAGGAAAGAAGCGTATGACAACTAGAGCAGGTTCCAAGCCAATTTTGAGAGTCATATCAGTTTAATTATAGCACTGGCTTGAACCGACATGGGCTCTTTCCTGCAAGAATTAAAATATCCCGGTGACTTGAAATGTTAGAGTAATGAATTTTTCATGTGTGCTTTCTTACCTAGCTGGTGTCCTCGCTCAGGGCGGTGTTGCTAGCAAAATGTCCCGCTTTTCTCCCACAGATAGCTGACACTCTATGCAAGGCTGGGCTGTGTGACACAGATAACTTGAGGGAATCAGCGCGCAGCAAATGAGATGCGTCTCTAGCCGGATTTGAATTGGCAATGTAATTTCCCAGAAGTTTGTGTTTAATTTATGTAAAAGCTTTCTTTTCTTACCTTGCTTCTGTGTATAAAATGGAAATTATACAGTATGTATGTGCCTATATATATATATATTTATATATATGAATATATATGAGAATTAAGCAAGTAAAACAGCATTACAACATTGTCACCTTTTTTTTGTCTTTTTTTTCTCATTGTTGATATAAGCTAGTAAAGGGAAATTCCTCGATTCAGCAATCAATACAGAAAGGTTATTTGTGGAGGGGTTTGCTAAAAAGATTAGGTAAATAAACTAATCAATAAACATAACATAACACAACATAACATTCTCAAAAACTTTAATCCAATTTAGATTTATATGGTGCCAGATTTCATCCTATGCTAGATAAAATTAAACATGCATCTATCTGCCCAGTTTCTGAACTTGCTTATTTCAACTCATGGGAGAGAATATGCCAGCAAAGCAGGAACCAACCCTGACTGAGGCATGGGCGAATTGAAGGGTATACTCATGGACACGTATACTGTATTTGGAATGCATGCTTTTTTAACATAAGAGAGCTGTAAGCATAATAATGAAACAGTAAAGCAAGCTTATATTACAAAGTGTTTGACTGTTGTTAAAATAGGGAATACTGTCTTTAGTTGAAAGACTAAAAAAGATGCTTTCTTCGTGTTTCTTAGTGAGGGCAGGTTTTTTGGCATAAGTAATGCAAAACAAACACATATAAGGAGAAGGTTCTAGGTTACAGTACTTTGAGGTCAACTTCGCAGAAGCAGACTGGGACTATTGGACTCTTCTGTCACAAAATACAACAGATCTCTACCAGGGGATATACGGATTGTTGATTTTTTGGGGGAAAAAAAAGTGGATATAACTCTATGTGAGTAAATTAAAGCTTTTGCTTATTTCTGCCTGACTTCCACTTAGGGGATCATAAATCCTTTCATCATTTTTGGCACTTTTGAAGGAAAACAGTGAATATTTGGACTAAACATTGCTTGTTTAGGTGGAAGTTGTATTTCCAGTTAAAATCTGTTTTATTGAAATAATTTAGACAGTTTGAATCTAGACTGCAAGAGGGTGGGCTTGAGCTTCCTCTCTTTCTTAGTGGGTGAATTAAATGCATGAGGGACAGATTAGGGAGTCTCATGAGTTTTGAAATTATGGGTTATGTTTTTGGGCATCCCAGGCTCACCTTTGCACAAACTGACCACACCCATTTAGGCTCTGTAATACTGCAGAAAAATAATGCTCTGTTGCCACACACAATTTGGTCCAAAATATTTGAAGGGAGAAAGCCCTGAGAAAAAGGAGCATTTTAATGTTTACTGGTAATGAGACTTGGACCCTGTAAAGCACAAATACAGATACAGAGATGCAAGATTGTGTCAAAAAATGGAATTGAAGGAGAGATAGAAGAAAATAAATACTACGGGAAAGGCTTAAATTGAAATCAATAGGCACAGAGCTGTTACTTTTTTACTTGGAATTTCAATGTCAAATTGTTTGAGAACAAAAGTACAGTTAAGTGCAGTTGGACAAAGGCAAGTCCAAATGGAGAACTGAGCAGCAAAGAATTAATGAATCAATTTTTGGAAATCAAAAAATTGATTGTCAGGGAGCAGGCAGTGGTTAGTACATGGAAGGCCTTTGAAGCCATTTTAACATTAAGATGGTATCAAAAATCATAGAAACAAATCAAGGTCGAAAGTAAAACAATTTCTTATTTTATTAGTTTGAAGTTCAATAACTATTACTGTGAGGGGTTTTTTGCTTAGATTTCTCAAGGTTTGGATTCATTTCCAAGTGCACAACCAACTTTCATACCATCAGTGTCATGATCAAGTATTATGTGTCATCAGCATGTGCAACTAGCAACAGATGTCATTGCCATAAACAACACAGTGACACCCGTGGAAAACGACACATAGGACTGTGGTGCTCATTGGAAAATGGCAATACAATGATGTCATCAAAAGAACAACACAAATTATCAACTACACAATAGTTGAAAATTAAAAAATGAGACAAAATGAAATTATAATCGTTTGAATGACTTCTTGATTATATTGTCTTCTACACTGGAAGGAGGAGAGGGTTTGCCAGGCTAAAACAACACTAAAACTTACAGAGAACTTTATGGATTAAATCGATGAAGGTTAATTACTTGTGGGGATATCATCCTTCACAATAAAACAAATGAAGAATTAATCGTGCATTCATCCTTTATCTGTATCAGACCTTGTTAAAAAAATAAATAAACAGTAAAACAAGCAACCTGTCATGGTCAGTAGCCATTTCTACTCCTTCTTATGCCTCTTTAATCAAGATGTAACTCTTACAATATCAGTGGCTCATATGATTTACTCAGCATCTATCAATCTACTTTGTCTAGTGCATTATAATTGAATCTTCACTTACCATTGTTTATTCTTGAAATTGTCTCATCTCCACTTCTGGCATTTCTCTTGTTCATGACTTGCATTGGTTTCATTTTCAGTCCAGATTTATGTAAGTGTTCCCACAATTGTGCCTTACTGGACATCACTTTCATGGTAAATCCAAATAGCCACACACAACCACTGGTGATCCTTGGTAGAAAAACTTGTTTCTGGAGTTGACCACCACTGTCAGTCTGGCAAAAACAACAGACAAATATGCCAAACAAATTGGTAAATTAATCAGTCATTGATATGGTGCTTCTTTTGAACCATCTCAGGTTAAATTAAATGAACAAAAAATAAATAAATAAATAGATAAATATATATATATATATAAATAAGTTATTGTTTCATATATTGCACTTTTCCATCATCATCTTCATAATCACTTCTTAAAACAGAGCAGCTTAGATAACAGTCTCATACCATCCTCTTCTTACAGAGGGCTAGAGTCTATCCAGCAGCACTGGATGGAAGAGTGAAACTAATCCTGAATGCATTGCCAGTCCATTACAGTGCACATTGACTCCCACAAAGTCAATTCGGAATCACCAATTAAAGCATGTTATTGCAGTATGGGAGGAAAAATCTAGTATATGGAAAAAAGAACCATACATACATGGAGAGAATGTGCAACCACCACCTAGGCATGGAATTCAACCCCAAAACAGATCCTTAAGGCAGTAGGGTCAACAAATAGACCACTTTGCACACAAGTATACAATAAACAGCAAAGCATAATCATACACGTGAAAATGAAAAGCCTGCAGATATTCTGTCATCAAATTAAAATAAAGATAAAATGAAGTGAATGGACATAGGAAATGCTTTACAAGAAGGGTTGACAGACAGTACAGTGTTAGTAATGTGAGGACAGTAGTCCTTCTTAAGTAAAAGCTGGAAGAAAACCTTCATGATTGAAAATGGCGGCTCTGAAAATTATGGCTGAAGGGAAAAGAGAGATCCAAAGTGAAAGGGCCAAAACGATGAGTAAGTGCTCATAATGAATGTATCTAATACAAAATCAAAAATAAGCACATTCATTTAATAGAAAACAAAAGCATCCGTCCATTTTCCTATGCTGCTTATCCAGGGCATAGTCAAGGTCATAAAAAAATAAATAAATACAGCTAAACAACTCAAAAAGTAGCATACAGATGTAATAAAATAAGCACAGAAGTTTTTATAAAATTAACTAATTATTAAATAATATAAACAGAAATTTAACAAAAAGAAACAAAGTAGTAAACATGAACGTAACAAACATGATGATAACTTTCTTTAGATCAAATCAACAAATATAAATGCAGATGAATATAATTTTGAGAATGACAACAGACACAAGACAGAAAGTACTACCTCCCCCTGGGTGCTTCCCTGGGCAGCACTGTCTGGGTGAACTGCTTGCTGCCTGTGCTTTTCTTTCCACTTTGCATTTGGCCACCCCCTTTCATCCTTCTCAGTATTCAATGCCCACCCGTTGAGCATCATTGCCATTTTTCTGCTCCGTATAGGCGTGCAGGGCCTGGGGCACAGAGGAGTCAGAGATGTCTATGACGGTGTCAGTGCTCAGCATAACACTGTTCTTGACAGATTCCCCCCTCTGCCCTCAAGCTTCAGCCAGCCACTTTGGAGGCGCCTTGGCACGTCACACATTTGAGCCAGCAACTAAGTTGCTGTTTGCTTCGGCTGCCATGGGTAGACATTGTGAATGACACCTCACGTTTCATACCTTTTCACTATATTTACTTGGAGTTCAATTTTCTCTGCCAAATTCTTGATTATAGCCCATCAATGTATGATAGAAAAGTATGAGTCAATTCCGGCTCAGACCTGCACATTCCTCATTTGAAAGACCATACATTTTTTTCTGTGGTTATCTAATGTTTTGATCAAAAAACAATATCTGACTCAGCAAATTGCTTATTTCTTGAAGGCATTACAACAAGTTAAAGATTATAATTATTATTTTTGTGATACACTTTTCCTAGACCTCAGAGTGCCCAGTGTCATGTCTGCCATTGGTTGCTCCTAATGTATTTTATATTTTTCAAGTGTACTGGAGCCCTTTTGGTTTCCACCTTGCACATCAGGTCTGTGACAAAAATGAATAAAACAGGTCTGATAATAAATGGATGGATTTTTAAACATTCCTTATGATTTTGTCTATTGTGTACTAAATGGCCTCTTCTCACTTGCTCTTCTACTGCACCTCATATGTGAACACAGATAACTTTATTGATGTCATATAATGATGATGGAGTACAAATTCAGCTACAGGTCAGGTCTTCAAAAAATGATTCTGTTGACTTATACCAACAGCAGTGTGCCTTTTGAAAAACCCCCAATAAATGTTCTAGATGCCATTTTTCACATCATGTTTCGAATAAGCACATTACTAATCTTTAAGATGGTTAACTAGTCTTTTTCCCCCCTTTTCGGAGCTGTATTTTGAGAACAACTGATATGATTATGAAGATTCACTAAGTAAATTATGAATTATGAAGTAAAATAGAGCTGGAATTTGCTTAAATGGCCTCAAATGTGAATGGGCTTCTGAACCACCCTGTATACCAGTGACATCTATAAACAGCAAAACCAGCTTGTGTGCCATGCTGCAAAGCTGGAACTTGTTGTTGCTTGCAATTTACCTAGAGTTCCCTTGTTAATAGTTGTTGATTAATAATTTAAAGCATTTTGGCAGATCTCACAATGTGGCAGTCCCAGTACCTAGGAAACCTGGATGCTAGAAATGTTCACCACCAGATCAGGGCCCCGGTATTATTGGCAGTGTGATGACAACCTAAAAATTACTGTGAGGATGGAGAAAGACCACAAGATGATAGACCATGGCTAGGAGCAAAGAATGGTTACAGCAAGCAAGGGCCTGAATCAGAAGGACAGACTTCTGGTTATGACTGAATCAGAGGCACAAGCAAATCTAAGGTCAAAAAAAGAAGCAGGAAGTTGAAGCCAGGACTATCTAATTCTCACACTTGTTAAAACTTTTCCCTCAAGCCTACAACTTTTTACTGGCAGACATTTAAGGTTCCTGCAATCTACAGTACAAGAAGGATAAAGATACAGTATCTAATGGATGCCACCAGATACCCAAGATTCCTACATGTCGAACAAGTGGCAACAGTGAGAGTGTATATCTTAGTTACTAAATGACAAGATAATTGATCAAATGAAAAACAAAATGAATGTTCAAAAAGAAAGTAAAACTGAAATTTTAGAGTTTTAAAACCTTAGAAATTGGGAAAGGTGTGCTCTGAATTAAAACAAAAAGTATAGAATGATTTGGACAGAGTGGTAACTGACATTTGAGGAATTTGTGAGTCACCTTACTAAATCAATAAGTTTCAATGATAAGTAAAATTAAAAGAAACTAAGGTTTGCATAAAACTTAAACTGTGGATAATGTAGAGAACATAATCACTGTATATTTAGATAGAACTTTATTTGTCCCTGGGGAAAATTTGTTTTTATACAGAAGCTCTTTAAATAAATAAATACATACATAGGTAAAAAAAATAAAAAATATATATCTATATACATACACTATGGTCTGACCACATACCATAATGACAAAAGGCAAGAACATTAAAAAGCAAAGTTCTGACTTGGCTGACACAGACACAGTGAGGCATTATGCAGATGTATTGCTAGTAGTATAAAGGAGCCCCACCAGCACTTCTACTGAGTAATTTGTTGCCTCCAGAGAGAGGATGTGCAGCATTGTTCATAATGACACTCATTTTTGTTTTAATTCTCTCCTATGCTACTCCCTCCAGGGGGTCCAGAGCGCATCCTGTAACAGAGTTTGCCCTTTTAATTAGCTTGTTGATTTGGTGAGTCACTCTTCGCGTGATGCTACCAGCCCAGCACACCACAGCATAGAAAACTGCATTGGCCATAACAGAGTTATAGAAAACATGAGGGACATCAATTCCCACAGTAAAGCAACAAGAGCCTGCTCTACCATTTCTTATACAGATCATCTGTGTTCCAAGACCAGTCCAACCTGTCATTAAGGTGGATACCCAAGTACTTGAAGGAGTGGACCACCTCTACATCCACTCCCTGAATAATGATCAGACACAGCAGCTCTTTGATGTGGCGAAAGTCAATAACCAGTTCCTTGGTTTTGCTGAAGTTAAGATGCAGACAATTCTCTTGCACCAAGAAACAAACTTTTCCAATTGACTCCTATATTGTGTCTCATGCCCTTTATTAATACACCCCATAAGTGCAGAATCATCTGAGAATTTCAGCAAATGACAAGACTTGGTGTTATATTTACTGTATAGTCTGAGGTGTACAGAGTAAAAAGAATACATTTAAAACTCTTAGGAGCATTTGAACCACCATCACACCTATAAATGTATTGAAATACCCTGAACTGGATAAAGGGTTGAAAAATTAATGAATGAAATATTAACATCTCCTTATCACTCACTGCATCTGAAGTCAGTATATTTTGCATTGTACAGTTCTCATTTAATATATCATTTGGAGAAAAAAAAATGCTAAACTCAGTTGAGACTTTATAAATAGTCTGCATGCCTGAAACATACCTGGTAAATCAGCATTAACAAAAAAGCCCAGACACTTAATACATTTGGAATTTTTTAACACGATTGTTATGAATAATCAAAGCAACTGGTAAAGTTCTTCAGCAGCCACTATAATGGGCCATGAGTTATGCATGACATGAGGATCTTGTTATCTCCGAAAATATTTAGAGTTTTCAGTATACCATATTCAAATTATAAAGGTGTGTAGCATTGCTTTAGATTAAATAATGCCAAATCTATAAAACATATATATTACATGTAGTTCTTAATCAGGGAGCATATCTGAATGTACAGTGGATTCAGAAAGTGCTCTGACCCATTCACTTTCAGCACACTTTATTGTGTTGTGCATTCATTTTAAAATGGATACATTTTCCATTTTTGCCTAACACTCTACATTCTATAGCCCATAATAATGTTACACATGAGGAGTTTTGGACTGCATAGTGCAAATTCTTATTACAAATGTATTATCCACAAGAAAACCCAGGCTCAAATTTACAAGCCTCAGATACAAGCTCAAGATTAGGTTTATTGCCATTTGTAGAGAGAACAGTTAAATTCATTCATCCATCCATCCATCCATTATCCAACCTGCTATATCCTAACTACAGGGTCAGAGGGTCTGCTAGAGCCAATCCCAGCCAACACAGGGTGCAAGGAAGGAAACAAACCCCGGGCAGGGCGCCAGCTTACCGCAGACAGTTAAATTCTTATATGCATATCTGACCAGCATTTAGCAGTCAGGAGTAGGCAAACAATGCTTCATTTTTGTTTCATTATTTATTTATCTATCACTGCCAATATGAATCAGCAGGATACTTTTTAGCCCCCTAACCTGTTAAAGTTTCAGTTAAAAGGCTATAGTGTTGTTGTTGTGGCTTTTTTTAATATTTTTTTATCAAAGAATTTACATACACTGAATAACAGTAAATAAATGACAAAACTTACAAAATTAAAAAAAAGTTATATTTTTATCCAAAGGCATTTGAGCACATTATATTACAATTCACACATTTTTACCGACTCAGACTCTGACACCAGTAACTCGATAATCGCTTCCGACTCCACATCACTGTTCATGAATATAACATTTGTAGAATTCTTAGGAATACTGAAACCTTTATAATTTTTGAAAATAAACTAACCATGAAATATGCCTGGTTCTTTGAAGTATTTGGAGATATTTTAAAAATGTACTGTTAAGATTTACAGTGCATTGGGAGAATTAAACACATTCTCACTTAGGAGTTCTAAACTCTGTTCTTAATTTGGGAATTCCTGATTTTGCGTGACCCATGAGGAATTCCAAGTTCTCTACAAAGTTGTAGAAAATACAATGTATTTGGAGAATTCCTGGAGTTGCACTGCCCCAGTGGAGTTATAGGTATCATTTGAAAAATTCTTGAAAATACATAATTTCCAAATAATTTTAGGATTAATTTTGCATAATTGCATGAACTGTATTATCTCTCAAGGGCTCTAGGCCCAATTGTGTATTTGGAAGAATTCTTGGTTATGCAATTTTTTCCTACTTAATCACAATTCAGTACAAAAATACCATTTTCTTCTTTTGGTTTTACTTTTTTAATCTTTAGTTTCACCATTTCATTATGTATATATTTGTGAAGGTATTAAGAATCCATGTTTTGGAACAAGTTGCTGTGATGCCCTGTGTTATTGTGGGCATTGCTTAAGTAGTGCAAGTGCATGACACCATAGCATTTTGTCGGAGAGTCATGGCTGCGATCTTAAAGGCAGCCATGACCACAGAAAGAATCCTAAGTTTATTCTACTGCAAATAAAACAAAGTCTTCTCAGAGAGACAAAGCAATCTTCTCAAGCAATTTCATTTCTATTTTTTTTTATTGTTTCCTGATCACAAGTTTGAATTGATCTTTTGTGTCGTTCACTGGTCATTTAACTGTTCAGTGTAAAACAGATCAGCTATGCAGGACTATTCTTCTCATTCGTCCTTTGACAAATCTTTGTCACTCACTTTTCTTAAAACCATATTATTTGTTTGGATCATTTGCTTTTAAAATACAAGAGCAGGCACTAAGTAATTCTAGATTAATTAGCAGATTTGGAGAATTCCTGGAAACATAACATCCCAGAAGAGTTATAGGATCCATTGTGCACTGGAAGAATACTTCATTGGAGAATTTAAGATCCGTAGTGTGATATGAGAACGGTTGGTTATGCACATTATTTACAGTAAGTATTTCTAGACTGATGTATATATCTGTAGAATTCTTGGATATTCATCTCAGAGGATTTCCAGATTCTGTGGAAGGACAAAGCATCCTAGAAGCTAACATATTAGACTATAAAGGATAAGGTTGCCAGATTAGTCTTTATCTTTGACTCAATGTGTAACCCTGAGAAGCATATACCTTACCAACCCTACTGGTGCTCAGAAGTATTAAAAGAACTACAACATAAGAAGAAGACAATGAAGAGGAAGAAATAGAAGTCATATGGATAGAAGTGACATTTAAACAACTGTATATTTAAATGCCAGTTCTGGAAATTCAGAAGATGCACTCTCAGAATTCTCAACTTCTTCATTTGAAGTGGTCTTGATTTCCTGGTAACCCTTAAGAATTTCTAGGTACTCCATACATTTGAATAATTCATGAACACTTCACATAAAAAAATACAGTTATGAAAAAAATAATTATTTTTGTCTTAATATACAGTAGGCATATAAAGTATATAGAAAGCATTGTGGGGGATTTACTATTTATAGGCATCACTACTTTTGGTTTTATGTCTGTGTGTGTGTTAGGATGTGAGGTCATGGCCCTAATACCTCAACAAAAAATCCCTCATGGCAAATGAAATTTGGCATAGTTATAAGGATTGCTAAGTGTCAGAATCTTATTGATTTTAAACAAAATCAATCCAGTAGATTTTGCTGCACAGAGAAAATAATTGTGTATAGGTGAGTAATTTTGCTGCACATGATGGCCTGCAATATTTTACAGTTAAAAATCACATTTTGTGTATAAAAAGTCTTATGCTAAACAGATTAGATTTTGTACATTATTTGCAAGAAATCCTTCAGGTGAGGGAGGACATAAATTCAAATGAATATTTAGACTATTTTGATTGGAGGCTTTATTTTTCCTCTAAAACAGTAACAGTCCTAAATTAATGTTACAGCAGAATAACTAGATGCAGGCAACGTGAAGAGTCTGTAAGTTGGTCCATGTGCCCATTGAGTCCAACTATTAAAGTCCTATTGTTTGCATATCTCCTGGCTGCTAATTAAAACATTTCAACTAATGTGTTTGCATTTTACATGCGCAAGTTAGCGCTTTTAGTTAACTATTATTAATTGCGGCCTGCTTCTCCAAGGCACAAAAGAGTCATTTAAATTTAAGCCGATGAGAAAAGTAAATATTTAATGACTCATACTCATCTTGCAGCTCAATGTTGTCTGCTTAGAACAGTTTAAATAATTCCTGACGCCTTGATGTTAAGCAATGCTTAAAGAGCGATTCCTAGGGTAATTATTAATCAGGCTGTTATTGATCACAGGCTTTTGGTGCTGGGCTTCATTATTAAATCATTACGTAAATAAATAAATACGTTCTGCTTCAAAGAATTCTTTTGAAGACACATAAATTGAAAGTATTAACACATTAAACGTGTATGAAAATATCAGAAATATTACCAAAGACAAAAAACATTTGCTCTCTTTAAAAAGCAGTCATTTTCTTTAATATCTCCTACATTATATTGTTTTAGTAATTATTTGATTACACGGTTCTTGAATTTTTTTTTGCTGTAAAAAATGGTCACTTACCAGATTATTGTATCTATGTGTATAAGCAGAGCCTTAAATTTTAACAGAAATGGTAATTTAAAATGCTACTGTTTATACTTTCTTTTCCATTGTGTTTTATTCCCTATAGTTTCAAACAATATCTCATACCATCATGCATATTTTTGTTTTAAACAGAACCAGAAAAAAACTCTGATCCGAAATGCCTCCCATATATTCACCGACTTTAAAGTTCATACATCTCCCTCATCCAATACACCAAAAACAAATTTAATTTATTGGCTTACTTCCTAATTCTACTAACAACATTGAGACAAAAAAAAATGTAGAAAGCTTCATCTGCAGTTAACGTAAGCCTCACGTTTGCTGGAGCAGGGAAAATGTCTCTATTCAGTAGACTGCTCTCATACATCTGTCTTCTGATGTTTTTAAGACTACTTCCTTTATGCTTTTGTAACACAGGTAATAAAGTATGAATTTATATGCTGTGACTCTTTTGTGCCTACCATACTGATGCTGACTCTGATGTGCTGTCTATCAATTCTTACTGTCAGTCAGTTCTTATGCACATTCAGTTCATTGTTTTGTATTCTGTCTCGATGCCAGGACATTTGCGAGCTCTTTCCTGTCTCTCTCTTTTTTTCCCTGTGATATCTAATGTATTTGAATTATACAATGACCCTGAGGAGCAAAACACTGTTCAAAAATAAATGCCTGCATCAAAAGCAAACAGGGCTTAATGAAAGTAAAATGATATAAAATAAAATGAAAAGTTTCTAAAGAGAGAAAATGACAGATGGTGTATTCAAATCCAATAGTAGTTACTACTGTGCAGTATTTGCATTCAAACTCAGATTGCAGCTCTGTTTTAAGAGACTGCGTTTAAATGCAGGATTCTACTCTATTTAAATAGACTGCATAATGGGATATGTCCATCCATCCATCCTCTTCCGCTTATCCGGGGTCGGGTCGCGGGGGCAGCAGCTTTAAAAAGAGAGGCCCAGACTTCCCTCTCCCCGGCCACTTCTTCCAGCTCTTCCGGGAGAATCCCAAGGCGTTCCCAGGCCAGCCGGGAGACATAGTCCCTCCAGCGTGTCCTGGGTCTTCCCCGGGGCCTCCTCCCAGTTGGACGTGCCCGGAACACCTCACCAGGGAGGCGTCCAGGAGGCATCCTGATCAGATGCCCGAGCCACCTCATCTGACTCCTCTAATGGGTTATGTCGGTTGATAAACAAAAATGAATAAGTAAATAAATAAATAATTTTTCAGGACAGTGTAAAGTCAGCATTGTGTAAAGTCTGTTACACTATTTCAAAATGTTTCCTTTTAATGCAAGTATCGATCTAAATAAAACCGAACTGTCATAGTTGGGAAAGTTTCGTTTAAAGCGTTTTGGCGAAATGGTCAGGACTGCTACTTCACAGCTCCGTTGAGTTTGAGTCCAGATTTAGGCACATGTGTAATCTGCATGTCTTCCTGTCTTCTGGAGCGATTTTTTTTTTGAGTAGTCCGGTTTTCTCAAAACTCAAAATTGAACGCGTAGGAGTGAGTACGTAAATGTGACGTAACGAATAGCTCCCTGTCAGACTTTTTTCTTTTTTAAAGTGAGCTTATTCTTTTAAAGGCAGAGTGTTGCGATGCATACGGCTGTTTCTTTTAAAACCAGAAGTCGGCAAAACGTTGCGGGTTGCTCTGTTTTCAGGAATGGGTGCCGCTTTATTTAAAGCAGTTTAGAAAAGGAAGATATCACAGTATTTAAAAAGGTGGTACCATGCTGCAGAAATTTTACATTTTATATACAGAAATTTCGACGGGTGTGTACATTTTAAGCATTACAAAGTACGATTTGACCACTTTCGATGAGACGTCTGCATGTGTGTCATTGTGTCGGCATTTATAGACATAATTCTAAAGCGAATCACTCAGTCCGAATTAAACATGTCCCGGTTATTAATATAATAAAATGTTAAAAACATATTAACATTGATATCATATATATAATAACATTATATAACTCGTATTATCCTATTCAAGATTCCCGGAGCCTAGTCTGACTGCAGTGAAAGACAAAGAAACCTGGCCATCTTGTCCGTCCAGGGTTCGCACACGAACACACTCACACCCACATAGGCCAGCTTTAAATCTGAAGCATCCAGACGCACCAGTATTTAAATATGCTGTGAAAAACCCTGGCACACACAGGGTGAGCATCCTGGCATGGCATTCAGGCTGGATCAATGGCGGCAGCCCTAACCCCTGCGACAGAAGGATGTGTTCTCCATTATCGATACAGTTTAACCTATTTTTGGGTCTTCAGGGCACATCCTGCACAGAAGTTGAATCCGGCAGCATCGAGGGCAAGGTGATAGGCTGACCTTTTTTAAGTGTAAATATAAAATTAAAAAAAAAAAAAATGCACCTTCACCATATATCTTTGTTGAACTAATTTTTCCAAATAGAGCGCTCCAGTGTAAACAGCGCTCACCTTGATTTAGAGGCATTTTCTAAATAGAGCACTCCATTCTTGAAGGTTTAATATTTCTAGTATTGATGCAGCTTTTCTAAAGCGAGCACCACCATTTGCCTTTTCAGCCCTTCCTTCAAGTTGAGCATTTCAACGCATTCTCACAAAGTTACGTGACATCTTGCATTTAAATGTACCTTCTTCACAGAAGGTCTTTAATTTGAATGCACCGCCTCTTATTTTGAGAACACCGCTTCCTTTCAGAGCGTTAACTTTTTTTTTAGGGGCACATTGTAGTATGTTATTTATAACACTGCCACACTAAATTTGACCTAATTAGATGTGACTAACTGGTGGCAGTTGCAGGTTTGACACCTGCTTTATGTCCGATGCTGCCAGATTACGTTCCGTTTACAAACTGGTCAACGAATTCGGGTGACGATGATAATGATGATGAATGGATGGCTTAACCCATGTGTTGCAATATGTTTTCTTTCTGCTGACCATCTTTTTTCCAGAAGGCTTACTCGTTTTTGTGTTTCCTCACTTATTGTTCACTAGATTCACTAGAATAATGGTGCATAAAAACTCTGATTATCTGGACGTAATGGCAATATATGCAACTCTCTACATCAGTTCAGTTTAAAGAAGAAATAATAGGATATGCTTCGGCCCTCTCGTAACCCTGCTCTGGATAAGTGGGCTTTGAAGATGGATGGATGATTGAATTCTAACAAACAATACGTCATCCAGTGGGTATGTACACTACATACAAATCTCATGATTTCCTGAATGTTAAGTTAATAAGTAGTTGTCAGTTCTAAATTGGCCCCATATGAGTGTGTGCATGAATGGGCTCCTGTGATCAACGACCACCCTATCCAAAATTGTTTACTACCTCTGGCCTCCCACTAACTTCTATTTGATTAAACACTTTGTACATTCCTGATGTTTCTACCTATCATCAGTGAAATACTATAACAAAATGTTATGAGCATGAGGTAAACTTAAATAAGCAAACTGAAACTAATCATTCTGGCCTTATCAAACCTGCTTAGTTCAGTGCAAAGTCGTGGAAATAAGAGTCCTATCCCAACAGCGCAGGAACGCACAGATTAAGAGTCCATTGAAAGTAACATTCAGGAAAATACTTCAACCAATCATTCATGCAGACAAATATGGATCCCAAGTCCACAGGCCTCTGGGCCTGACAAGACATTGGGCCTCCCTCTCCAGCCCCTGCTGCCTGCCAGAATCAATCTATAGATACTTTAATTAAAAGTGTTATTAAACCAAATTGTATTTTTTTTTACATGAAACATAATCTAATAACTTAATGATACCAGCTGAGTAAATGGCATATACTACTGTACATAATTTACACAATAGTTTGTGTTGGGATTAGTGTGCTTTACACAATGAGCTGGCAATTGAGGCAAAACACAAAATCTAATCAAGTTTGGATTCAATAACTCAACACATACACCATAAATCCACACAATAACACAAAACACAAAAATGTGAATTGCAAAAGTATGGTAACAGTGTTTGACTGCCTCCCTTCTCACCAAGTGACCACAAAAATTAGTCACTGGTTTGCTTAAACTGAGACTGCCCTTACTAAAGCTGAATGAATGGTGCAGTGCTGTATTTCCCTGATGTGTAACAGTGCTGCAGCTACTCCTAAGTTTTGCTCTAATCATCCAGCTCTATAGCCGGCAATGAGCTATAACTGGCCAATTCTGTTGAGGTACAAACAATAATCTAATATTATCCAAACACTGACCTTTCAAGGAATCTAAAAACCTACCACAATCAGTTGGTTAATTTTCATGAGGGCTACCCCTAAACGTTTGGCTTTGGGGCTGTATGCATACAAAGTCAATTTAGAAGTTATATTACCAGTGGTGTTTTTGGATTGTGGGATCAAAACCAGAGCATATCCCACACAGGCGTAGAGTGAATGTGCTATCTGCACACAATGCCTGGACTGAAATTTAAAACATGGACTGTTGAGCTGTGATTATGCATCATTAACCACTATGCCAATTTAGTGAGTAATAAAACCAGAGAGAAAGTAAAGGTCCAGGTAAACTGGCAGTAGATGGTCATTAAAAGTAATCTAATAATTGATTGTGGTGATTGCCCACTTATGGCTTTAAAATTTGTCACCAACTACTGTTTTTGTTCTTGCACTTTCTCCCCATAATATATTTTAGAATTATCCTATTTAAGTACTTCAGCATGTGGCACAAGGGTGCAGTGGTTAGTGCAACTACCTGACAGCTCTAGAAGCCTGGATTCAATGCTGGTTACTGTCTTTGCAGTGTTCACAAGTTCTCTTCATTTCCAAGAGTTTGTTTATCCTGTGAAATCAAATTCCCTTCCAGGATCAAAAGCACACATGTTTGGTATAATTAGCTTCTCTAAACATATTTGATATGAGTGAGTGTCCAAGTGTGAGCTCACCTCAAACATTTAATTGAAACTTTGAGCTTAGAAAAAGCATGGATGGAGGAATTTCGGGTTTTATTTTTCAATAGACCTTTTGTATTGTAGATCCTGCAAGTCTCAATTTCATATGTGATCTGAAAAAAAAAATCATATCACTCAATAGCTCTAACCAAGCTTACCTCAAATTCTGTTCTGTTTAAAAAACATATCAAACAAGTGGTCAAAGTACATATACTGCAGAAAGTCCCATAAAATGAGATAAATTAGGGACATCAATTAACAGTTTGCACAGGCTGAAGAGGGAATGCCCAGGGTCAGAAAAACAAGTGTGAGGTGAGTCGCTGCACTTGTCCAAAGAGATGCTTGAAGATAAGAACACCTGAGCAACTGCAGCACTGCACTGGGTATGAAAGGGGCAGTTTTCATCAGCTTCTAGATGAACCAAAGAGAAAATATAGCTTGGAAGCAAGAAATGAATATATATGCCAAAACATGAAATGTCTCTGCACAAAATTACAAACCTTCCTGTAAACGTAATGGCCCCATGACCCTGAATTGGTCTAAGCAGGTTTGAGAATGTTATATTGTTACCACATTTGTATGCTGGGTGAATTTTTGGAGTTGCTGGCTGTGACACCTCACCTTCCCACTTCGTTGTGTTCACATGAATTTCTGGTTGCCTTTATCTGATCATTAAAGACAAGCTCTCTTTTTTCTCCATTAAAATAAAAAGCAAACTAAAAGTTTTAAATATGCATTGCATCATCCCAAAAATGCATGTTCTTGGTGACGTTTTTAATATTATTGAATGAGGTTAAAAATTTAATGTTGTATTACATCACAGCTCAACTAACTTGGGCAGCATGGTTTTATCTGAATTACCCCACTCTTACTTCAAAGTGTGTTCAATTGAAATTCTCCACTGGGAAACACATATTTTCAGTCTGTCCAATAGCATATGAAAACAGCATATGCTACAGTTAATGGTGGCATATAAAGCTACTTTTTAAGCGTGTTTGCATATAATGTGAAAATAACCTACTGAGATTGCCCATGTCTGTCTGTCCATAGTTCTGTCTGTCTACATGACACAACCCTGCTACTAGTGGACTAAGTTTCTTGAAGTTTGGCATATTTGTTGAGACAGTTAAATTTCCATTGACATACAGTATCTCTATTGAGTGGATTGTACACAGTTTTGAAATCTCTAGAAATTGATGTAACAAATATGCAATCAGTATTTACATTACTCTAAAAACAACATCACAGGCAGATTACAGTTGATTCAGAAAGTATGCAGATCCCACCACTTATTCATATTGTGTTATGTTGAAGCCCTGTGCTAAACTCATTTAAATGAATTTTTCCCCATATCAAGAAACAACCTTGATTTTCAAAATGTTTATACATTTCTTAAAAATAAATAACTGAAATATTATATTGATACAAGTATTCAGACCATTTGCTTGAGTGCATCTCATTCTATTGATCACACTGAGATGTTTCTACACCTTGTTTGGTGTCCACTTGTGGTCACTTCAATTGATTGGACACAATTAATAAAAGCATACAATTTTCTAAATAAAATAAGGTCCCCCAGTTAACAATATATATCAGAGCAAAAAGCAAGACATAAGGTCAACAGTATTTCCTGCAAAGCTTGGAGACAGGATTGTGCTTTAGGCACATATCTCAGTGAGGATACAAACAAATTCTACAGCATTGAAGGCTCCCAAGAGCAAAGTGAACTTCATAATTCTTAAATGGAAGAAGCCTGGAACAATCATCACTGTTTCTAGAAGTGGCTACCTGGCCAAACTGAACAACTGCGGGAGAATGGCCATGGCAGGAGAGGTGATAAAGAACCTAATGGTCACTCTGGCTAAGCTCCAGAGAACTAGTGTGAAGATGGGAGAAACCTTCAGAAAGACAACCAGGGCTGTAATAAGACACCAATATTAGCTTTATAACAGAGTGGCCAAACAGAAGCCTCTCCTCAGTGCAAGACACATGGAATCCTGCTTAAATTTTGCAAAAAGGCAGTTAAAGGAATATCAGACTGTGTGAAACAAGATTTTCTGGACTGATGAAACTAAAATAAGCGTCATGTCAGGAGGCAACCAGGCACCTAGATAAGGTTGAGGAAAAGCTGAACAGAGCCAAGTACAGAGATATCCTTAATGAAATCCTGTACCAAATTTCTCTGGACCTCAGACTGGGTCAAAAGTTAACCTTCCAAAGAGCAATGACCCTAAGCACAAAACAAAGACAAGAAAGAAGTGGCTTAGAGACACAGCTAGGAATGTCCTTAAATGACCCAGCCACAGGCTGGACTTGAACCTAATTGAATGTTTCTGGAAACACCTGAAAATAGCTGTCCACTGGTGGTCTTCACTTAACATGACAGAGCTTGAGGAAGAGTGGCCAGATGTCATGTCATACCCAATTAGACCTCCAGGCCATGGTCGCTGCCAAACGTGCTTCGACTAAGTACTGAGTAAAGGATCTAAATATTTGTGTCACTGTGATATTTTAGCTTTTTATTTTTAATAAAATTGCAAAATATTCTAAAATTCTGTTTTCAGTTTGTCATCCTGGGGTATTTAATATTGTTTGATATGGGGAATAATTAATTAAAATGATTTTAGCACAAGACTACAACATAGCAAAATATGAAAAAATGTCAAGGGGTCTGAATAAACTGTGTCAGCACAATGTAATCATAAAATATTTCTCTGACAGTAATTTATCGGCAAAACGCCACAACTGCTCTATTTTATGGTCTGAAGCAGCTAACAATTTTGCCCACAGAGACTTAAACTGATATTTTAACTCTCCTTTGGGTATTTCTTTCAGAAATGTTATGCTTAATGAATTTAAACTACAATTAGTCACAGACCCTCCATAACCGACAACTGACAATACCACATCAATGCCTTGACTTGAACTGGAAAATGCAACTGAAATTCCAACAAATAAATGATTACCAATTCCTGAGCCTTATTAGTCAATTTACATAGCCTGAAGGGCTTCCGCTTCCTAATGCTCCACCCAAAAAGAAGGAACATAAGTACATTTAAAATGACAGTACACATATGAAATCAACACAAATAACAACATCAAGACATGAAAAATCTCCAAATTAATGAAAACCATAACAAATCAGAAAATACAAATAGCTTTGAAAAAATTCATAACAATGAGAGCCAGAGCTTTCGCATACTTCCCCTCTCCTTTTCTGTGATTTTGAATATTGAAGCTTTTATCCTTTTTAGATGGGCTGGTACTTCTTGATCAGGGGTCCCCAACTCTGGTCCTGGAGGGCCGCAGTGGCTGCAGGTTTTCATTCTGTTTTCTTAATTAGTGACTTGTTTGTGCTGCTAATTAACTTCTTTTGAACTAATTTTAAATGACTTGTTCTTGAAGACTCCAACTCCTTAATTGTTTCTTTTTCCTTAATTAGCAGCCAAACAATAATGAGATACAAAATGAGCCAAAACATGACCAGCAAAGTATGTGCATCACAGAATATCTGAAACTAAAGAAAGATGAAGGTCTCAGGAATGTTGATCTGCTCAGGTCCACAAAACATTTGAACAGAGGTCTTAGAAAAGAGAAAATCAACAATTTTGGAAATGTCTGCTATTGCACAATGAGAGCAACAACAAGCCATGGAATTAAAGAATGGGTTTAATTAACAACAAGAATCAGCGTCTAATTAAGCAACTGGTTGGAGTGAAATTGATTGGAGTTTGAGGCCCTGACTCAGTTGGCCTTATGTTGGCTCACTCACTTCACATTTCATTTCTGTTTGGGTACTGTTTAAGGAAAGAAATGAAGTAATTCAGAGGAACGATGAAGAAATTCAGGGGAACAAATCTTAAAAAACAAATCAATTAACAGCAAAAACTGGTGACTAATTAAAAAAAAGTTAAAATGAAAACCTGCTGCCACTGTGGCCCCCTTTTCTAGATTTTCGGGTAAAGCATACCTTATTGCTAGGCCTCGCAGAATTTTTGAGGCCAGTATTTTTTAGATAAAGTCTGGGCTTTGAGCTTGTGGAGCTCAGCAGGTCAAAACAGGCAGGGCATGAGTGCAAAAGACAATAGGATCAGGACATGGAATATTCAACCAAAACACTAGTAGGGGTCGTTACCAAAATGTCAGAATAAACATGCGGCAAGACCCAAAGCAGGATCAAAAATCGTAGTCAAGAATCTATCGCAGGAAAGATTAAATATCAGAAATCAAAAGATAAAGTGCTCAAAAGGTATTACTATTTTTATTTACAAATGTGGAAAAGATTGTCTCATGATGCCAGCTTATATATGCTGTTGCACCAACATTGTCATGTGATGAGACTTCCAGGGCTATGTCCGTAACAACATAAGATTGTATCCTGACAAGGAGAGTGCAAAATAACATTGAGAATAAAAAAAAAAGATAAAATAAAACTAAATATCCAAAACAAAACTGAATCCAGCATAGTTCAGAATCTAAATGGAAAAATGGAAAAATTCTGCTTGAAGGTGTGAAATAGGGACCAGAAGGTGAATGTGAATAAAAATTAAGACAAGGCTAAAAAAAAAAAAAAAGATTAATAACACTAGTCTTCAAAACAATCACAAAATAAAATCCATAGTCAAAAACTAAAGTGAGTAAGTTTGAAACCCAATTTTTTAATGAGAGCACATGCAAAAGGATTAGAAAGAGTATCCATAATCTTGGAAGATATGTAATATGCTGTGTCAGATTATAAACTGTTGCTCCATTCCTGGGACAATGTCTCAAGCAAAGGAGCATTGCATCAGAGCCAAAGAATGGCAGTAACCAACAAAAAATAAAATGGTGGTGTGGTAACAACAAAATATATTGTAACATTAATAAAAAATTTATATCACTTCAACAGACGTATTGAGTAAAAATAACAAGAAAATGAATTGCTCTTCAATTCTAAACTTCCAATACTGTAAACTATAACGTGTGCGGAGGGAAATTCTTGAGAGCCAAAATAGATTTTTAAAGTAACAGAATCATAGCAATAACACCATATTCAAAAGTATCTAATACTAAAACTAAGATGTGAACTGAAACACATAGTCAAATATTCAAAAACAAAGTCAGAAACCTACATTTTGTCATTTTAGCCATTCAGGTACATGACTTTCGAGAAGTTATTCTCTTTTCTGTTTAATCCAATCTTCAGACTCCTCTCTGAGTTAATTGCTGTCATTTATGGCAGTGGTGTGATGATGCCATATGTAGTGTTAATGTCAGGCTCATGTGACTAGCAAAGCGTGCCATTGCTGTCAACACATACACCAAGTAAAACAATGCTTTAAATGGTGGTACCTATACAAAAATAATACATAACTCAGTGCTATGACAATGTCACAAAAATGAGAAAAATGTAATAACAGAAATAACAATGATCATACAAATAATTAAATAAAATGATCTAAAACAGCAATTCATCACTAAGGAAACTGATAATTACTGTAGATGTAGCACATACAGTAGCATGTAAATGCTAGAAGACTCCTGGTTAACCAAGGCTCAAGACTCAGAATAGATTTTCAAATTCAGGCACACGCAATGTGTTTATTAATAATAATTTAACAATGTACTTGAGTCTATTTTCCTTCAGGGATACCTGGAGGAGCTTCTAAGAGTTTTTGTGCTAAGGAGAAAATTTAACTGAATGGCCTCTGCCTTTCCTCTCTTCATCCAAGAAAGGGCAACACTCTCTTTGTAGAGAGTCAGACATTCCTGTCACCTGTTTAATAATCTCCCCACTAGTGTCCTTAACAAACAAAACATGCTCGCACCAAATCTGCATCAACTACCCACGGTTTTTCCCCTCCACACTTTGTACTGCTGCCCTTTGTCTATTGCCTTTACAGAAAAAACTAAAGAAACTTACAAAATAGTTATGTAAAAATAATTAATCAAGAAAATATTTATAAATGTATGCATAACTATATATAAATATATATATATATATATATATATAGTGCATCCGGAAAGTATTCACAGCGCATCACTTTTTCCACATTTTATTATTTTACAGCCTTATTCCAAAATAGATTAAATTCATTTTTTTTCTCAGAATTCTACACACAACACCCCATAATGACAATGTGAAAAAAGTTTACTTGAGGTTTTTGCAAATTTATTAAAAATAAAAAAACTGAGAAATCACATGTACATAAGTATTCACAGCCTTTGCTCAATACTTTGTCGATGCACCTTTGGCAGCAATTACAGCCTCAAGTCTTTTTGAATATGATGCCACAAGCTTGGCACACCTATCCTTGGCTAGTTTCACCCATTCCTCTTTGCAGCACCTCTCAAGCTCCATTAGGTTGGATGGGAAGCGTCGGTGCACAGCCATTTTAAGATCTCTCCAGAGATGTTCAATCGGATTCAAGTCTGGGCTCTGGCTGGGCCACTCAAGGACATTCACAGAGTTTTCCTGAAGCCACTCCTTTGATATCTTGGCTGTGTGCTTAGGGTCGTTGTCCTGCTGAAAGATGAACCGTCGCCCCAGTCTGAGGTCAAGAGCGCCCTGGAGCAGGTTTTCATCCAGGATGTCTCTGTACATTGCTGCAGTCATCTTTCCCTTTATCCTGACTAGTCTCCAGTTCCTGCCGCTGAAAAACATCCACACAGCATGATGCTGCCACCACCATGCTTCACTGTAGGGATGGTATTGGCCTGGTGATGAGCGGTGCCTGGTTTCCTCCAAAAGTGACGCCTGGCATTCACACCAAAGAGTTCAATCTTTGTCTCATCAGACCAGAGAATTTTGTTTCTCATGGTCTGAGAGTCATTCAGGTCCCTTTTGGCAAACTCCAGGCGGGTTGCCATGTGCCTTTTACTAAGGAGTGGCTTCCGTCTGGCCACTCTACCATACAGGCCTGATTGGTGGATTGCTGCAGAGATGGTTGTCCTTCTGGAAGGTTCTCCTCTCTCCACAGAGGACCTCTGGAGCTCTGACAGAGTTACCATCGGGTTCTTGGTCACCTCCCTGACTAAGGCCCTTCTCCCCTGATCGCTCAGTTTAGATGGCCGGCCAGCTCTAGGAAGAGTCCTGGTGGTTTCGAACTTCTTCCACTTACGGATGATGGAGGCCACTGTGCTCATTGGGACCTTCAAAGCAGCAGAAATTTTTCTGTAACCTTCCCCAGATTTGTGCCTCGAGACAATCCTGTCTCGGAGGTCTACAGACAATTCCTTTGACTTCATGCTTGGTTTGTTCTCTGACATGAACTGTCAACTGTGGGACCTTATATAGACAGGTGTGTGCCTTTCCAAATCATGTCCAATCAACTGAATTTACCACAGGTGGTGTGAGATGTGGCCGGCTTGTCATCCCGGCCAATACCCCCAGGCCGCTAGATGGAGCCCTCCCTGCAGTATGGAGGTGCCCCGAAGACCAGCAGGGAGTCATGGGACATGTAGTTTTTATACAAGACCCTGCTGGATACCACAGGGGTCGCAAGAGGGAGCTTTGGGGAGGACCGAAGACCTCTTCGTGCCCTATAACCCGGAAGGGATTGAGAGTCACATGGACTGGGGATTGGACGCTTCCGGGTCAGGGTATTTAAAAGGACTGTGGAAGCTCACAGAGCGAGCTGAGCTGGGTGGTAGGAGGGCAGCACGTCTGGGAATCGGAGGATTGTTTATTATTGTAGTTATTGGTTTGTGTATGAGTATAAGGGAGGAGAGGGTGCTTTGTGCACTGTGGCAATTTAATAAAGTCAATTATTGGACTTTTACCTGGTGTCTGGAGTCGTGGACAGGGGTTCAAGGGAGCGATAGGGCCCCCTATCTGTCACAATGGACTCCAATGAAGCTGCAGAAACATCTCAAGGATGATCAGTGGAAACAGGATGCACCTGAGCTCAATTTTGAGCTTCATGGCAAAGGTTGTGAATACTTATGTACATGTGCTTTCTCAATTTTTTTATTTTTAATAAATTTGCAAAAATCTCAAGTAAACTTTTTTAACGTTGTCATTATGGGGTGTTGTGTGTAGAATTCTGAGGAAAAAAATGAATTTAATCCATTTTGGAATAAGGCTGTAACATAACAAAATGTGGAAAAAGTGATGCGCTGTGAATACTTTCTGGATGCACTGTATATATTTATGCAAGAAGATTTAATGATAAAAAAGATTTTATGTCTGTGTGGACACAAATTAGCAATATTTGGTGTAAGGTTTGTTAAAGACAGGTTTAATGTGCTGTACATGTCATATTTATCCTGTTTGGATCATTTGTTTTTGTTGCAGTGTCAGTTAAAAATCTTAATTCACAAATTCATGTAGAAGCAAGCTGAAGTAGGAAAATAAATGCTTACAAACTTAAAAATCCACATTCACTATTATTTTTTACCTAAAATGTATCAAGAAGTAAAACTAGTCTTCACATTTTTAATATAATGTATGAGGAAAGATCAATTAACATATCTTCTTCATTCATAGAGTGATCATTCTTTACTTGTTCATTAAGACTAAATGGATCCACAAAAAAAAAAACTTCTCCTGAATTCTAACTTTTAGGAAATAGCCTTCAAATTTAAGTAATGACAAATTTGTAAATTATCACAGGTTTTAGTTGGTTAAAATTAAATTCTTTATTTCTCTTTCCAGTGTTATTCATTCAGTCATTTTAAAGTTATCAAAGAAGTTATTTTCAATATTTTGTATTCAAAGTTTAATTTTCTTCTTTGGGTCTTCAGTTTTATTATAACTGTGAAAAATTATTTTATGTGTTTCCTGAAATGATAAGTTAAAACTTTTTCAAAAGCTAAAGTATGTCCGCATGTTAACATAAGTTCATGTTCCAATGTGTATCTTTTTAAGAATTGAACAATTTGCAGTTTTTGTTTGTTAGGAATGCAAGTATTTCTGCTCTTAGATTATCACAGTCTTTCAAAAAATGTGACTTCACATAAACAGCAAACATCTACATGTAATAATAAATAAAAATCTAACCAAAGTTATTTTTTCTTATTGGTAATCAAACTTTAAACAATAACCAATAATATTAATATTTCAGTTTAGTTAATGTGCACAACTAGATGCATGATGATGAATACCACACTGCATGCATCAAACAAAACAGATATTTAGTAACTATTGTGGAACCCCTGCTTTCTGGTCTGGGCGAGTTCAGATCAGGGTGGCAAGAGATGCAATCAGTGTTACATTAAATTCAGGCTCTTCATTGATTGATAATTTTTCCATTATATACAGCTGATACAAGGTATTATGACTGATGACTCCCAGAACACTTATAGGTTTTTCAGTTCCACAGAGCATGCTTTAAGAAACACCGACACACTGTACATATTAACTGTACAAATACACAGCTTATACTGCTCCTTGACTGCATGTGCAACACCTCTTCTACTGCCAGTGTGGTTCTGTCTTAATGTCCCCATCAAGGGTGTGTGTGGGAGTTTTCCCTGTCTTGTGTTAATCTGATGGTGTACTTAGTAATCCCTCATTATATATTCACTTTATGCACTTTTTATACTGTAAAAACACAGACACAGCCTACACACACAGATATACATGTAAGCCTGACTGTATATTGATTAGTTTGGTTAAAGCTTAGGTAATTTCATGAATTATACTGGACTAAGTAATAAATATTATTATATGGCATATTTGATTTAGATAGCTTTCCCTCAATATATGATACCTTCATCTAGACCCAACAGATTAAAGATGCATTGAAATACTCAGGCATCAGCACTTTTAAGACAAAAAAGAAAAAAGAAAAAGGTATCCCTGAAAGATCTACAGAACTTGAAATGTAAGAATACATAGTGTGGGTTAGTTACCCCCAAAATATGCAACCAGACTTGACAAACAGGAACTGCGAAGTGTAGAGTGACTCCTGAAAAGAGAGTTCCTGCATAGGTGGCACATATCCTATTACTAAATAAATAATAACTTCTTCCCTATTTACTCATTCTGAATGCCTAATCATGACATAGTAACACTCCTTTGCAGTAGATCTTTAATTAACATCACTTTATTGAAAATACTCTCCAGTGTTTAAATGTGACCCAGATCAATGAATGTTGCAGGACTTAATGAGGAGAGCCATTAATAATATGGAATGGGGGTGTGAGGCTATCTAACATCTCCAGTGAAGAGCTACACCCTTCAAATTTCATTTCAATGGCTTAAATGAAAAGTGCAATTTCATGTACAACATAATGTTGTTTATGTAACGTGTCCAATGGCTGGCAGCTCACACTGAAAAAAAAGTGATAACCAAAGTAAATAATCATGTCAAATAAAAAGTAAAGATCGTATTAAGAAAGGGGTCCTGAACCTTTCTTTACTAATCTGAATTTTTGTAAAATATGAAAACACTAGCTAGTAACAAGATGAGGGCACATGAGATGCTCATACTTTCATCTAAAAGTGAAACTGTATAAAAGCATCATACATTGATTGTATTTCCGACGGAGTCAAACACAGGAAATGGAACTGAAACCCTGCCTCACAACTCAGCATGTCCCCGACAGATATATAAGAAAATGAAATGAAAGCCTTTGAGCCCCAAAAACAAAGTAAAGAGTTATTCTAGCAGGACATACTGGGAGCTCTCAGTGCTTCTTGGAAGATGTGTTCACCAGGTAGAAGAAGACTCAAGGTCCATTCTCACTTTTCTTTCTAATTTTAAGATATTTTGTATGTTTATTTTTTATTTACTTTTTCTTTTATACTTTTTATTTAGGGTTTTTTTTACCATTTTATAATTTTATTTTATTTACTTTTTCATTTTTTTTTCACTTTTCAATTAGATTTAGATTTTTCACCATTTTCTAATTTTAGTTATTATATAGTTTTTTTTCATTCTATGTTTTATTAAGTTTTAGTCTACCAAGATTGACCACACAGACATTGTTTTGCAAGTGCAGGTCGGCCCTGACTTTACTGTTACCAGCTATAGATTCCTTTGAATTTTCCAAGTGTTTCCAAGCCATCTGAGAGATATACTCCCTCCAATGTGTCCTGGGTCTGTCGCAGGGTCTCCACTCAGTGGGACATATCTGAAGCAAGTCTAGGGGATGTCACCCAAAGGGTATCCTTACAACTTGCCCAAAAAACCTCAAATGGACCATCTTAAGCAGCAGCTCTTCTCTCTAAACCAATGCTCTCCTGAATCGCTGAGTTTCTTAACATATCATGGTGTGTCAGCCCAGAAACACTGCAAAGAAACCTCATTTCTGGCACTTGTACTTGTGAACTTATTCTTTAGTTCATTATCCACAGATTATGACCATAGGGGAGGAGAGGGATGTAGATCAACCAGTAAACCAGACATTTTGTCTTTAGACTCAGCTCCCAGTGCACCATCACAGACCAGTACAGTGCTTGCAGAACAGCTGTTGCCACTCCAATCCACTTGTCAATATCATTCTCTCTTTTTCTGTCAATCATGACAATGATCTTCTACTAAGACCATTTGTTCCCCCCTCACCTGGAGAGAGCAATCCACTCTTTTCCAAAAGAGAACCATGACCTCTTGGAAATGCTGATCCTCATCCCAGCCACTTCACACTGGCCAGAAAATTGCCTCAGTGTGCACTGAAGACCACAATCAGATGAGGCAAAAAGAACATCACCTCTAAAAAGGAACAGTGCTACCCCTAATCTCCCAAACTGGACACCCTCACATCCTTGGCTTGATATCCTGCCCATGAAAACCATAAACAGGACTGATGACAAGACACAGCTTTGATGGAGTCCAATACCCACAATGAGCAAATTCTACTTAACAGCACTTAGAATGGTGAGACAAGAGATCCCACAGACAGGATTTCCCTGAAGGTCACTTTCTTCAATCTGACAGCTTCCCGCCCTTCTAGTGTCCACTATCAGGCCATAGGGTTGCCACCATGAGATGCCCTGACCACCTTAACACCACCAACCATTAGCAGCTACTTTCACAACTGAGGTCTTGAACAGAGTTATTTCAGACTCAATGTCCCCAATCTCACTCTGTACTTGGGAGAAGTTCATTTGGAGCTAGGAGTTGAACTTATCACAAATGGAAACCTCACCCAAAGGTTCCCAGGAAACCCTAAGTACTCATCGAGGCTTCCCCAGTCTATCCAGCTTACACAACCTCAGTTTGAATTCAACTCACTACAAAATGGTCATTTGATAGCTGTGCCCCACTCTTCAACTGAGTGCCCAAAACATATAGCTTCAGGTGTGATAACACAACTGCAAAGTCTATCATCGACCTTCGTCCCAACATGCTCTGGTACCAGATACTTATAAGCCGTCTTGTGTTCAAACATGACGTTTGCTATGTACAATCCATGACAAGCACAGAAATCCAATAACAACTTGCCATTCTCGTTCAGATCCGACAGGTCATTCCCTTAAATCACACTCTTCCAGGTATCTCCACTATTCCCAACATGAGCATCTAATCTACCCATTAAGAATATTGAGTGAGTGGTCAGAACCCTTTCAGCACCTCACCCACTTTCTCTAAGAAGGCTGAATACACCGAACAGCTGTTTATTGCACATACATTAACAACAGAGTTTTCCTCTTAGTGAGTTGCAGTCACAATAAGGCAACTCTCTCATCCACCTGAGAAAGCTTCACTTGCACAGCCCTCGGCCTAGAGGCTTGTGAGTATCCCAGTCCCTGCACAATGTCTTTCACACATGGGAACTCCAGAGTAGGAGAGAGAGAGAGACAACCCCCAATCAAGAAGTTTGGTTCCAGAACCCATGCACTGTGTGATATGCACTGTGTGATACCAACTACAACTAGCTTGTACTTTTCCATCTCCCCCACTAAATCATGCTCCTACCCCACCAGAGAGGTAATGTTCCAAGATCTGAAAGCCAGTCTCCATTTCCCAGAAGGTCACTTTCTTCAATCTGACAGTTTCCCTAATCTATAGTGTCCACCATCAGGCTTGTTTTGATAGTTTCTGCCTTTACTTGGCACAAAACTGGCAGTCCACCCAACCATCACCCTTCGTCTCTTAATAGTGAACCCATAAGATGGCAGCACATAACTGTTTTGGAGACTGGCCAATTTTATGTAAAATGCCCAAACACCAAGCACTCTCTGGTGGATGCCACCTCTAGCCCTGTCTCCGGAAGTGGTTTGTATATCATTCATGTTGTATACCTGTCAATGTAATATGTACAGTTTTACTATCTGTGGCAAAGCTCAATTTTCTCATGATAGTGTGACAATTCAAGACTTCCAGCATAATTTAAAAAATGAAACAATCAAGTATGTGTTATACTGAGATGTAATTTATTATTTTAACATGCAATAAGTTTAAGCAAATGGTTGTTTCATTTCAAAAGCACTTTCATTTTTATTTGTGTATTTCCCTTTGGGAGCAATGAGATCGCCACACATATTCTCTTTTATATTATATTTATTTTTATATTTACTAATGCTGACTATGTCATCTACCCATTTCCAGTCTTTCAAAGAATGTTTTTTTCCTCAGGAAATTCTTACTAGAGTTATTTTTTGAAATCCTGCTGAAATCTCTTCTTGACCTTTGTTAATAACTGTAATAACAGAAATATAGATAAATGTTTTTTCTGTGTAGAGTGTTTCTTCAAGCATATTTACATCAAATACTGAACATCTATTACAGTAACATAAAAAACCCGGGTAACTCCCTTTGAGCTTAAACTGGGTGGTTGTAATTTAACAACAATACGTGTAGGAATGAATATATTTAGGGAATTAAGAATGTTTAACGACACAATGCTAATATCCATCTGTAAGAGAGCTAATCTTCTTCTGTTATGCATACCCAACCCAAACGCACATTAGATGAACATGCAAACTCATTACACACCTTGACCTCTCCAAAAATCAAACCTCAGCTTAGCTTGGTTGATAGAATTAATTGCATACCATACATCTGCTGAATCCATCACTGCAATGATACCATCAACAAGCCAGCAATATTTTTGTGAAGCAAAACAATTTTTTTTTCCAGGTGGCGTGAATAAGCGACTGTACTCTGATCACACTCTAAAAAAATTCAAGGATATTTTTTATTCTATTACTTTTTGCTGAATTGATCACTAAATATTACTTTGTAATATAATATTGATAATAATAATAATAAATTTAAGACAAGATTTGACTTAAGTTTACTTTTTTACTTTTTATTATTAATTAATGAATCAATCAATTGCTTGATTAATTAATTAATTTTAAAGTTAGCAGAGATACTGAGCATATACTTACAGCTGCAAGTTTTCATAAAATTTCATTGAGCATGTTGCTGAACTTTCTACCTTCTATGGCATATAAAGTTCACATCTCTTATTTTCTCAAAGGCTTCTTTCTGTTGTATCGGTATCTCATTCATCTCAGTCATTTCTGATGCAAGTTTGCATATTTTATTTTGAATATCAACTTATTTTTTGAATTTTTTGATGTTTGATAGAGATCACAACCTGTTCTGACAAGGAAGGAATGGAAGGCTGGTCCACCTGAGAGTACTCATATGGACACAACCTAACTTATTCACACCAGGACAAATTAGAATCACCAATCAATATAACAACACCTTTTTAGATTAAGAGAGGAAAGTGAATTTCTGGAAGTAAACCCACACATACATCGAGAGAATGAAAAATATCCCCAAAGAATGTAACTTTGTTGAAAATCGAACCAGGAATTAAAGCAGAGTGAGAAAGCAACATTGCCGATAGCATCAACATGTTAAAATAACATTTTCAAACTCTTCTCAACTAAATTAGGGTTGTGTTGGGTTTGGGTTGGTGTCTAATCAGAGCCTAATTTTGGCAGAATTGACCAGACAGAAAACCAATTCATTCCAGCTATCACTCTTGCGCACACATTCATGGTCAATTTAGATTTGCTAATTAACCTAACACACATCTTTGAACCATGGGAGGAACACCTGAGGAGCTGAAGAAAGACCCATGCAGATATAAGGAGAACTTGCAAAACTCTGCACAAGCAACAATTGAATCCTTCTTATACAGGGAGTATTTATCCAGCACCTGACCCAGGGGGAGAATCATCCTTCATTGGATATGTTTAGATCACATTCAATTAATAAGGTTACTCATGTTTTCCCTATGTCCCTTAAATGTGTGCCTAAGGTTTTAAGAAGGTCTTTTTATCTCATTATATGTCCCTCTCTATGCCTAGTAGCTTCTGGGAATGTACAGTTCACATTTATACATAAAGGCAGCACGGTGGCGCAGTGGTAGCGCTGCTGCCTCGCAGTAAGGAAACCTGGGTTTACTTCCCGGGTCCTCCCTGCGTGGAGTTTGCATGTTCTCCTTGTGTCTGCGTGGGTTTCCTCCGGGTGCTCCGATTTTCTCCCACAGTCTAAAGACAAGCAGGTTAGGTGCATTGGCGATCTGAAATTGTCACTAGTGTGTGCTTGGTGTGTGGGTGTGTGTGCGCCCTGCCTGGGGTTTATTTCCTGCCTTGTACCCTGTGCTGGCTGGAATTGGCTCCAGCAGACCCCCGCAACCCTGTGTTAGGATATAGCGGGTTGGAAAATGACTGACTGACATTTATACATATGGTAGAAGTGTCTCTAAATTATATACATTTTTTAATACTATAAACCACATTTTTTTCATTAAGTATGTTTCTGTGAAAATGTGTGGTTCTCTGACAGAATATCATCATATAAAATGAGAGATCCTCCCTCAACGACCTTAGAAAAAGAAGCACAGCAGGCTGATCCAAAAGTAAACACAACGAACTATCCATGGTACTGAACAGTGCACTATGATACTACTGTACTCAGTTTTTGTCCAAAGATACAAAGAACCTCCTTTTCAATAATGAGTCAGACGCAGTTTTAGAAAAAACTATAAATCCAGAACCTTGAGTTGACATGTGAGGATGATAAATTCTATGATCTTTGCAAAAAAAAAAAAAAAAAAAAAAAAGTAAAAAGGAAGACCATTGCTCAGAAATGCAGGTGCGTGTTCACTCTGGCTTACAGCCTGCACTTTATCTCCCTTGTTTTTGGCATCTCAGCCTGGCAATGGCCAGAAAAGTGTTGTTGCCATTAGAAGATAGCCCTTTTAATACAGCATTTAATAGCAATCCTAAAAACTGCACCTGGCTCGCACAGGGTGTAATCAGGCATGACCTACTGCTCGGGTACTTCCAAAATGAAGTATCTCCAACAAATTCAGCCTGAATCCAGAATTGTAAATAGAACAGCAGTAAGGTCCTAAAGGAAGATTCCACACCACAGGGATATGATTGGATTGGCTTAGCCACTGCTGTTTATGCAAGTCTGTCACCAAGGGAAATAAGAGGCAATGTGGAAACACATTGCAGTGTCTCCTTTTGTTTGGATTATGCCACATTTATTTAAAATCATATTGTTGAAAGAACAGCTTAAACCTTGATATTTATTATTTAATGTTAATGATTTTCATCAAAGCTTTGGCAATTTGCTTAAATATTTTAATTGCTTTGTGCTTGTTACTGCCAAGATAGGCTCTGACTCCCTCTGATCCTAAACTGGATGAGTGGATAAAGAAAATTGATGGTTGGATGAAATTAAATTGTCTCTGTGTGCCAGCATGGCTATATGTGAATGTTTTTGTGCCAAGGTGCATGTATATAATTTTGTGTGCCCACATGCCTGTTTGAGTGCCACTACTGATTTAGATGAGTATGTCACTGTGTAAGTTTGGTTAAATGTAAATCTGTCTCTGTGCCAGTGTGCATTTTTGTGGGAGCCTACATCAATATGTTTATGTGTGAGTGTGGGATTTGTTGAATATGGTTTGGTACTGATCAGGCTTATATGAATATTGGTAGTACAAACTGCCCGTTTCTGTGCCATTATTTCAGAAAATAAACTTGTCTTTATGCTGGGAGTGGGTGCTGTCGAGGTTCTCATTATGGCTCTGTGCCAATGTGGATTTATGTGAATATGCCTCCCTGTGCTTGTGGCTGCATGTGAGTATGCCTGTGTGCCAATGCAGCTATACATGAATATGGCTTTGTGCCAAAGAGGCTGTACGTGACCTTGTGCATATTTGTGAGTAGCTCTCTACAAGTGATTCACTTGGTGAGTATGTCTCTGTGCCAGTCTAGGTTTATGTGAACATGGCACTGTGCCAATGTAGATTTAACATTTTCTATGTGCCAGTATTTCTCAAATTTCATATACCTATATGACAATGTAAAATTAATGTGAACATCTATCTAAGTGTAACTATATACGAGGTATTTACGTGGTTCATTGCTGTTATGGTCTATCTAGTTCGTCTATCTAGTGTCTATAAGTGGCTTACTTTACTCCAGTTTCTGTTTTATTATGTTTGTGGCAAATGCACATTTCTGTTACTGTATGTGTCCTTCATTTGGTAAAAATGTCTGTCCACTAGTATGACCTTATTTAAACATGTTTCTCTCTCACAGACTACGCGTATACAGTAGCTTCTGTGTGCTTCTCTGTTTGAGTGTGCACGTGTGCCAGTGTTTGTCTATGTGCATTTGTTTGTGTGCCAATGAAACATTGTGAATATAATTCCATGTAAGAGTGCTGAAGCAATGACAGTGTTTCTGTAAGTGAATACATTTCTTTGCTTTAAGCGAGTATATCTCTGAACATTTGAAATTCAATGTGAATTTTCCTCTGTGTCAAAATCTTTTGTGTGACGTTTGTTTTGCAGCCTGTCCTTATGTGAATTATGTTTGTACCGCATTGTGACATTTTTGACTTTTTGTTTGTGCCAATATACTTTACCTATAACTGATTTTGTCTCTTTGTTGGTGTTTTTTATACGTGAAGAGGTCTCTGCGCCAGTGTGGCTTTATGCGACAATAAGGGTGTGCTGGTGTAATTATGCATATGAATGTACCTGTGGGGCAGTATTTCAGTTTGTGACTCTGTCTCTATAAGAATATGTCTCTATAGCGGTGTGATTTAATGAAAAACTCTTCTCTGTCAGTGTGAAACTGTCTGTGTTGGTTTAAATATATGTGAAAGCCACAGTGTTGAAACACATGTCAGTTTCCTAGTCTGTCTTTATACGAATATGCATCAGTGCCAGTGTTCCTCCATGCCGATTTGCATCTATGTGCCAATAATTCTCCATACAAATATGTTTCTCTGTTTTAGTGTTGTTCTGTGTGAATTTGTCTGCATTCCAGTGTTTTTCTGTGTCAATATGCCTCCATGCCAGTATGCTTTTATGTGAATGTGACTGTGCCAGTGTGAATATTTGAGAGAATATCTGCACTGCCTCTGTGCCAGCATGGCTTATGTGGATTTTTTTTTTCTTATGTAAACCTCTGTCCATCTATTTTGGTCAATTCATCTTCATGTTTATGAATCATGCCTTGTATTGATTTTGACAATGTGAATTCCTCTAATGTCCCTTAGTTTAAGTGCTTTAGTTGTGCCTGATTACATAATTGCTGAGGTGCTACATACCATTGATGTTGCTGTGGGATTCTGTGTATACACTTGAATACATAGTTATGTGTATTGCACATTTGATTTTATATAAATGTACATGGCCTCACTACAATTTGCATGCATGTAAACATTATATTATAGGCCGAGTGAATATATTTAAGCAAATTTAGGCATGTGTACATGTCAGCATATACTCAAATATGTTAATGTAAGCTTATTTCCGTGTGTGAGCAAAGGGCAGCAGGAGGAGCAAGTTCACGTGCATGCACGTGGCCTACCTTTAAACAAAGTGTCACTTTGCTGCAGGATATTACACTATATTTCCTTTGCCAACAGGAGCCAAATGATTGTAATTTCATCTGCACTCCTTCACACTATGCACAAATGAAATCTAAGCGCTTATATCTCAAAGATTATTAACATAATGCCATGCATCACAGATAAGAAATATATATTACAAGAACAGCAGGCAGAGCAAAACAAGGAACACTGCAAGGAAATCCTCAGTTAAATACAGTGTACTGGTTTCATGTCTGCAGCCTCCTGATTGGTGAAAGTTATAATTAGTCGTTGCCTGTGGTTGCTGGGAAATGAAGGTGCGGGATTTCTCATTACCTGACAAGTTGCAACCCGAAAGGCTACACTTAGCCCATTAAAGATTTTTCACTGTGACATTTTAGCGGAGCTGCTGAGACGTGCATCACCTTGGCATTTACCATTTGCAGGGCATCAATTTAAAAACGAGGGCTACTTGGAAGAGCCAAATACAAATGGATTTCATTCATGGAGGTGAACCTTACGGAGCCGATAAATGCACTTCCTTGAATGTCAGCAAATGTCACTTGAGAAGCCATTTGCAGCTGTTTTAATAGCTTCCCCAACGAACAAAAGAAATGTGGAAACTGGGCTCAAAAAAAGAAAGAAGGGGAGGAGTAAAGAGACAGAGACACAGAGAGAGAGAGAGAGAGATAGAGGCATAGGTGGGGCTGTTTTCATTTCCACGTGAATGGGCAATAAAACACCTAAGATACTTCAGCTAAAAAGTGGTTAAACTTGATAGGATGGATTTGTGCAAACTGTATGTGACAGATAGTGGGGCAAGGTTCAATACTCTCAACATGGTTGGGGTTGAGGAATGGGTCAGAAGTAGGGGACAAAGAAACTGAAAGAAATAGAATGAGAGAAAAAGAACAGACAGGATGAGGAGAAAGGTAGACAGACAGCATGAATGAGAATGAGGGACAAAAGACAAAAAAAGACAAGACTGTGATTGAAAGCATGTTAGCACAGATGGGAATGAAAGAGAGAGAGAGAGAGAGAGAGAGAGAGAGAGACATACAGATGTAGAGATGCAATCTAGTCCAAGAGTTCACCTCACTGGTGAGGAGGTCTCATTTTAACTCCATTGTAGATCTCCTAACACTGTCCTTTCTTGATTCAGTGCATGTCTATCACTGTCGAACTGCTTGACTGCTGAGTATTACTTATATCCACTTTGTACAAAAGAAAGAAGAGAAAAACAGAGGAGAAAGCTTAATAAGATTCATTAGTTTTATGCACATCAATGTGATGATGAACTATCCGAATGTGGACCAATAACAATCCTTTCTTCAGTCTTCTGAATCAGCCTACACCAGTTCAGGGTCTCAGAGAACCACCTGTAAATTTTGGGCAGAAAGTACGAACCAACAAACAATGTCTTCGTCACAGGGAGCACTCACACCCATTTATATGTTCATAACCTAAGCTACACATCTTTGGGGATGTTTAAGAAAACTGGACTACTCAGAAGAGATCTTACTTGGACGCAGAAGAAACAAGCTAATTTCATATAGATGAGATTTGACCTGTGAGGTAGAAATACAGACCACTGTGTCACCTCACAATGACAAAAAAGCCCATAATAAAAATAATGCATTCCTATACATGGGATCAAAACCTTACAATGCCTCAGCTACTTACTCATTATTGTTTGTGTTAGGAATGAAATGGAGCACACTTGTATATACTTATTTTAAAGAAATTCTCACTTACATGTCTTGCTTAGACTAGTGACAATAGTACAATACCACCAACAAAAAAGATAACACAGCATCATGCATTATTTGCAACATATACTCTGAAAATAAACAATATATACAGTATAATATGAATAACCATGCTATTTTCAGTTAGAGTGGTTGCTGAGTGACCATTTGATCAGTGGATAAAAGTATTATGAGTGCTGGTTTTGTGTACTGTTTGCAAATATGGAGGAACCTGAAAAGTGATTCTTCAGGATGGTGGTGTTCTTTAATAATACTGTATTGATTCAGTTGAATCTTTAATCCAACTTAGTCCATATTAATATTAGTTCCTGTTTCTGTAGTGTAGTGAGTCAGTGTTAAGGGGATGAAATGGTAACCTCTGACCCAACATGGAGATGTCTCTAAAGCCAGCTTGAGGAACAGAGTTCTAATCCTCCACCTCAATGCTGAACCAGGAAAGGTTTGTCTAAGATAATGATGATGATGATAATATTTGGGTCTAGCTTTGAATTGTTTTTAGTTTCACTAGAATGCTTTATTTCAACCTCATAGCTTGATCATTTCTTACATATAAAGATATGATTCAAAAGTTGGTCCTTTTCAGTTACTTATATTACCATTTATCTCAAATTGCAATGAACTATCAGTATGAAAAGGGAAGAAATTCCAAATAAGGGCTTATGCCTTTCTGTTTAGTTGTTCAAGTCAAACTTATTTACCATATATACTTGCGTTTTAAGTTCTATCACGGATAAGTCAGGGCTTGATTTTACAGTACAATTTCTGGTATTTTATAATGTCGGTCGTATAAGTCGAATGCGGAAAACTCACACTATTGGTCCAAGAGATCACGATATGCTAATGCCCACCTGAGAGAGTAACCACAGAGTACACGGCCTTTTTTTCTATGTATTGTGCCTACATGACCACATGGTAATACCCGAATTATTCCGAAGCGACGTTTGCACTGATCTGTGTTTTGTGTATCTCACACCCTCATACATCTTTATCGTAAGAGCATCTCTTATCTACGATGGACCGTTTGATCAGAAGAAAATATGAAACTGGTTTTAAATTAAAAGTTGTTGAAGTGGCGAAAGAAATTGGTAACTGCGCTGCTGCAACAAAATTCGATGTGTCTGAGAAACTGATGCTAGATTGGAGGAAGCAGGAAGATGTAAAAAAAATATTGAAGTGTTGTATTTTTGAACAGGCGTATAAGTCGGGGTCTGATTTTATGATTGATTTTTCAGGTTTCAAGACCCGACTTATACGCAAGTATACACAGTAATTACCCTAGATCTTACTAGAAGTCTGTATATTCACTACTGAATGACAACATTGAAAAAAGAAGGATTTACCTATTTGTAAATGAGTAAATATGCTAAGAAGTCATCTTGGGAAGTTTAGTGAGTGTAAAAGGAAGGAGAAACTTCAGCGTCAGGTACATTACAGGACTGCATCTGGATTCACCCACTTAAAGAGGAAATGTACAGTTTTGAATTAGTTGTCTACATGAGTTTTAGTTAGTGTTGATTATAATTATTATATATATAAGCTTGTAAGTGTATTTTTATGAAGATTTTATAATTTTCTTAAGACACTGTAACAGACTCTGTCTAGCTGGCAAAAGGATGCCAGGAGTAAAAGTGTCAGGTATGTAGCCTCTGACAGGTGATGGGCTCAAAGATCAGCTCATGTTGGTGATTGGTGAGTCACTTCAAGTGTCAGCATGGAAGAACAAGCTGCCCTGTTTGTTTAATTGGAGCTCTGAAAGTAATTACTCTGAGACCACCAGAATGAAAGAGAGGTCATGGAGAACTATAGAAGAGGAAAGTGCCTCCTGAACAATAGGTGGCAGCAGGAGAGGGTTCCTTTTTGGGACAATGGGTGTCCTGCTGTCTACTGCCTGTTATATTAATTGATATTGCTAACTGCAAAAATTGTTGTATTTTTGGGTAGGGTTATGAGTTTTCATAACCACAGAGAAAACTAAATGGCTCTTGTGATAGTGGATTCTTTTTGCAATAATGTTGTAATGTCTGCTTTTGTAAAGGCAATGAGAAAAGATGGCAGCATTTTTCTTAAAGGAATCTTAAAGGAAAATTGTGGTGAGAATATGTGAAGGTTTTCCATTGCCAAGAGCATAGAAGGTTTGCTTTTGGCTTCTGCAGTGTGTGTTTCAATGCAACCTGCAAGACTGCAACTAAGGGGGAATTTCAAAAATGAATGGATGGATGGAAAACCTTTTTCTGCATTTAATAAAAAAGTAAATGTACATTTTTGTTGTTATTCATATGCAGTGGTTTACATTTGTGTGTGTGCACATAACATAATAGCCCAGTTATGATTTTGATTGTAAAAAAAGTTGTTTCAATGATTTTCAGAATGTTTATTAGGTTAAAAACTGAATCCAAAATGAGTTATCTATGGTGTTGAAGAGAGTGAATTCGTAGGCCTCATCCTGCACTAATAAAGTCAAATTGTGAACCTGCCAAATGGCGATGATGAACTTCTACTTTTGCTTCAAACAGCGCCGGCTACAGTACCGTTAGTTCCCTAATCGATACTTGAGTAATGTATCACCTACATTAACTGCTTTAAACAGGCTGGGGTGGTAGAGGGAACTCTCAACATTTTACTGTAAAAATGGACATGCTTTTCTGGACCACCTGATGTAGATGTGCATCCCTATAGGAAAGACTCTTCCATATACTGATTGTAAGACAAGTCAACTGTCTTTTCCTTGAGAGACACAGGTGCAGAAAAAATACAGCAGGCCTGACTGATCTGGACTTTACCAGAAAGAGTTGAAAAATGTTGTAAACTTTCCTAAAATGCTGTATCTCTGGGAGGCCAAGGTGCTTCACACATTGGCTGCAGTATAAAATTATTGGCCTTTCAATTGGAGCATCAAGAGCTTCTGTCTGCCGCTGCCCACACAATTTGTTCTATAATATGTCAATCATAATCAGACTTATCTGCAAGCCACTGGCATCCAAAGTAAACCTGACTCCTGGCAGCACAGAGAAAAATAAAGCCACATTCAAAAGAAAAAAAATTAAACAATAATTTCTCAAAGGCTCACATCCCAAAAAAACTCTAATCTACAAGAACAAGCTTTTTTTTTCAAAACTTATAATGTTTCGCTCATTTTTTTTAGCATTTCTTAATCTATATGACTAGACATTTCATGTGGTGGGTGCAGCAACATGCTGTATCAGCACATCCTCCTAACCCTTCTCCCTCTCTCTCTAGTCCTCCATTTCCAGACACTACTTAATGCAAATGTAGGATCTCAAGGAGCCTGGGCCCATACTGACACTACTGGGTACAAGGCAGGATACAACTGTAAATGGGGCACAAATCCATTGCAGAGCACTCACACACACACGCACACACACACACACACGCACACACTTACTCAGTCTTGCAGCACTGATTTGATATCACCAATTGGCTAAAAATGCACATCTGTGGATGAAAGAGTTGAACCAGAACACCCATTCAAATCTGCTCCCAGGAGTAGTGAGACTGCAATGGTAATCATTATGTGGCTGATCCACAGTCTTAGGCTGGGAGTTGATCTCTAAATATTAACAGTACCAAGTAAATATTAATTTCTAGATCGCAATATTCCTTATAAATAACAGAGGGGGAGGTTGGCACCATACAACGAACCACCTACACTGGAACCCAAGTGCAGCGGATGAACAGTACTTAATTTTTTAATTTCAGTAACTAATTTAAGCTGGACATTCAATCCTGAAGTAAGTGTGATTATTCTCAGTTAACTATGGAGCAATGTAAGGAGACCAAGTTTACTTTTCAGACAGGAATGTTCCAAAATCAAGTTTAAAGATGTGTAACCGAATATTTTCCAGAGCTAACTGTTCCTCAATTCCTAACTCCAAAAAGTGATAATATTATAATTATTTTCAGTATAATAGTTCAAATCTGAAATTACAGATGATAAACTTTGTAAATTCAGACCCCTATTTTTAAAAAATGCAACCAAGGTGGTAAAAAGTGTATCTAATGGTCAAATGTTTTGCCCCTGATCTGCAAATACATATTTGAAAAAAGAAAACAAATGTTTTCCACAGTGAAACAGTAAATGTATTTCCTATACAGGTTCAAGTTCAGCTCTTTTATTGCTGCTTTTAACTTGCTGAATGTCTAAATATTCTTCACTCTTGAACAAAACCAGATTTTTTTTTTCACATATGGAAAAGGTCAAGCATGTCTATCTATAGTAGGAGAAGAGTGGCAAAATTACCCATATTAAAAACTGGTCCCTGTCTCACTTCCTTAAGTGTTACTCCTGCAGAAGTAAGAAATTATTTTCCTTACTGGAAGCCACAAACTCAGGCTCAAGGGCTCTGCGATTGCAGTAGCACCAACAGTAATCAATGCTTGCATTTCAGATATCAGGGTTAGATCTTAATGGCATATACAAGGAAAAGGGAGATGAAGCCTGTCTTGCTGTTACCTATATACCAGTCTTCCATCAGTGAAACAAAAATAAAGAAAATAAAAATTATATATGGAAGAAATATTTGGACAGAAACAAACACCTAGTAACCACAGCAGCAAACATGCAGTAAAATTTTCAAAAAAAGAAAAAAGCATTCATGGAAACCAGACATGTAACAAATTCATTATTATAAATAAAAAAAAACAAAAAAACAGGGCAACCATTAAACGTATACACACCAAATACATTTGAAGCTCATAGTCTAAAACTGTAAAAACCTTCCTTATGCAAAATAAAATTATCAGGAATGCAGGCTCTCTGTAGTATCTTATCTACATTATAGCCAGAAATTTTAAAATATTTAAACTTGTGCAAAAATTCCAAAAAATTGCCTGGAGAAAGGGCCTGAGTGGTCTCATAAGCTTTTTTATTGTAATCGTTTTAATTAGCCAATAAAAGGTGTCATTTTGCTTAACTTTTCACCACATCTATAATGGCTAACACGGTACAACACGCTAGTGCTACAAAAAATGTTAAGGAACTCATGTTTTATCAAGCAATTTGAAGGCTTCATTTTAAATTTATTTTAATATTATGTTTCAATTATTTTATGTCATTTGAACTTTTAATTGTAAACATCTCCTGTCAAAGTACATTTAAATAACCATATACTATATGTTCACAGTAAAGAAAACAATATAAATAATAGCTTAAAAAACGTTAATGTTATTTGAACACTAAATTGTAAAAAACTGCCAATTGATTAAACCATATATGTTCACAGTAAATAAACTGTAATGCAATTAATTAAGATTTTTTGACATACAAATGCAGGCATTTAAGCAGTCTTTTGCCTACCAGTACCAATTCATTTTTTGAATGTGCAAGAATATTTATAGATAATTTTTTTAGTGCCATAAATTTGATTTCATATACTTTATTAAACCCAGAGGGGAAATTCACAATGATGCTGAGTTTAAAAAACTGAATGTTTGTAAGACTGCATTTATGTCATATGAAAATATTGCAGTACTGGTGTTTTCACTAAAGTTTCTTTCTCATCTTGTATAGTTTTCCTCTCACATTTTCTTCAAAAAATACAAACTCGTGGCACTAAACACTTTGCTATATTTTTAATGACTGGGTCTATAAATAAATGAACAATATTATAAATTGTTTATTGATATTTTACATTCAGTTGAATAATTTAAATTAGTACTAAGCCAATCTGAATGGCTTAGCAAATACTGAGATTTAGTTTTGCTACTGAATGGTCAGATATGTTAAATCCTAGTGATGTACTGCCAACCAGTTACTTTAGCGGCTTTTGTACCTAGGTGGGTTACTGTTGGCTTGATACATTTTATACACAATGAAATACTTTAATAGTCGTAAAAAAAGAATGTTCATTTTTACTGCATTAATTTATTGATATAAACAGAACGATCGGCTATGCTTGTGACCTTTTCTTTGACAAATAAATAATTGGCAGCTCAGCTGGATGCCACTTAAACGTTAATTTTTTTTTTATTTTTTTTTACAATGTAACAAATCTGGCAAACCTACCGCCAACTGAAGCAACATCAAGTATTTGGATCTTGGGAGGAAAATCTCTTTAACACACTGCAAGCTCACAGTTTAATCTTAAAATGATACCAGGTGCTGCGGTGGGCTGACGCCCTGCCCAGGGTTTGTTTCCTGCCTTGTGCCCTGTGTTGGCTGGGATTGGCTACAGCAGACCCCCGTGACCCTGTAGTTAGGATATTACGGGTTGGATAATGGATGGATGGATGGATGATGGTTCTAAGGCTCCTTTGGTGCAAACATGCTGCTGCTAGTCAAGCTGCACTCCCTAACTCCTAAACAACAGGGCAGTACGATCTGAATATCCTGTACTGTTAACTATTTAATGGAAGTATCAGCAACGATCAAATTAATAATAATTCAAAATGCAATAGTTCAAACAGCGACTTCTAGCCACAAAGGTTCTTACCACGTTAGGCTGCGGATTAATCAGAAGAATTCAAATATAGTAACGTAACAAACAGTCTGCATAAATATATAATTCTTACAAATACATACCGTATAGATTGTATATGTTTTCACATATATGTTGCAGACCACGTATTCTTTCATTTATTTATATTGTACTTTTCTTAGCTGTTATAAGGAGACACGCAAGTACGAATTTCATTGTACTACAGACTTATGACAACAAATTCGGCTTGACTGGAATTAAATTATAAAGAGTAATAATTACCACCTGGCGCTGAGGATTAGGCGGGCTGGAACACCTCGGATTTCTCTTTGCCCGCGCAAAACTGAGCTAAACCATTTAGCCATAATTATAAAGCAATCGCACATCCACTTTCAAATACGAAAATATTCGATCAATCATATATTTACAGGGCATTTATAACTAATTATGAACCGCAAATTTTATAAACAAAACATTTCTTTTAGAACCATTATTCTTGTCTCCCACCTATTACAGCCGGAGTTGGGCTCGCCCTCGGAATTGCGCGGCGGTCTGGCTGGGCTTCCGGTCTTGCTTTTGCTTGGGTGTGAACGGCGGGTAAGACAAGGTCGAACTTCCACGGCGCTCACACAAAAAGTATGTGGTATTTTCTTTGTTTGAGTTTGTACTTTCTCGTATACGTCCAAAAATTCGATGTCGAGATTTTGATGAATCTCGACACTTAAGACCTCCCTGACTTTCTCGTATACGAAGTATAGGGAAAAGGATCGGAATTGTCCAAAACTCCATTTTGAGTTTTTGATGAATCTCGACGTTTTAGACCTCCCTGAGTCCGAAAATAACCGTTTTTGGAATTATGTGTATGTGTTTGTGTATGTAAACACGATAACTTGAGTACGCTATCAATTAGTGCAACCACAGCTTGCATATAAGTATTAGGTACAAAACGTAGATTTCTATCAACTTTTGAAGTACTAGGGTGTTGTACCGTGTTAGCCATTACGAATGTAGAGAAGAGCCAAGCAAAATGACACCTTTTATTGGCTAACTAAAAAGATTACAATATGCAAGCTTTCGAGGCAACTCGAAAGCTTGCATATTGTAATCTTTTTAGTTAGCCAATAAAAGGTGTCATTTTGCTTGGCTCTATCAACTTTTGAGCAATTTCCGTTAACCGGAAATAGTATTTTACCCATTATTCATGCAGCCGCAGAGTCCGATTTATTCAACTTTTAGAATAATTGTTCAATATAGTATTAATTTTGATTAGTTGATGGTTCTTAAATGCACATAGTATAAAAATATAATCATCGTCCTGCGGTTTACTCCTCAAATATCCATCCCCATATCTGAGTATACGAGAAAGTCGAGGAGATCTGTCGCGTTTTTTTTTTTATATTCTTGCCTGGTGGCTACGTTTGTATGCCATGTTGATCATTTAAATGAACATATTAGAGTGTTACCGGCAGGAAGGGTCCCTGTAGCCATTCACTTGCTGTAGTGTTTTAAATTTGTATCTCAAATTCTGCCGAATTTGTGGTTTGCGGAAAAATAAAGTCATCAGAAACATCAAAACATTGTTATTCCCACCCTCTGTCTTGTCGCGGTTCGTTTAACAAGCCTTTTACGTTCATACACTTTCGGCACCAGTTATCTTCTGAATTGTTTCAAGTTCTTCATAAGCATAATAACACATACTCTACAGTTGTTCTTGAAAGTTTGTGAACCCTTTAGAATTTTCTATGTTTCTGCATAAATATGACCTAAAACATCATCAGATTTTTCACTCAAGTCCTAAAAGTAGATACAGAGAAAGCAGTTAAACAAATGAGACAAAAATATACTTGGTTATTTATTTATTGATGAAAATGATCGAATATTACATATTTGTGAGTGACAAAGTATGTGAACCTCTAGGATTAGCAGTTAGTTTGAAGGTGAAATTCGAGTCCGGTGTTTTCAGTCAATGGGATGACAATTAGGTGTGAGTGGGCACCCTGTGTTATTTAAAGTACAGGGTCTATCAAAGTCTGCTCTTCACAACACATGTTTGTGGAAGTGTATCATGGCACGAACAAAGGAGATTTCTGAGGACCTCAGAAAAAGAGTTGTTGATGCTCATCAGGCTGGAAAAGGTTACAAAACCATCTCTAAAGAGTTTGGACTCCACCAATTCACAGTCAGACAGATTGTGTACAAATGGAGGAAATTCAAGACCATTCTTACCATCCCCAGGAGTGGTCGACCAACAAAGATCACTCCAAGAGCAAGGCGTGTAATAGTCGGCGTGGTCACAAAGGACCCCAGGGTAACTTCTAAGCAACTGAAGGCCTCTATCACATTGGCTCATGTTCATGAGTCCACCATCAGGAGAACACTGAACAACAATGGTGTGCATGGCAGGCGTGCATGCAAGGAGAGAGCCACTGCTCTCCAAAAAAACATTGCTGCTCGTCTGCAGTTAACTAAAGATCACATGGACAAACCAGAAGGCTATTGGAAGAATGTTTTGTGGACGGATGAGACCAAAATAGAACTTTTTGGTTTAAATAAAAAGCATTATGTTTGGAGAAAGGAAAACACTGCATTCCAGCATAAGAACCTTATCCCATCTGTGAAACATGGTGATGGTAGTATCATGGTTTGGGCCTGTTTTGCTGCATCTGGGCCAGGACGGCTTGCCTTCATTGATGGAACAATGAATTCTGAATTATATCAAAGAATTCTAAAGAAAATGTCAGGACTTCTGTCCATGAACTGAATCTCAAGAGAAGGTGGGTCATGCAGCAAGACAACGACCCTAAGCACACAAGTCATTCTATCAAAGAATGGTTAAAGAAGAATAAAGTAAATGTTTTGGAATGGCCAAGTCAAAGTCCTGACCTTAATCCAATCGAAATGTTGTGGAAGGACCTGAAGGGAGCAGTTCATGTGAGGAAACCCACCAACATCCCAGAGTTGAAGCTGTTCTGTACGGAGGATTGGGCTGAAATTCCTCCAAGCCGGTGTGCAGGAATGATCAAAAGTTACCGGAAACGTTTAGTTGCAGTTATTGCTGCAAAGGGGGAGTCACACGAGATACTGAAAGCAAAGGTTCACATACTTTTGCTACTCACAAATATGTAATATTCGATTATTTTCCTTAATGAATAAATGACCAAGTATAATATTTTGTCTCATTTGTTTAACTGGTTTCTCTTTATCTACTTTTAGGACTTGAGTGAAAATCTGATGATGTTTTAGGTCAAAATTTATGCAGAAATATAGAAAATTCTAAAGGGTTCACAAACCTTCAAGCACAACTGTATATCAGAAGTGGGATAACTGCCTGGCTCCAAGTGTTTTTCAAACTCAGACAGGCAGCTTGTACCTTGATTACATAAAAGGTAAGGGACAACTGTTTCAGGGCTCACCGGGTAAATGTAGTTCTAATGATACTTTTTTCAGCTTTTTATATTTAAAACAATTTCCCAGCATTTATTCAAATGGGGTCCTTTTTTATTATTGTCTGTACTCCCTGCTTTATTAGCAAGTTTTGTTGAACACTTTAAACTTATGGTAGTTCCTCTGTTTTGCCTAAAATGGGAGCATTAAAACAAATCCATACTTATAAAGTATTTTAAATTGGCACAAAATGAATAAATGCTGGCATGCTGTCACCTGCAGGAAGAAAAACTTATGTAAGGAATGAAGCCAATCCATGACTAAAATGTCACCACTCTGAGAGATTCCAAGTTTGGAACAGATAAGCAGGAACCCAATGAGTAGCAAAATTTTTACATTTGGCTTTTGAAACTGGCAGAAAAAAAAATATATATATATATAATATATATACTAGCAGAATAACCGCGCTTCGCAGCGGAGAAGTAGTGTGTTAAAGAAGGAAAGAGAAACAAAAGGAAACATTTTGAAAATAACGTAACATGATTGTCAATGTAATTGTTTTGTCACTGTTATGAGTGTCGCTGTGATATATATATATATAGCAAAATACCCGCGCTTCACAGCGATGTCGTGTGTTAAAGAAGTTATGAAAAAGAAAAGGAAACATTTTAAAAATAATGTAACATGATTGTCAAAGTAATTGTTTTGTGTATTTGGCGGCAGCGTCAC
>JANRMT010061414.1:17119528-17164208 GCA_026402145.1 Polypterus bichir lapradei
ATTTTAAAAATAACGTAACACGATTGTCAATGTAACCTTTTGTAAGTAGTGCCTGGAGGATTCAGTGTGGAGAAACTCTAGAGACAGCGTGTGTATTAACTTGTGGATTTTTTTGTGAGTATTTGGTGGCAGTGTGACGAAGTTGCTTTGAAAGACGGCGTTAGCCGCGGAGCTCAGCTCAGAGCGAAATGAGGTAAATGGGAGGGGAGATGATGACGGGACTCCCCCACCCGCCTTAACTGTCAATCCCCCACAAACACAGTCTCTCGGAATTTGCATAAGCACACCCCTTCACCTGCAATTTTAACTTAGTTACAAAGTGATCAAAACTCTCGTTTATATCCTGCGTCCTCTCATTAAACTTGTATCCCGCATTACCCGTGGGCATGAGAAACGCCAGCGGCAGCCTGTCTATGAACTTAATTTAAAGTTTAGGTTTACACTTTGCTTTCTTTCCGAAGTAGCAGCACTCATGAATATGGTAGTATATGTCACTCGCTCGCTTCTTATTGTTTCGCTGCCTTCTCAATTATATAATGCATGTTTTCTTCAGCGTTTTTTGGAGGTCTTCCTGGTTTTCTACACACTGCATTGACAGTCAGTTCACGTGATTACGTGGGAGGCGTGATGATGTCAAACGAAACTCCGCTCCCCACGGCTTTCGAGCTCAACTCCATTACAGTATATGCAGAAAAATAGCTTCCAGTTATGACCATTACGCGTAGAATTTCGAAATGAAACCTGACCAACTTTTGTAAGTAAGCTGTAAGGAATGAGCCTGCCAAATTTCAGCCTTCTACCTACACGGGAACTTGGAGAATTAGTGATGAGTCAGTCAGTCAGTCAGTGAGGGCTTTGCCTTTTATTAGTATATGTGTGTGTGTATATGTATATGTATATATATATGTATATATATATATATATATATATATATATATATAACTAATGAAAAAATTTGTAGCCTGGTCATCTTTTTTAGATTATATAGTTAGACATTTTTTTTTTTTAAATCCCAAGTGGAAATTTAAATGCACACAACAGCAGAAACATAATAGAACAAATAATACATTCAATCAATAAATAAATGTGTTTTGTGCAGAGACTGCAAAATTAACAAAAAGATAATTAGCATTTAGTTTGGGACATTGGAGGTAAGCGCTGAGTTGCCTGATATCAGCAAGCAGAAAAGATCCCCAGAGGCCATTTTTAGCACCCCGTGGTGGAATGAGACTGTGGCTAAAAGTGCTTCAAGAGAGCCCCTCATCGAGGTGATTTTTCATGATGGCATTCCATTTTGTCACCATCCTCTTTTTCACAACAGCATCCAGAGTTTGCCCTGTGAAGAAGCAGGCTTTACTGATAGGTGTTCAGGCACTGTGTGTCTTTTGAGCTCCCCGAGTCCTGAGTCTCCTTAGGAAGTACAGTCTGTTTTGGCCCTTCTTGTACAGTGCCACTGAGCTGATAGACTCTCTTTATGCAAACCCCCAGATACTTGTAGCTCTGCACCACTTCCACATCATCCACACTGAATGGTTACTGGTCTCAGAAGATCTTTGGCACACTGGAAGTCCACCACCAGCTCTCTTGTCTTGCTGATGTTGAGTTGCAGGTGGTTCTCTCTCTAGACCACAAGACAGTCTTCCACAAGCCTTTCTGTACTCCAGCTCAGCTTTATTATTAATGCAGCCTATAATGCTGGAGTCATCTGAAAATTTCTGTAGGTGGCAAGCGCTGGTATTGTATTGCAAGTCTGGTATATAGAAAATGGGACTGTTCCCTGCAGTATTACACAACCACCATTTTTGACACACAGTCCCTGAGCTTCACAAAGTGGCATCTGTTTTTTAGGTAGTTCATGATCCATGAGACTGAGGGGGGCATTAAGCATTCAGCTTTTTCTCCAGTCGATGAGGCAGAATGTTGTTAAAAGCACTGGAAAAATCAAAGAACAGTATCCTGACTGTTGTGCGGGCTCTGTAGAGCATGTAGGAAACCTCATGTGTGATACTATTGTAGGGGAAGGTTGTGCAGAGTAGAGATAGCAATTGGGATTCTGGAACCTCCTCAACTTTCTGACATAGTCTAGCAGTGTTGAGGTAGAGCTGGGCTGACAAGATTGAGTCAAACCTGTTGAAGAACTTGTTCGGTTTATTAGCTGTGTTCTTGTTACCTTCTTCTGCATATGTTACAGCCTGCTTGTAGCAATTATAGTCCCCTTAACATTTTTCTGCTCAAGCTTGTCTCTGTATTGGACTTTCCCCTCATGGATCTGCTTCCTCAGTTCTGATTGCACCCCTTTGATTTCTAACTTATCTCCAAACCTGAAAGGTCTCTTCTTCTTATTCAGTAAGTCTTTCAGGTCTTTAATGATCTGTAGTTTGCTGTTGGGAAAACAGCACACAGTTGCCACAGAAATCTTGATTTAGTCTATGATACAGCGGCTGAGTCCCTCAGTGTGTTCACCGTGTAACTCAGAAAGTATGTTCCAGCCATTGTTTTCAAATGTATCATTCAGAGCCTCCTCAGCCTCCATTGCCCATTCCTGCATGGTCCTGGTGGTGACTGGCAGCCACTTGACAACGGATTTATATGTGGGTGTGAGCTGCACCAAATTAAGGTCAGAGCAACAAATCTGCCTCTTTAACATTAATTAGCATGTAACACGTTTATAGGGTCCAATTTTCCCTTGCTGTACGGTCCACAAACTGGAAAAAAGTGGTGAGGTGGAAGAAAAGTAAAACATGGTTAAGGTCCTCAGAAATTGTGATATAAGCGCTAGGATGGTCATTAGTGAGTTTACTTACCACAGACTACACTGTGTCTGTTATGATTGTCGCGTCTGCCTTACTGTATCATATATTACTGTAGTACTTTTTCATATTAGGACTGATAAGCTGATAGACTAAACAGGAGTGCTGTCATTTTCTTCATCATTTGAAGGTGTTTGTTTTTTTTTTCCTCTCTCCAAAAAAAAAAATGTTCATTTAGATAAATTACCCCTTCCAGGCACTATCAGTTTATTCCATATCATCTTGAGACTGCAGCCATCCCTTTTTTTACCTTACTGGTATCTGGGAGGCAGCATGTGAGTTTGTATGTCTGCTGGCTGTAGAATCCATTCTGTTTAAAAACGTCATTGCACCTCTGTGGTTTGTCTTCAAGGAAAACGTCTGTTTCCATTAGCTGACACTGCTTACTATTTGGCATATTAATTTATAGTGTGGCACACAGCATTGCAAACAGTTTTGAACTGATTTTAAAATAGTTTTGCCTTCTGCACTTCTTTAATATTAATTTCAGTAGTTTTATTTTCTTTAGTATTTTTATGACCTGGGTGTATAACTTGAATTCATCAGCTGCTATTTCTCTCTTAGTTTTAAAACTTGTGACCATATTGACAGCGCCATCATAACTGGAAATGTTTATCTAAGCCCCAGACTGCAAAATGGCTATGCCTTTTTTAAAACTTTTTCCAGCTACAGTAGTCTCTAATATAGCTATTCATTGACACAAGGGGGATCTTCCTTTTTATGTCATTTTAATTCCTTATTTTACATCGTTTATCAATTCCCACAAAGTTTTATTTTTATCGACACCAATTTGTCAGCCTTGTAAGCAAGGCAGTTTTTAATATTTGATCCCAGTAATCAGTGTATTTTATTCCGAAATCATATATAATTTTGTTTGAAGGTGCATGATATAAGAGTCAGTGTTACAGATAAAAACTGTTTTAAGAGTATAAACTCTTACTTGATAATACTTGAATTAACTTAGTTTTTCTGTATAAAGTTATGTAATTAAAAAATTATTTGGAGACCGGTCCAAATCTTGTATAGTCTTTGTTTAAGACAGATAAATTACTTACAGCACATCTCCATTTTGAAGCCTTCAGGAATGTAGACCTTTGCAAATATAGCTAATTAAAACACAGATTGTAAGAAAATGCCAACTTGCAGTATGTACAAAAATACAAATGCATACGTATCTACACAGCCCTTTAACTGTCTGCCTGGAGTTGGGATATTGTCCTCATGTTCTAGTGTTGTTTTTTTTTGGTTTTTATTCTCTGGGAGTTCTGCATATCATTTCACCTTTCAAATGCTTGCATGTTAGTTTAATTGGCAACTTTGTATGGAGTATGTACGAGTGTACTGTACACCATTTCAGACTGATTCCTGTCCTAAATATGTTGCTGGAAGGCTGCGTTGTGTGCTCTGCAGCCCTTAACTTCATAAAGTACTTCTGAAAATAGATATATTAATGAGTATATATTGGTAGAATGTTTAAAGAGTTACTTAATATGCCTACATAGTAATAGCTAATTAATGAATGGAGTTGCGAAGAGGACCTGAAGGCTACCTTATGTCTACAACACCTAAAACAGTAAGAGACACTGAGTAAATGAAAGCGGGGTGTATTAAATGCTCCCATAATCAGCTACTTGCACTGCGATCGCGAGTGCCTAAGCAGCTCAGTTGCACATTACTGTAGTAGCTGTATGTCCACAAACGGAGAGGGTGACATGCCAGCATGAGAGTAAAAGCAAAGCAAAAGGGTTTTAGAACTGGTCTACCATCTATTGTAACGGGAAATGTTTGACTACTGTCAAATAAGATGGATAAATTAACTGTCTGTGCTTATAGCTGGCCATGGAACATACAAGTACAGTGGCATTTTGTGCTTTAAAGAGAGCGGACTTAAACCTAGTATACCTGACACTGGTTTAATGCTGGACATATTTCATCTTATTCAAGCAGACAGAGACCCAGTGTGGCGTGAAATAAAGACAGGATGGTTACTGGCCATTTATGTGAAGGAGGAATGGTGTAAAAAGTAGCATATTACAATTAAAACTGCAGTTTATAATTCAGATATTGAAATTCTGGTTGTCGAAATTCGTCCGTGTTATTTGCCCAGGAAGATAAATTGCATCATCCTTATTAATGTTTATATTCCTTCCTCTGCAAATGGGGGATCTAGCAACGGAAATGATTCTTTTTGTCACTAACACTTTAATGATGAGTCACTGCGACCCTGCAGTTATAGTATGTGGTGATTTTGACCATGTGACTTTGGAGCAAGTAATGACAAATTTCTTTCATTTTGTAAATGGTTCTACTCAAGGAAATAAGAAGCTAGACCTGCTGTATTCAAATGTTAAAGATGACTTTAAGTATAATCTACTTGCTCCTTTAGTCAAATATGACCCCAACCTGGTTCATCTTATTTCCAGCTACAAGCCTCTTATTAGATGACAAATTTATACCACCAGAGTAGTGAGGAAATGAAGCATGGAGACTGAAATGGCTCTGAATGACTGCTTCTAAATAACAGACTGGGAAATGATGTCTGATTCACATAGTCCATATTGAGGGACTCTGTCACTGCATCACAGACTATATTAACTTCTGAGATGACACAGTGATACCCACAAATACATTACAATGCTTTCTAAACAACATGTTCTAAAGGATCTCCTGAAGAAGAAAAAAAGAGAATTCAAATCCAGTGATAGAGGCTCTGAAAGACATTCAGCATGTGCTGAAGAAAAAGCTGAATAAAGGAAAGGAAGCTTATAAAGCTGAAACAGAAACCAAACTCACTCAGAATAACATGGTGGATGTCTGGAATGAACTGGGTATAATTACTAGCATCTAGCAATCTGGGGCTCAGGTGCTAGAAGGAGATGTGGACAAAGCTAATCCCCTGAACCAATTTTTTAATAGATTTTCCCTCCTACTGCAAGTTTTTTCCAATGACCCTTCTCCTCACGCCATCCCTGCTACACCAACATCATCAGCTGGAATTGCCAGTTGAGAAGCCCACCTCTGACCATCAAGTAAGTGAGATGGCTGAGGAAGCTACACACAGGAAAGCTGTGGGACCAGATGGAGTCAGTCCTTGAGTTCTTAAAGTCTGTGCTGACCAACTTTATGGTGTCCTCTGTCACCTGTTCAGTCTGTCTGTAAGGCTTGAGAAAGTGCCAGTGCTGTAGAAAACATGCTGAATTGTTCATGTTCCAAAGAAGCAGTGCTGTAGTGCTGCTAGCGTATCGGAAGCTGATTTCCCCAATTTGCACATGAACTTGATGTTAGCACGTTGTTCGAACTGCGACATTGCGCTGAATGACTATGCATATGTCTAACTCAAACGGTAATTAAAAGAATACTACATGCCAAAACCAATCCAACCTGTTGTAACTGGTCTACAGATGTGCTGTGCTTCCCTCCACAACAATGTGTGTGTAATCTGATCTCTCACTCTCCCGCTATGTTACAATTCCGGGAACTTTTTGACTGCCCCTTGTATGAATATTTTCTGTTAAGAGCCAAAGAAAAAAAAATCTGGTATGCAGGTAGCCTTTTACAACTAAATATTTTGACATGATAATTTACTTATTTTCAGGTGTCTATTCTAAAGTGGTGCTTTTATTTAAAGTTATCAGTGTCTCGAATATTTCATCCTCAGTGTTGTTTCTTTTTGTTTTGTATGATATGTCTAGCTTTTTAAGTACTAAAAAAGTTATGCTGCTCTAATTATCCTCTAAAGGCATTGCTGTGATTTCTGTGCATTGTTTTGCTTATAGTTATGGAAAGAGCAGCATTCCATGTGCTTTGATATAACTAGAAATCGCTATGCCTAATGCAACTTGGACCTGAATTTCAACAAATAAAGATTTTGTTGCAAATAGTGGGAGAAGAAAGCACGAAATTACAGTATATGACATAGGTGTCTTTGGTTTCTGATGCGTCAATGGTAATGTCTGTCTGGGTCAGATAAGATTCTCTGCAAGTTCTTAGTTTTTGTTGATTTGTTGCTTTGGGAGAAAGGCTCTTCAGTAGATTACCATGACTGTGAATATGCACCAATCTTCCTCAGAACAGCCTAAACTGCAGTACATGTTTGGCTATCCCTGCCTTTATTGCTTTACCTGTCATCTTGCTTTGGTGAATAGGGTAATTTTTTTATTATTTATTAAATTTTTATTGACAAAAAAGTGGAATATTATAACAAGCATAAATATGCAAAAACCCATCCATCATGGAGTGATGAAAGAAAGATTGTTTCTCAGTCCAGAAGGCCGCATAGAGGCTATCTCATGGTTTATGCTTCTGTTATATGGCAATAAAGAGGAGAATGAGAGAGAAAAAAAGGTGTCTCAAGATAAGCCCCTTCCCAGGCCTTAACCAACTAGATTACATTGTTTTGCTACATTGTTGACCTAGATGAGCAATTGATATAAAAAGCACAAAGTTATAAAGATTATAGAAAAAAGATTTCCAAGCAAAGAGAAAACCATTCAGGATTTTTTATCCAGAAGAAGGTTAAAAGCAACTCTGCTGCAAGACACACCAACATATTAAGTCCCAACTGTAGAGAAAATAGAGGTTAAAACATTAAATGTCTTGTAATATCAATACTTAAGGGAACAGTGGGAAATGGAGATAAAGAATCAAGTAGATTAGCCAGCAACAAAGAACCAAAGAGATGCCCATGATTCCCAGATCATGAACTACTCTTACTGTATATTATTACTGCCCAGAACTTAGTAAAAAGAAGACCAAGAGTAGATGCAACCCCTAGTATTAGACCCCTTCTTAGACAACCTCTGGTAGGAAAGCTGTTAAATGTGAACCTTGAATTGAAATTCAAAGAACCTTGAAATTGATATCATTTATGTTAGGTGGAATGCCTAGAGGGGGCTGGGTGGTCTCGTGGCCTGGAACCCCTGAAGATTTTGTTGTTTTTTTCTCCAGCGGTCTGGAGTTTTGTTTTTATTTATTTATTTTTTGTTTGTTTGTTTTTTCTGACCTCCCTGGCTGTCAGACCTTACTTTTTATTCTGTGTTAATTAGTATGGCCTAATTTTATGTCTGTATTTTGCCTTTTTTCTCTTTCTTCAGACTGTAAATCACTTTGAGCTACATCTTTTGTATGAAAAAGTGCATTATAAATAAATGTTGTTGTTGAATGCAAGACCTTTCCTAACAGTAACATTAAAGTTGGTATTGATAGATGGCAGAGGAAGTGTTTCATTTCTGTATTCATTTGTTCATTTTATGAAATGTATGTTTTGAAAGACATACATTAGATTTATTTACAGATAGCAACTGCAAAAATGTGTTTTCTTTATAACATATGGTACAATAAAAGAACTACAATAATAAAGCGAGTCATAAAATCACAGGTGCAGATGATACTTTGGGAATTTAAAGTCCTTTATAGTTTCCCCTTGTTCTGTTCTCTAGGTTGCACAGAATCATTTTCTCCTGCCTTCCCTTGGAATTAAGTTTTTTGGTTACTTTCTTATATGTGTGTACATAGTGGTTCATAATGCACTACATGTACCAGCTGAGTGTATCCTTCCTTCTAACCTTTGTTTATGATGTATAGACCTGCATGCTCTTCATCCTGTTAATGGTATCCCAAGTCCTTGACATAAAGGCAGGACTAGTACACCATCTCTGGTTCCTTCAGGTTTCAACTCTATGATTTAGTATTCTGCATGAATTTATTTAATATTTTTGCTTTTTTTTTGGCTTGTATGCTTATAGTGCCCAAATAAATATTTTAGCAGCAACATTTATAGCTTTGCTACAGCTTCATGATTTGCATTAGCAATATTTGCCATCTGACATCCAGTATATCCCTCTGATTTATTTATATAAATAAGAACATTATATGACCTAACACTGAGACCTAAGCAATGCCACTGTGGAGATCTCCATAGGACAAGCTTTCCTTGCTCCATCTCACATTAATAACTTGCTTTCTGGCTTTGAGGCACTTAGAGTTATGGATTATTTTGAGAGCTTAAGGATGTTATTCACAGTGAACGATGCTCTGTATTGTAAGCTAAAGAGTGACGACAATATATTAAGTAATATGTAGTTTATGTTAAAAGCACACAGATATTGTATTAAGCGTATTTATTTTTCATGGCAACTATTATCTATATACCATTAATATTCTTTTGATATGCTTCAATTCAAGCTGAAATATTTTTTTCATTTGGAGTATACTTACCTGTATATGGAAAATACTTCTAAATAGCACTAAAAATATATTTGGATCCGCTTCAGTAATTTTATGTGTTATAATGGAGGAAAATTTGTAAGTGTGCCAGATGAATTGCTTGGTATACCAGTGGGAGCACTGCAACCAAGTATTTCATGAAAGAAGACCTAGAGTAGATGCTACCCTGAATAATGGGTTTGAGAACAATAGGAGATATATTTCATGAAAGGCTGCCATCAAGATACTATTTAAAAACAAGATGACCAAATAAATGATAGCTGATGCTGCAACAGTTAAATGATATAAAGAGCCTGAAAGCTACTTACCAGGCAGAATAATGAGCCCAGCTACATGACAATTACACTGGAGAGTGTGTGCTATTCTAAAATTGGAGTCTAACTCTCAAAACAGAGATTATTGTAAATGTATTATATCAGTACACAAACAGCCATTGTTGAGCCTCCAAGGACAGGCTCAGTTTTTCCCTTGTTGCTGTCATGTAAAGAGTCACTTTCTACAATTGAACCAGAGAAGCTCTGATGAATTAGGATATGTAATATGTTGCACAATAAAATGGGAGTGCGTATGGGTGATATTTTAGAACAGACCACATCAGATAATCTCAAATACACACCGACAAGACATGTACAAATCTAAATGTACTGTAAATAAAAGTTTGAAAATGGTGAAATGATTGGAGTCATATTGCAACATACACGTTTCTGTTACAGATGAATAGAAATCACCCACAAATCCATCCCATCTATGCAAAGCACAACTGTGCATTTCTTCATACCTTCGGGGCAGTATGGAGAAAACTGGGTTTGACACGCCACAAAACTCCGATGGCTTAAGATTGAAACCTGTAGGATTGTGATTCTGTAGCTTCCTGTCACAAGATTTTCTAATCATTTCCTTCACAGAATGAACCATTCACGGTATGTTACATTTGTTGTGGATGATGCATTTATCCAAAGCAATGTAGAAACCTATGGAGGAAAATTTCGGACAAAAATAAATAAAAGTTTTGTGAAATGTGAACATAAATAAGTAAATGTATCATGAATGTGAGCGTAAATAAATAAGTTTGTCACAAAATTTTTTTTGTTGCTTATTTATTAATATAATTTTATTCGTAATATTCCTACAAATGAATCATAAAATACATCTTGAAATAAAACTGTCACTTTCACTCGTCCAAGTTGAGAGGGTGGGCTCTAGCACAGGTGTTTCGATTAGTGAGTTGCCCTCTGTAGATTGCTTCTATCTCCCACCACATACGTATTGAATTATGCAGAAGTTAACAAAATAGCGCAAGAATTAGAAAAATGCTTACTACTTCCGATGAAATGGATTCTGCTAAAGTTATTGCGTATTTCAGAGAGAAAATTGAGGATTTATCAGAAGAAATTACAATGTTGGCTTCCCTTTTAGACTATGATATTGAGTAAACTTTTTGAGAACATAGTAGAACTGGTACAACGGACAAGGCTTACACGCCAATTCAGATGAAGAGGTTACCTGCCCTGGGTGCCCATTCTTTGACAGTCCAACTGAGTCAACAGAACACTCTTTCTTTTATGCTGTTTAAAAGTACGACAGATTGCAGACCTATATGGTGTCTCGGAGAAGATGATCATAAGGCCAAATGAGCCACTGTGAGATACGGTGAGCTGCACCAGTATCAGTTCAGGTACTTTGACACGGATAGCCCAAAGCAACACCAACTAATATTTTGTCACCGATCATGTTTGCCACTGATCAAAGTTGTAAAGTTGTTTGAAAAAGTAGCTGTAAACACGCAAATGACTTTAGACTCGTAAAGCAGCGGTCAAAAATTCAGTTCAAAATATTAGTTGGTGCTGCTTTGGGCTTTCTGTGTCAAGTGTCTTAACTGTCTCACCCTGGCTTATTCAGCTTGTGATTGTCTTCTCTGATGCATCATATAGGTTGTCAATCTGTTGTACTTTTGTACTTTTAAACTTTTAAAAAAGTGTTCTGCTGGCTCAGCTGGACTGTCAAAGAATGGGTGTCCAGGGCAGATAACTTCATCAAGTGAACTGGTGTGTAGCCTAGTCTGTTGACCAGTTGTTTTAAAAAATAATTTCATTGATAGCATAGTCTTAAAGGGTGCCAACATTGTAATTTCTTCTGATACACTTTTTCAATTTTCTGTCTGAAATAAGTAATAACTTTGGCAGAAACCATTTCATTGGCAGTAGTAAGCATTTTTCTAATTCTTGTGCTATTTCATTAACCTCTATCTCCTGCTTACATTTCATTACACATTTATTTATTCTCACGTTTCACAGTACTTTTATTTATTGGAGCTTTTACTTATTTAATTTTGTCCAAAATATCCCTCCGTAGAAACCATCATGGTGCAGCCATTTTGATATTGATAAGACTGGAGCAATAACAGGTTAACTGACTTGTTCAGGGAATGTTTAAGATTTCTGCTGGCTAATTGCCAAATTTAGCATCATTTTGATTAAAATTTTCTTGAACTAGTCTGTATGTTATTAGGGTTTATTAATCATGCCAAGTCCTCTTCAGTCTGATGTAGGTCCAGTTGACCATGCCAGACTGATGGTGGGCATGATGTGTAAAACAAGAATAAGCTGATTTAGTGGATGAAGGGACTTCTTCCTTCACTGTGGGAAGGTCATTCTGATTTGCTTTCCCCCAGTGAGCTATGCTACTTGAAGAAAATAAACAGAATGATATTTACAGAGTCACATATGAAGATGTAAAATCTCAGGGAGGCCTTGAGAATAATGGTCAGCATTAGGATTGAAGTTTGCAAGAGGTAAAGGGTAAAATAAGTTGCCCAGAGACAGGACCTCCTGACTTATTTTGCTGATCTCTCTAGACCATCAAGTACCACATGGCAGTTCATTTCACTTTTTTCCCAGTTTGGCATATCATTTTCCAGTTGCTCAATCAGCCTCTGACTAATTGAGGTAAAATTAAAAAGTTAGAGTGATTCACAAAACTCGGCTGTGTGCTTTCCATACTACTTGTGAAGCCTGCAGCCAAATGAATGAGGACAGCTGACATCATTGTTCTAATCCTTATTTTCAATAGTTGCTAAGGTTACAAATTCCTGTTGGTGTTTGTAGCCGCCTCTTCTGTATTGCACTGTTAATCCTGTTACAGAATATATATTTCATTAAGGATTATTGTACCAGATACTGGATTCCAGATTGTTTTGAGCATGTTTGGATAAAGGTTAAGAGAACCTACTGATCAAATTGCAAAACTTACTTAACACAGAAACATACTTATTGTTTCTAGACAAGCAGAACAAGCTACAAAATTACACATAATTGTTTGGAAATGTTACACACCTTTCTGTGCTTTGAATTAAGTTTCAATAGATGAAAGGGAAAGACTAAAGCTATAATTGAAAAAGATCAGTTTGAAGGTTTAATAATTTATCTTTTTTTAGCTTATGATATTGTTATGGCATGCATATTTATCCTTAAATGTATTCATAATCAGCTATTTATTCTGGATAAAATTACCACTATGCTGTGCTTTGGTTCAAAGTTCAATTTTTTTTTTTTTTTGGTGGAGTTTCTCTTTCCCCTAGTGACTCTGGTCTCTTCTTAAAACCCAAAGAGTTCAGTGCAGTGCTTTCTCTTTTCCTACCTCCCTCTATTTTCATTAATGCCATGCAACATTTCTGTGCTAACCTCTGACTCTCCAGTTAATTTGTGAGTGGAGAGCTGACCAGTTGGAAGGTTAAGTGTGGTTGTTTTTAACAGAGTCTTGTTTGCTGTGCTGGAAGTTGCATTACTTGTATTAGCATAACAACTCCTCTCGGTGGAATTTTGCTGTTTCTGTTTATTGCCTTTTTTATTTGTACTATCTGTTACTTCTAGCACCTTGTGCATCTTTTCTTTCTAATTCTTCATTCAGGTTTGTGAGTTTCCATGTCTTTCACAAAGTATTGTGTGAATTAACTTGTATTTTTCTTCTTTGTGTAATACTTTGTCCACCACATCTTAGACAATAAACCAGGATAGACAAAATGGAATGTATATGCCCTTGATATGCAGTGATGGACATTATGACTCACTGTACTGATCTGATTAGTTTTATCTACCTGTTTAAACAAGATGATTAATTTAATTTGCCACTAGAATCTAGGGCTAGAACCATTAAAAATCTTTCAGCCTTGTCCCCCTTGGTTGAATTGCAACAATATACAGTACAGGCCAAAAGTTTGGACACACCTCCTCATTCAATGTGTTTTTTTAATTTTCATGACTGAAGGCATCAAAACTATGAATGAACACATGTGGAGTTATGTACTTAACAAAAAAAGGTGAAAACACTGAAAACATGTTTTATATTCTAGTTTCTTCAAAATAGCCACCCTTTGCTCTGATTACTGCTTTGCACACTCTTGGCATTCTGTCGATGAGCTTCAACAGGTAGTCACCTGAAATGGTTTTCACTTCACAGGTGTGCCTTATCAGGGTTATTTAGTGGAATTTCTTGCTTTATCAATGGGGTTGGGACCAGCAGTTGTGTTGTGCAGAAGTCAGGTTAGTTGGACGATCATTTATTTTTCAACAGGACAATGACCCCACCTCCAGGCTGTGTAAGGGCTATTTGACCAAGAAGGAGAGTGATGGAGTGCTGTAAATGGTCATGAAAATAAAGAAAACACATTGAATGAGGAGGTGTGTCCAAACTTTTGGCCTGTACTGTATACCCGCCTTAGCGAATGTTTAATTCCATATTACATACATGAGAGGCATAATTTGATCAAACTGAATGACATCCTCCTTTTTGCCCCATCCTATGGCAACGTCCAAGGGCTACACTTTTGTCCAACTTTTGTCCCAGGAAAGAAGTTACATTTTTTTGAACATACAGTGCATCCAGAAAGTATTTACAGCACATCACTTTTTCCACATTTTATGTTACAGCCTTATTCCAAAATGGATTAAATTCATTTTTTTCCTCAGAATTCTACACACAACACCCTATAATGACAACGTGAAAAAAGTTTACTTGAGGTTTTTGCAAATTTATTAAAAATAAAAAAAACTGAGAAATCCCATGTACATAAGTATTCACAGCCTTTGCTCAATACTTTGTCGATGCACCTTTGGCAGCAATTACAGCCTCAAGTCTTTTTGAATATGATGCCACAAGCTTGGCACACCTATCCTTGGCCAGTTTCGCCCATTCCTCTTTGCAGCATCTCTCAAGCTCCATCAGGTTGGATGGGAAGCGTCGGTGCACAGCCATTTTAAGATCTCTCCAGAGATGTTCAATCGGATTCAAGCCTGGGCTCTGGCTGGGCCACTCAAGGACATTCACAGAGTTGTCCTGAAGCCACTCCTTTGAAATATTGGCTGTGTGCTTAGGGTCGTTGTCCAGCTGAAAGATGAACCGTCGCCCCAGTCTGAGGTCAAGACCGCTCTGGAGCAGGTTTTCATCCAGGATGTCTCTGTACATTGCTGCAGTCATCTTTCCCTTTATCCTGACTAGTCTCCCAGTTCCTGCCACTGAAAAACATCCCCACAGCATGATGCTGCCACCACCATGCTTCACTGTAGGGATGGTATTGGCCTGGTGATGAGCGGTGCCTGGTTTCCTCCAAACATTCACACCAAAGAGTTCAATCTTTGTCTCATCAGACCAGAGAATTTTGTTTCTCATGGTCTGAGAGTCCTTCAGGTGCCTTTTGGCAAACTCCAGGCGGGCTGCCATGTACCTTTTACTAAGGAGTGGCTTCCGTCTGGCCACTCTACCATACAGGCCTGATTGGTGGATTGCTGCAGAGATGGTTGTCCTTCTGGAAGGTTCTCCTATCTCTCGAGAGGACCTCTGGAGCTCTGACAGAGTGACAATCGGGTTCTTGGTCACCTCCCTGACTAAGGCCCTTCTCCCCTGATCGCTCAGTTTAGATGGCCGGCTAGCTCTAGGAAGAGTCCTGGTGGTTTCGAACTTCTTCTACTTACGGATGATGGAGGCCACTGTGCTCATTGGGACCTTCAAAGCAGCAGAAATTTCTGTAACCTTCCCCAGATTTGTGCCTTGAGACAATCCTGTCTCGGAGGTCTTACAGACAATTCCTTTGACTTCATGCTTGGTTTGTGCTCTGACATGAACTGTCAACTGTGGGACCTTATATAGACAGGTGTGTGCCTTTCCAAATCATGTCCAATCAACTGAATTTACCACAGGTGGACTCCAATTAAGCTGCAGAAACATCTCAAGGATGATCAGGGGAAACGGGATGCACCGGAGCTCAATTTTGAGCTTTATGGCAAAGGCTGTGAATACTTATGTACATGTGATTTCTCAATTTTTTTATTTTTAATAAATTTGCAAAAACCTCAAGTAAACTTTTTTCACATTGTCATTATGGGGTGTTGTGTGTAGAATTCTGAGAAAAAAAATGAATTTTAATCCATTTTGGAATAAGGCTGTAATATAACAAACTGTGGAAAAAGTGATGCGCTGTGAATACTTTCCGGATGCACTGTATTAAATTACATAGACTACAAATCACAATACCCTTAATAACTCATCATGCATAACCACATTTTGATGGCACTCTGTACTAAGTATTAACTCTTTGAGGGCTGAATATCAGTTAGCCAGTCAGTCATAGTCCAACCCGCTATATTCTAACACAGGGTCACGGTGGGTCTGCTGGAGCTAATCCTAGCCAACACAGGGCGCAAGGCAGGAACAAACCCCAGGCAGGGCACACACACACACACACACACACCAAGCACACACTAGAGACAATTTAGGATTGGCAGTGCACTTAACCTGCATGTCTTTGGACTGTGGGAGGAAACCCACGCAGACACGGGGAGAACATGCAAACTCCATGCAGGGAGGACCCGGGAAGCGAACCCAGGTCTCCTCACTGCGAGGCAGCAGCGCTACCACTGCGCCACCGTGCCGCCCACGTTGAATATTTTTTCAAAAAAACTGTTTTCTGAAAAGCACATAAAACAATGGTTTTACACAGAAATCAAAACAAAACGTCTGTTGCTGTGTGCCGTGACCACCAGTTCGCAGTCTCCAGCAGCTCAAGCCGCTCACGAGCAGCACGTTAGCTGGCAGGAATGCATGGCAGGCTGTCTTCACGAGGTTGAGGGCAGCGGCAGAGGTTGCAGTCCAAGTGCATCACAATCTGGTTTATACCTCTTGTCATTGTAAGTGGAGGTCTTCCCAGGCGAATGTTGCTCCGTCAGCTACTCAACAGGGTCCAGCATCACGATCAGCTGGGGACTGATCAGCTGATGTGGTACCTCCATGTTTATTTTCGATTACTCATATAAAAATCAGAGTCTGACAAATCAGAGTCCAATTCATTGATAATACGCAAAACGTCGTCCATGGAGTATTTTGCTTTATGCATTCGCTTCATTCTCTCGACAGATGTTGATGCCATTTTTGCAGTTGTTTGCCCTTCTCTACTCACGCGAGTGTAGGGCGACTCGGTCAAACCAATGAAGTTAACTTTCTTTCTAGCAAAGACAGTCCAACTATAACACAACGGTGGGTTTGGGCACCGTTTACAGTTGAGTACCACCCTCAACCCCTCCTTTTGACAAAAGTCAACATCCACCCTGAAAGAGTGAGAGACAACATAGGCAAAAATGCAAACTTAAAACGATGTATTGAGGCAGCTTTGCCACACAGTTACAATTAATTTCGTCATGTTAAACAAATTGCTGTGCAATTTTTTTTTTGTTTTGTTTTTAGTAAAACATTTGCAAAACACAGCTAAAAACACAATGATTTTTGAGATTTGCTATTCAGTTTGATAACTATCCCAAATGTCAAAGTTTTCATTCAGGTTGACAATAAGTGCACTCATACATGGTCTGAACTCAAAAGAATAAGTGAACAATATGTGCCAGGTGCAGCCAGTTAGCCATAAAAGTCAGTGCTACAGTACATATAAACTATGTAATGTTGTAATATAAACCTCAAATAATTGTTAGGAATTAGATTAATAATTTTTAAGATTCAGTTTTGTGTGACTGTCATTTAATCTGTTTGTTGTAGTTCTGAAAATGTACATTCGGAGATTGCAGTGTGTTTGAAATTGTGTTGCTACCAAACACACATGAACAATAATCCCATATTTGCATAGTTTATTTTCTTTGCGCTGGCTGCCATTTAATGAAAAAATTCAATTTAAGATTTTGCTTCTTGTGTATAAATTTATTAAAGTGTTGTCCCTGTCTACCTTTGTGAACTGATGACTTTTCACTAGCACACTGATTCTCTCAGAACAGGATTTTCAGTACTTTTGGCTGTTTGCACTTAAGTTTGTGCATTGTGGGAGGATCTACAACATTGACTAGTTTTAGGCGAAATTTAAAGACATTTCTTTTTAAATCTTCTTATGCTGCTGCATAGGATGTTGTTCTTATATTGGCTAATACTGTGATATTTTGTATTTCTACTGCATTATTGTTATTGTTATTAATCTCTGAATTGTTTCTAATTATTGTTCTTACATTGTGAAACACCTTGAGATTACTTTGTTTAGTATGCTATATAAATGAAATGTATTATTATTAGTTCAATTCACAATGGCACGTTTTCGATTTTATTTGGATATTGAAGAAGGGAATCATCAAGAATCTTGTGTCTTATTCATTTTAATGATTTAGGTCAAAGTTTACATTTTTCAAAAGACCCATAAGTGACTCTGCCTCAGCCATGAATCAAGCTGGCAGTACTTAGACATGCTCTTTAAACCTCTACCTTCAACACAATAAATGTTGACAATAACAGGTATGCTCCCTACCACCAGGATTGTGCTCAGCTGAATTGATTAGTTCATGCTTGTGAATCAATTCATCACTGAAAAGAGTCATTCAAAAAGAGTGATTCATTTGCAAATTATCCATCATTGTTGGTGTGGTCAATAACAGTGCTGTCATGCCTGTCTCATCTTAGCAAAAATACCTTCATCAATTGCCACCTCTCTCGTGTAACTATGCATTACTTATTTATATCACATACAAAAAGAAGGGGGACTGAGGTAGGATTTGCAAAAGAATTTTTGTATAATGTGTCTTTGCCCCAATTTTTTTATATACAAAACAGCAAAGACCGCCACCTTAGCCAATGGTAAGATAAGACCTTTTCTCTTTGCTCGCTAAATTAGGATCTTAATTTTGCTGCAAACTGTGATATGAAGTCATTGAGCACTGTGAATATATCCAGAGCCCTTAACATGTCAGTATTTCTCATTGTTTAGACAGATATGTGATGTTGTTTCACACTGTGGCATCAGACCAGTATAAATAAAACTAGTGTTCATACATAATACTTCAAAAGTCAGATCAGGTTCCATTTGGCAAGAAAATCATTGAAAATGTGATTGTATATTTTAAAATGAAAAAGTTATAGGTTTATAGGGTCATTATTATCATCTGTGCAGTGTATAGTGAAAACATTACTGACCCCATACTTTATCCAAACCCCTACTGCATTTGGTACAACTGCAGTTCATAGGCAATATTAGAGTTAATGAACTGTAACTCTTGGCTTGTGCCAGGTATGTTAAAAAAACAGACATTTACTATTTATGTACAGTGTCCTTGAATGTCATGAAAGGCAAATAAAAATAAAATGTATTACTACTTTGCTGGTCATTCATAAAGATTGATTTGTATGACATATTTCTCAGATAATTCGCTAAGTGCCTGATGGTAATTTTGAGCATGCATTTGAAATGCAAGTTTGCTATGCCTTTGCACATTTGATGAGGATTAAGCTGTAAATGCATATGTATGTATGAAGGCATGTACTGTATATATGTACAATTTGTGTGTGTGTTGAAATATACACAATTATGTAGATATACATAATATACTATTTATAAGCTTTGTGTACATACTGTGTATATATACAGGTGGGCCTCATGTTATGGCAATCTTGACTTTATAGCAGTTCCACATAAAACACACTTAAGACCCAAATTTTTTCTTTTTAACTGATTTTCTAGTGACTTCAGGTTTTTTTTATTTATGAATAAAGTCAACTAGTTTTAACATGGATCAATACAAAGTGGCTTTCCCTTACACTGGTGTAAAGTACTGCACAGTGCATATTTAGTCTTCATTTTCAATCATTTTTGTGTGTTCATGCGCATGTGTCAGTGAATGTAACCAGCACCACATACTGGATTGGCAGCTGTCATTTATCAGAGTGATTGAAACTGGTGCTTATAATTCCCAGCGTCCAACATGCATGTCTCAGGGAGTACAGCTTCTGGGAAGGGGTGATGAAACTCATTCTGCTCTCAGCATAGGTAGTATTATGAAATGGACTTTTCCTTCAGTACCAAAAGGGTCTGAAGTGTCCAAAAGCTGCTACTCAAGCAGTCCTGATTCTTAACTGGTCTCTCCATAAGAGCCTCACCTTAACCCAGCTATGCCCCTAAGGTTACTTGATGGCTGCAGCTGGAACTGGCCCAAAAATGGGGACCTGGAAAAACAACTATAAAAATCACCAAAATATAGCAATGCCCCAAAAGACAAGTGATAACCGTATATTCTTGGCTTGTAGTTTGCCCTTAACAAATGAAGAATCTTTATAAATGAAAGATTTATTAACAAATCTAGTAAAAACAGAAAAGAGCAAAACAGCAAAAAGGAGTTGCCTAAAAGGCAATCCACAGCAAACAAGTTCTAAAATGATATCCAAAAATCAGAACCCTTAAAGTGAGATTTAATCAAAAATTCAGAAAATCCAATACAGAGAACACAAAACTCTACTTAAGCTCCAACAAATGTATGATTCTCAACTCCAGAGCCTTCTCAACCAATTTAAAAAACCCTGATGGAACACTCAGGATTGATGACATCAGGGTGGCCCTGCCTGCTGAAGCTTCACCCACAAAACAATAGGAACAAAACTACATTTCAAGTGGTAGTACACAATTGTAAAATAACATATAAAGTTAACAAAAACAACACATTAAAACAAACTCAAAATTAATAAAAATAGAAAAACATAAAATTCACATCTTTTGTACAGATACGTAACCAATGGTATGTTTCCTGAGGGATCAGCAGTCGGATAGTGATAGATTTTCATGCTGTTGCAGTAGTTTTTCCAAATCTATGAGTTATGTGGTTATCAAAAAATGTAGACATTTTAAAGCATAAGGTTGACATATATAGTAGGTATGTGGTTATGGACAGTAAAACATATTTGTTTTGTGATTTAAAGTGCAGTAATACTGCTTCACTGTCATCTTAAATTTAAAACTTATTTTCTGTAAAATAAGTAATCAAGTATTGAGTATTTTAACCAGTTTTCCACTAACACATACTTTAAGTGCAAGTTCTGACTTGCATACAAATATGGGTTAAGAATGTCTGCAGGAAAAGCACTTGTTCATAACTTGAGGCCAATTTGTGTGTGTATATATTAAAAATATATATAAAATGTATTATATATATATATATATTTTTATTTTTATTTATATAATATATATAAATATATAAATATAAAATGCTGTATACATCAATTATGTATATATTGTGACTGCATAGTGGCACTTAAATAACTAAGACACAGACTTATGTAATAAGGTTTCCATCCTTTAAGTCCCTGTTACACAACATGCAGTACTAGCAGTTTTTATTTGTACCCTTTAACACAGTCATAATGATCTTTAGACAGCTGCACTGCTCCCTTGTGACAGCCACTCATGTACTGTAACATCCCCAGCCATAGTGCTCTGTTATTAGCCATGATCAAACTTTTATTAAAGTTCAACAATGAAGAAGTTAGTCATTTTAAAAGATTACAAACCCATCAAATATAAAACTAAGAGTAACAGCAATCCAACCCTGGCGCCCACTCCCATCCATTGTGCCAACACTACACTGTGCAAAATGAACCCTGAAGGATTTGAATAGATAGATACCCATAAGAGAGCTACAACTCATACAGGGGCCCCAAGACAGAAAGGAAAATTGGAAACAGAAGGAATTAAGGATTATGATTAGGAGCATGACGCGAGGCACTCACCAAGCACACAGCAGCTTGCCATTTCTATTTATTGGAGCAAGATGATCAATTAATCCGTACCACTAGAAGTTGAAGTAACGTAGAAGGAAAGTTCATTTCAAGAAGTTTAATTATACATGAGTTAAGAACCAACAAGTGCTCATCTGTAGTATTTACTCTGCATACAGTGCCCATAAACTGAGAAAAGCCCCATCAAATCTACGAGAAAAAGAAGAGCAATGGGAGCCTTAAGAAATTAAGGAAAGCAGGCGGTCTGATCCGCAAATATATATGAGAGAGGCTTGTAGGACTTTGAAATAAGCACAAATATCTATTCTCATGTCATAGCCTCATCTTTGTTGTACCATGACAGAGTGTTTTGCTGTGCAGTGCAATCCTCAAGGCAATAATATTAAGCAGCTGCAGTCATTAAGACATTCTCTGCAACTCCTAGTCAGTGTGATACTGACCTTCACTAGCAGGATGCTTTTAATGAATGTGGTATCAGCTCAGAGCAGTTTCCAGATATTGCGTCATCCTTAGAATATTCAACCAAAAGATCAGCTTTTTATTCAAGAAACTGCCTCCAATAAGGCGCCTCTCATTGCAGTCTCTCCAGTTTTCAGGGTAGGGACCCTATACTGCCTTCAGATGGTCAGTGGAGATTAACCTGTTGCAGCTGCCAGAACTGAACAGAAGGAGGCTGGAGGTTAAGATACGTTGTCACTAAGATCATCTTTACTTAGCTGAGGTAGGGCTCCCATTTTTTCCATGTTTCCTCTATGGGCATGTCCTCGTTTTTGTGGCTTTTAGATCTCTCCTGAACAAGAACATGCGGTGTGAAATCTGTAGCTCATTGTCTGGTTTGCTGGGGCTTTCCTCAATTTCCAAGTGCATATACAGTAAGACAGTACATATATCTTTATATACAAATAAAGGTAAAGTGATATAAAAGTTGATATATACACCAAGACTTGATTATTATAGTAAGGCTTGTTTTGAAAATTTGTAAATAGACAACTTGATTAGTCAGCTTTATAATTATAGTACTGTACAAACATGGACATTAATGCTATGAAATGTATTCATATATTTTGAAGATGAGCCAATATTGTCCTTGGTTTAAAGAATGGAAAAGGAAAGAAAGCCAGTCCAAATATTTATTTAATGTAGTAATTCCATTTTGATTTGAAACTTTAGCAAAAGTTAGCTTCACCTTTTGCAGTATGGCAGTCCCAATAAATAGAGTATATCTTTGTCGGGGAGGATGTGCTTTCAACATAAGCAAAGCAGTAACTCCTGCACATTGTTCTACAAGCACATTGAAATCTCACAGAGTTGCCACTTGTGTTAACATTTCCCTGTTGAATCCATTCCCTGCATTTAGGAATGATTTTGATTTCTACAGAATAAATAAAGCAGTCTGAAGAACAGAGGAATAAGCAGCAGCAGAAAAAAATGAAAAGGACAGGAAGGAACGAGAAAGACTTGGCATTCTTCACAATGCTGTACAATAGCTTAATATGCCCATCCATATCATGCATTCTGTTGACTTACTACTGTAAATGAGCTAGCAGACTGAATGGGTGCACTGAAGTTTGATGATTAAGGAATATTTTAATGTTGCAATGGGGAGTGTTAGCTCAGAATCGGCTTCCTGTAATAATGTAATTTTAGCTGTGTGAGGCGAAAACATTCAGATAAGTTAGATTTCTGGATTTATAATACTCCCTTTTGCTGTTCACTTAATTACCCCTACATAAGGTCAGATTGTGCAGCAAATATTTATTACTTTATACCTAGATTAACACTGAAAAATATTAGCTTGTCATTATTTTTGCTTAAATTTAAATAAACTTTTTCCTTTAGGAAAATGTTTCTTAGGTTATCTTGAGTATTTTTTTTTTTGTTGTTTTTGTTTTTGTTAACAGTATACTCCTGATTCCAGTGGTGAGTTATGATTGAGACATGAGAAGTTCAAATGTCTCTGCTGGTGTTAGATGACACAAAGAGCAATCCTGCTGACAGCTTTAGCATATATAGTACGCAAGTTATTGACCTCAACAGAAGCAAATTCAGTACTTCAAATTTGAAGACTTTTCACAACCAATATATCTTTGCTTCTCAGGGATTTCATATTTTCCTACCATATTTTTAATTACGTTCTGTACATAAACTATAGTAGGCTTAAGAAGCCCTGATGAAGATGATCAAAAAATCATAAAATAAAAACCACAGATAATTAGCCATATTTAACGCTCAAGTATTGGGAAAACTTCATTTACTCCAACGCAATAATTTTAGATGTTTTAAAATCAGTAGTAGTGTTACTGGATCTCCTAGTTTTTTTTTTGTTTTTTTTTAAGAGACTTAAATCAATGTAAATCTACTGTTTTGCCTTGAGCCATATTTAATTAAGCAATATTTAAGACTGAGATGGGTTGAAATTTTAAGTAATCAACATAGACCTCTACATTAACATTTGAGGTAAACTGTGCAATGTGTTTGTTTCTGTTGTATGTCATTTAGTATGGGATTCATTAAAGGCTAGTGGTAATATTTATGATGTGCCGTCATTGGAATGACAAATACAATGCATTTTATTTGCTAAAAATGTTTGTGATGCGGCATCTTTTGGAATGACAGAGACATAGAAACCAGAGGGACACACAGACACTTACACTTTTTATTAAGGTGGACAGAACTTTCACTTCCTGTTTCATGATAATTTGAAAATGGGCACACTGACTTGACATGAGGGACAAGAATGCCCAGCCAAAAATATTCCAAGAAAAGCATTCAGTTACTATTGCCTAAACATTTAAACAGTGAATCATCCTTGGTGGTAATTTCTTCATTACATACACAGTATACATTTCAAAATAATTTAAATTATGATGTTTAATCCTTTTGTGAATTGTAATTTCACTGTATAGATTTTTGTAGTTAAAAGATGTTATTTTTATAAAAATGAAAAAGTAAAAATGGCAAAACATGGCATGTTGTGTAATGTATTCTGGAAAACATGAACTGTAAATGCCTGGCAGAAAAGACAGGGTAAGTCAGTTTGTCATTATGCACATTTTTCCTGCATGCATTTATCACATTGTGCCACCGTAAAAAAAAAAAAAAAAAGAGGCAACACGTGAGAAACAATTTTGTCATTCATCATCTTGGAGAAAAGACCAAAGAAAACAAATCAAAAATGACAGAAGATGATTTTTACATTTTGAGTAATGGAGTGAACAAAATTAGGTAAAAAGTTATAAAAAGAACTTAATCTTTAAAACTGTTGCTAACTTACCAGGAAGGTGATATAAGAGCAAGAGTTTTACTAACGGACTGCAAATATTTGTAACTTGATACAAAGGAAGTAACAGGTGAATGCACCTGCTTGGTTAGCTTTAGAAAGAAAATATCCTTTTCCATCTCTATCTCTTGATTTGGGTTCCAGTTATTAATAATATATATAGATAATACTATTTAAAGGATTTAAGCAGGTGCCAGTTCAGAGGGATAATACGTTTGACTGAAATTTTAAGAGTCTTTGAATGGGGCATATTAGCTGGCATATGACACACTGGCAACTGTATCTGGAACAATAACCCTGCTGGGGTCTTGACACAAACGTTGGGCATAATGAGAATGGACTACCACCCTAGAAATACCCAGCCAATGATACTTCTAAGGTTGGAAACCAGACACCAATGAAGAGAATGAAAGGAATCTGACAGAACAACTTGTACAGCATAACTGAGTCTATAGGGAGTTGGGCTAACTGTAAGAGCATGTGGAAAAGTAGAATTTCAGAATGTTCAACATATGGAATTGTAGGTTGTCATGTTTGGTCCAGTGGCACAATGGAAGCAGTGTTTGGATATCCAAGAATATCTGAATATCATGAACAAGCAAATGCGTGACTTCTTGGTTGTAAAGTATTTATCCGCAAATGAAATTTCTCAATTAGATCATGCCTCATGCAACAAAGCTTGGAAATTTCTGTAATGGTCCCAGAAAAAGTAATGAATGCCATTTAATGCTGCGACTTCTTATTCACTACATCTCAATGTCGTCAAACACATTTTTGACAAAACTGATCAACTTCCACCTAATTTAGAATAATTATGTGACACAGTGGAGAAGAAATGCACTAATAATCCTGATCCACAGTTTTGACATTTTAGTGAGTCCCTCGTGTACCAAATAAAGTGGCAACACAAGATATACCATGATTGATATCTCATATAATAATGACCCTATAAACCTATTTGGCATCAACACCCTGTGTTCCAGGATTTGTCCCAATCTATCTCCTCTGTTAGATACAAATTTTTTGTTTAAAAGGAAAGAGGTTTCTACTTTGCAGAAGTATCATATTCATTGGGCATCCCCCCATCAAGGTAATTTTGGCTCTAGTCTGTGTGTAGCAGCACCTGATGTTCTGGACCTTTGTCTCTCTTAAGTGATTGAATTAGATGTATAATGTTGACAACTATTTCTTTTAATACTTTGAATTCAAGAAATGTCAAGATCAGGTGGCTAATGTATTTGGTGCTTTGATGGCTTTCCTTGGATATAGAATTTTAATGTGGTCAGTATTTACCTAATTATAGGTGGCAAAACCTAAGTAAAAGTTCAAATTAAGTGTCATATGTGCATAGTGTACATAATACAATAAAATTTATACTGGCATGTTTCCTCAGGACAGTTCACAATAATACAACACCAACACACACACCCCAAAATAAAAGTGTAAATGGCATGTAACATACAGTGTTTATAGACAATTACATACAATGGTACAATAATATGTAAATATTTAGAAGCATTTGTTTAAACAGTATTTTTTTAATTTACAGTATTTATTACAGTACTTGTTATGACGGGCTGTTCAGAAATAATAACTTCTGGTTCCAATGGCCTTTTGCTGTTTACAAGAAGGAAGGAGTGGAAAAAAAACTTTGCAGGATGGCTGAGGTATTTTAATAGTAATAAAAATAACATGGTAAAGTAGATGTTCTTCCAAAGAGTTTGCAACTCTTAGAATATCATCAGTCTCACACTAGGAAACATTGACCTCCGTGCACCACCACTAGAATGTTGAACTCCATCAACAGTAAATTTTGAGACTGAGTTGTTAGTCTTGGTTGTCGTGCATCATGGGTAGTTCATCTTTTGAATTTGTAAGATTATAAGTAAGTTTATATAAGTTTGTAGACAATCAGTCTTAGCTGCAGGGTATCCACTGTTACCAGGTAAGGGCAGGAGCTTTACTGGGGTTCTGCACCCATCCACTGGGGACTTAATTTCAATGCTATTTTTGTAGTTAACCAAAGTAATATTTTGCTTTTAGAAGTATTCTTCACTTTCCTTCATCATTCAGTAAATGGCTAGTTGAAGCAATCAGTTTTTCAGGTCAACTGTCACCTTGAAATAATCCATTTCTTCCACAATATTAAGAGTACACATTTTATTTCTGGATCATTACATTACAAACAATATAGAAAAGGTTTACAGGGTACAGTATATCTTGTAGCGCTTTATTTTTATGAGAGCGTATTTTTCTATTTCACTCAAAAATCAATTGAATAGTAGATGACTTATGACACAACATTCAAAGAGACTGAATCTCACAACCTCAATAAAACAAACTTGCACAAAAAACTACAATATTTTTATCTTCTAAGTATTTGCAGTATGACACTTCCCAAACTATGTTTCATAGTGATTGATAAATACCATATTTGTCCCCTCATTACCAATATAATCCTTCATAGTGAGAAATGTTTGAGTGGCAAAAACATTAAACAATTGTAATAGCTTTTTCTTGTTTGCTGCTGTATTATTCTTTGCATAGGTGATTGTATTGTATTGACACCCTTCTTTTTGACACCCACTGCACACCCAACCTACCTGGAAAGGGGTCTCTCTTTGAACTGCCTTTCCCAAGGTTTCTTCCATTTTTTCCTACAAGGGTTTTTCTTAGGAGTGTTTCCTTGTCTTCTTAGAGGGTCAAGGCTGGGGGGCGGGGCTGTCAAGAGGCAGGGCCTGTTAAAGCCCATTGCGGCACTACTTTTGTGATTGTGGGCTATACAAAAATAAATTATATTGTTTATGAAAGCTGCGGTGGGTTGGCACCCTGCCCGGGATTGGATTCCTGCCTTGTGCCCTGTGTTGTCTGGGATTGGCTCCAGCAGACCCCCGTGACCCTATGTTCGGATTCAGCGGGTTGGAAAATGGATGGATGTTTATGAAAGTTTTTGAAAACACTCTTAATTGAAACTAATAAAGTCCTGACCTAGATCACCACATACTACACCTATTCTGAGTGCTTTATGGTAGTGTGAATAGCTTGTAGAAATTTATCAGTTAAGAAAATAATCATTACAAAAAAGTAAAATATGCAGTCCTATGTGATATACATTTTAATGATGCAGTATGAAAGGTAAAAAGTGATTACCAACTCAATTTAGCATTATTCAGAAAATAACTCTTCCATTTTCACAAAAAACAGCATTTTAATAGTCTCAAAGGAAGAATGACCTCATTCAGTAATTTAAAAGAATGATCACAGTCAGAGAATTACAGTTGAACTGTTGATTATTAAACCCTGCATATTAGTCCATTGATTGTGAATAATATAACATGCAATAGAACATGAATGCAATGCAAATGCTTCATTGGTTGCCCTTTATTATAATGAAATATTCAAAAACATATTTCCTTTATCCTTCTAAATCATGGGGCTAATTTCAATAGAATAGTATTTGTTTTGTACAATTAATGAAATTCACAGTACAATTTATTTCAGTATTCGTCACTTTTATGTTAAAAGATTGCATCCATCTCCTCTCAGTAATGTTTTCATTACATGATACAAATGTTTATATAACACAGCAAAATGTTTCCCAATTTATTTATATAAAGTTACTTGCAGAAAACTGATTGCAATTTTTATAGCAGATTATAGTAACTGTGAGTTACAGCTGACTGATATCCACTGCTAATTGTGTACAGGTCTCTTTTACAGTTGAAGACAACAAAAGTTTACAAGATCAACTTGTATCTTTGTACTAAATAAGTGTTCAGCAGATCTAGATTTCCCCCCTCATTACCAATATAATCCTTCATAGTGAGAAATGTTTATGAGTGGTAAAAACATAAAACAATTGCAATAGCTTTTTCTTTTTTGCTGCTCTTTCCATAGGTGCATAGGTGATTGTGTTTAGATTCACAAAGGGTAGAGAGATGAGGTTTTAACTGTTGCTGCATTTTGATTGTGTTTCCATCCTTTGTTTTTAAATTTTAATTTTTGAAAAATAATAAAAAAGAATAGTCCATAATTAGTAGTTCTGAATAGATAACTGCACAATACATGTGTTTAATAGAACTTGTAACCCACAACCCCAGTCCAATGAAAAGCTATGGTGACATCAAAACTTGAATGGCCAAAAGCTTCCTGTCCGGAAATATTGACAAAAGGTAATCGGTGGCAGGTTTTAACCCCTGCAGCTCTCGAGCTGTGGCCTTCTCAGACAGAACCCATACAAAACCTATTCAGAGCCTGCTGACAAAGCTCTGCTCTCCTCCTTTTGTCTACCTCTGGAAGGTTTTGTTTATTCTGCCTTGTAAACATCTTTTGTGATCTCCTCTTCCCAGTGAATCCTTGAAACAATAAGCTTTAGTCCACTTGGCAGCACTGCTTGTTATTTGTAATGTGAAAGTTTGCTCTCTCCTTGTGGAACGTAAAGGTGATTAGCGATGGACACCATGGGAGGCTGAGTGACTGGCGGCTGTTTGCCTTCAGTATTGTGTTTCACTGCGTGCAGCAAGCAAGTCATTTGTGCTTTTATATAGATGTTTGCTGTTTAATTCCGTGAGTCTCCATGGATGCCTTTTTTGTTAGATTTTTATTTTAAGCATTATATTGACTTACCTGCTGATATCTTACTTTGTACAGATATGTGTCTGGTGGACATTTTTGAGCAATGTCCTTTGCTGACCTTTTTTGCATGTACAACTCTCAGATCTTCTTTCAACTCCAGTTTGTTTCTATTTCTCTTTGTGAACAACTTCAGGATGAATCTGTTCCCAGTCGTCGTCATTCTCAACTGCACATCTTCATTAAGAATTAGTTAAATATCCACTGGAAGTAAGACACTTTTTACTTGCTTTCTTAAAAATGTAATCATTCAGTTTCTACAATACCCTTTGGTTTTTGTTACATTCCTCATTATTAAACTTTTGGAGACATGTTCTCATCACTGACATTTTCTGAGAGTCACTCCTTAATAAACTTTACCTCCCTCCTCCATGCAGTCTTTTTGGTACATTATTACTTCAAGCTCTTCCTTTTTTATTTCTGACATATCTTTTTAGTCACCTTTCTTCTTTGTTCATTGATGGAAGAAATCTTTGCAAATGACACAGATCTTATAGAAGAGAATGGAGATGCCCAATGGGTTTCTTAATGTGTAGATAGAAAGGACCAATGTTAGTCTAAAATAAAAATGAAACACTAATGTAAGGAAGAAATAGATGACAACATGCATTGGAGGAAGACCGGACAATGAAAGGCATCTGGAAAAGTTGCTTCCAAGAAAACTGTTGTTTGCTAACAGGAGAAGAAAACACTTTGGAAGAACAAGGAACATGCAAACAAACTAGGTAAAGACATATGTATTAGGAGAGGTTGTCCTGTTTAATGAGTTCCTGCTATTTTTTTTTCTTTTTTAGTTTATTATTGCAGGAAATGTGGTGTAGTGGTTAAGGCTTTGGACTTCAAACCTTGAGGCTGTGGGTTCATATCCCTGAACTCTGACACTGTATGACCATGAACAAGCTACTTGACCTGCCTTTGCTCCAATTGGAAAACTAAAAGAAATGTAACCAATTGTATCATAAATGTTGCAAGTCTTCTTGGATAAAGGTGTCAGCCACATAAGTAAATGTAAGTCTACCAGCACAGTTGACCCTAGACTTGTTCATTGTATAATACAGTATATCTTGGCATTATTTATTTATTTATTTATTTATTTTGTCTTAAGGTGGCGTGTTGTGTAAAATGTAATACTACATATAAAATAAAAGATTGATCTGAAGTTTTACTTTAAGCTTCTTGAGCAGTGTTAAGTTGCATCAGTGGATTAACTTTGTAAAATCAAAATATCCCTATTCTTGTGAGAAATGGTTCTGCTGAGATTACCTTTATACAGCAGAACAAAGGTGTTACTGATGAAGAAAAAGCCCAAACTATTTTGAGGAATAGAGAAAGGAGTTGTTTTATATTCAATTTACACTGGAGTGGTCAAATTGTACTGAATGTATTCATCTTCTGTGATCTTTAAACGTTATCCTCATACATTATTATCTATTATTTTGTGTTATAGCCTTGAAAAATTAGAGCCATGAAGACTAGTAACAATAATGTTTCTCAGTTGAAATGTTCAACCATAGTAGACATTCTTCACCTTGGTTAATTAGCTAAACACATGTTGTGCTATTTTTGGGTATGAACAGAAAGATTCCACCATACCTAATGTGTGCTGACAGAAACTACTACTACTGCATCATTCTAGAAGTCATCACAACCAGTTTGGCTGTATTCATGATAGTTTGAGTTATCAATAGATATGTCAGTGCATCAGAAGCCAAATGGAGTAAAGTAGGTTTTGAGCATTGGTATACAAGTTGGCATTTCATAAGAAAATATTTCTCTTTGAAATGCTCATTTTGTATAACTACCTCCAGTAATAGTTTTTCAGCTTTTGAGTATCAGGTTATGTAAAATTATATTTTTATGTTTCAAAAACAATTTTGCAAAAGAACAACTGATAACTTTAAAGTCATTACATCCAATTGAATTCTAAACATCTTTGTGTATACCAACAAACACTTTTTACTTTAAAAAAAAAAAAAAAAAAATGCACATGTGTAAGAACTTGAAATATTACAACCTAGATGGGGTTCTTCATACTTCTGCAACATGGCTTGTTGTCCCACCTAGGACTGAATCTTGGCCCTTATACTTTTAACCTTCCTTCACACCAAAAAAAAAACACCAACAGCCAGCTACCTGTAGACCACGTAAGAAAATGTTCAGCTTCTTTAGGTTGTAGTAGACCACAGCAAACATAAATCAGTGTGTGTATTTATTTATTTTGTAAGAAATTACACTATGCATATTTGTAGTGTCCTCAGTTATTCTTGTTAGTAGTTAGGTATGCAACAGCTGTAATATGATGTTTTAATACACAAGCCTTTTCAACTAATGGAATGCTTTTTTTTATATAAATGGTTCACTTTTTTTATAGGGCTATACATTCACTGCTGTTTGCTTTAAACATCATCTGTGATGTTCAAAGATGTCAAAAAATGATAGTTTTAGTTGGAGTTTGTTCAGACAGCCCTCCTCATCAGGCACTTTTAATTTGGACCCCAATTCACTTTTCTTGCAATATGTAAAGTGTGTGTCATTTGGACTTATCTGTATCATTTGTGTTGCTAGGAAATGTTTTGCATTTCTGTATATGCTGTTTATTAGGTGCTGTGCAACAGTATATATTCATTTTTTTATTAAAAGTACATTGGAAACAGAATTTTACTAGGCATTTTCCCAGTTTTTAGTCAGATAATGCTTTTTGAAATTTGTTTTTGATATTTCCCTGTTTTTTCCAAATTTAAATAATTATACATACATTGGCAGTTTTCATTCCTTGAATTGTTTTAAATGGAAAAATGATTTACATAGTTTGAAGTAAATATCTGTCTGTTTTTTAATTTTTGGAAACATTTAAGTTGTCTGCCTTTAATCAGCAAAGTCTTATGTACTAGAAACTTTCTTTTGTCATAACTTTATAGAAGACAGTATTAGAAGTAATAGAGAGGAGAATCAGTATTATGCGTAAGGTGTCATTAAAGAAGTAAATCTAATCATTAATATACTGTATTTGATACTGAAAGATTTATAATTCTTATTTCTAAGAATTTCTGCCAAAATGGCATTGCATGTTCTTTTCATATTATTTTAAAAATGAAATTCCCCAACCCTTAATTAATATACATATTAAAGTTTACCAGTGTTGCCATCATATTTCACTTATTTGTGCATTTAAGGTGTCATTACAAATAAGAGAGCATTTCTAGTTTAACTTGAGACTTGCATTAGTATTTACTCAAATCAAGCATTTTTGAATGTATTTATTTAGTAAGTGCTCTTATATTGGTTGAAAACACAGTTCAATAATTTATTTTGTAATTCTCACATTAAGTGATAAATGCAAATGACACTTGAAACCCAATCATTTCTTTCTTCTGACGACCCATAATGTTCTTGCATCCTTGAGCCCTGGTTGACCTTGAAAAGGTCATGTCTCTGACAGTTTCTGGACTGCCATCTCATTTAAATGGGGAACACGTTTGCTGCCTCCTAGTGGCCTAGAGTAGTTGCTTTACCCATCTTCCACATCTCCATGGCTGATCACCCTTTTTTAGAGGTTCATACTCTTTGGGTTTTGGCTTTGGTTGTCTATTGGTAACATCCTGGTGGAATACAGCAGGCATCCTCTGACAACACCTCACTATATCTCCTTGGTATCTTCCTTGGTGTGCTCCACTGATGCTGACAGAGTCTACCGTCCCTTAGCAGCCCCATCTGTCCAAACTAGTTTTTGCCTTGCTCTCTGGTGGAGAATCAAATGAAGGCTATAACCTGGTATTTGCTATATTCTGGGTAACCTTTCCCCAAGATGGCATTTTCTGTAAAATATATTATCTTTCTCAATGGGTGGGAGTTGAATTGAATTTAGTTTTGTTATGTTTGACTTGATTGTATGGAATGTTGCATGCTATTTATTAAATTCAATAAAAAATATATAAAGTGGATTTATCATGCCTTTTCAAAGTGAGATGCTCACCAGTCATGCTAGGTTTTGCCTATATAGTTTTCTGTTATCTTTAGAAATGTATCCTGACTAATACTCAGAAAGTGGAAAACATAGTGCAGAAGAACAGAGTTTTTTGACCTTCAAAACCATTTATATTTATTATAATGGAAAATCCCTTAATTTTAAATGGAAAAAACTTAAAAAATGAGATTAATCACAGCACACCCTAGAAGTAACTAGTTAATTTATTTAACCGTTACAATTTCTTCAAATGTTGAGTCAACTGCTGTGATTTATGGGTCTTTTTTGCCGGAATTCTGATACTCCTTTGTAGGTGTTCTGGATGTCAGATTTTTCATTCCAAACCAATTTTACATTACTTGATCATCTTCACCAGTAGTACCAATGATCCTAAGTTTTACATAGTGTTGTTTTTGCCCCTTTCCTGGTATTCTTTACCTTTGTATATTTATCAAAATGAATAACTTCAGCTATCTAGAAAAAAATGTATCATTTGATAAAGAGAACCAGATGTAAACATATAACACCATTTCTGCATTGCTACTTAACATATACAATGAGTAATCACAGTTATCCAATACTTGTATTGTCCATCTGTAATTGTAATTGTCCCCTTAGTTATTCACTCAAACAGCTGGCCAAAGTTAATTCATAATTAGACTCGGCTAATTGTACACGGCCAGACTTGATTGTAGTCAACCCAGTTGAATTAAAACCTTACCATATATTGACGTTACTAGGAAGTGACTTAGTCACCACGAGATTTCTAGAAGAACATGAAGTCTCGATCAAATGAAATTCTAGAAAAGATAAGGAAAAATGTTATTGAAACTTACCAATGCAATTTCTAAGACCCTGGGACTCCACTGTTCCAGAGTGAGATCCATGATCTCTAAATGCAAAACATGAGGAACAGTGGTGAATCTTCCCAGGAAAGGCTGGCCTACACAAATAACCCCAAGTACACATCGATGACTCATTCAAGAAGGTATAGAGCAGGGGTGCCCACACTTTTTCGGCTTGCAAGCTACTTTTAAAATGGCCAGGTCGAAATGATCTACCTACATTAAAAATTATACATATACACACACACCGAGTATACTTTATACATAAAATATATGTTGTCGTACCTTGCATAACTGAATAACCTTTATGGCACAATAACAATTCAATACATTTATTGTCACTACAGTATTTCGACTTAATAATCTTCATGTGGGAAAGGGCTGACTCACACAAATAAGTAGAGCCGAATAATGCAGTCAAGGAGCTTTTGAATTCAGCTGAGTGAAAAATGACGGCTGTCCAATTAACTGCGATTTTAGTTCCCTCTCCTTTCTCTTTCTCAGATCGCTTTTCGGAAGGAAGTCGGTTTCGTAGTTTTTATGAGCAGTTCGAAAGTGCCTTTCCACATTTTCCTTCTTTGGAATAGCAATGATAGATTGACAGATCAGACAAACGCACTTCGATTGTGACATTGTGAGAAAAGAAATCCTCTTCCAATTCCACATCCAGCCCATACCCTCCCCAAACAATTTTTTTTTTTAAAATCCCTTCTTTAGTCGATATAAATTGGAAGGCTAACTAGATCGCATAGATAGCCGGAGTTTTGCAGTAGCTTGCACGTTTAATCGTGCGTGCAGGATGACCAGTGTGTTAGAAGAAAAGAGATCTCAGACTAGCCACCCTGTATGTCAATCAAGCGGTAAATACCATAGGGAGGATATATGATAGACTAACGTTTAAAAAAAAATTTGTTTTGAATGCCACGCGATCTACCGGCACTACCACTGCGATCTACCAGTTGATCGCGATCGACGCATTGGGCACCCCTGGTATAGAGAATTCCCACAAGAATATTAATTGAACTACAGGCCTCTCTAGCCTTGTCTACAGTCAGCGTTCATGACTCCACAATACCATTCATTGTAACTTAGGTACAAATGTGACTCATGGGAGAATAGAAAGGCAAAAAACCTCAGCTCTCCAAAAGTAATGCCAGTGCTCATCCCTCATTTTCAAAGAAATATCTTAATGATACCTTATGAAATAATGTTCTATGGACAAACAGGTCAAAAGCAAAACTCTTTGGATGACACAGCTCTCACAGTGTATGGTGTAAAGGTAACAAAGCATTTAAAATTAGGAACATCTTGCCTACAATAAAACATGTGACAGTGTGGGGATACTTTGTTGCCTCAGCACCTGGAAAATATGGCATTACTGAAGGAACCATGCATTCTACAATTTTACTGGAATATTCTTAAGGAGAATTCTGAGCCACTTCTTAAACCCAATAGAGATGCTGTGGCAGGACCAGAATTGAGCTGTTCACACTTCCAATCCTTCTAATTTGTCCAGATTTGAGTAGGCTAAAATTTCTCAACCACGCCATGAAAGACTGATATCGAATTATAGGAAGTGTATAGTCGTGATTACTGTTGCTAAAGGAGCTGCAACCAAATATTGAATCTATGGGGGCAATTTCCTTTTCATATGGGTAATAGGCAAAAATAACTGGATTTTTTTTCCTTGAATAAAGAAAGTCTTGATTTAATAACTGATTTAATAACTGATTGTATTGTGTATTCACTCAGGTTTCCTTTCTCTATAATTGCATTTTGTTTAAAGGTCTGAGGCCATTCATTATGTGAAATATAAAGAAATAGATGAAATTAGGAAAGGGGGCAAATACATTTTACAGCACTGAAGAACAAATGACATGTAGGTGTTTTTTAAGAGTGGTTAAAAAAGAAAGTATACTAAACACAGGGTAAAATCCACAAAAGTATATGGTGGGTTAAAACTGACTCATTGGACATGGCAGTGTTCAAAATGGGAGCAGCACTGCAAAAAAAGTGACATTTGGAAACTTTACTACTTATTGTAAAGTTAGTGCGCTTTACAGCATGGTAAGGTAAACATTTTTTAGAAGCTATATAAATTATGGGATGTTTATATTTTTTATGGTTTGGAAGTAGGAAAAGCCACAAAGTTTTATCCTGAACAAATGAATCGTATGGAGCCTTTATTGACTTCAAGCACAAAACTAGGTCAAATTTGACCCCAGGATGTTGTAAGGGTTAAATCAGAGTCTGCTGATAATTAATTCTTTAATGTAAAAATATATATTTTTATTTCAAATATCTGTCTTCTTTAAGCTGCACAATTTCTGTTCAAGATAGGTTTTAACTTTCTGATTTTATTCTGTTTGTAGAAAAACAAGCTTTGCATTGAAAAGAACAAAAGTATAAAGCATGTTATATGGCACCATGCGGTTGTAAACACTGAAAGTGTTAAAGGGCAAAGAACTTTGTTTATAAAATAAACAAAATTGAAAAAAAGTACAACTGCTGTTACAAACTGGAAACTTAAGAAAAGATGCATTTTAAATTTAGCATGTAGGAAAGGTACAAATATTTCCAGTTTGCAGAATTCAAAAATCAAAGAGCTGATGGTGTGGTGCCTTAGAATAGTTAGGTAATGGTCTTCTGAGCCTAATGTGGCACGGTGCACTGCTTTGATATGAGGCAGAGTAGTATAGTCAGGCATAAAATGTTGTGAGGTATTTACAGGACCATTACAGTCTCTAAATTAATATCTTGTTATGATGAGGAGTCTTTGCGGGGACAGAGGCATAAGTTGGAAAAGAAAAATGAAAAATTTACAACAGTTTCAACAATGGATAGTATTGGTCAATTTTTATCTAAAAATATATGAATAATGTTTATGCTCATACACTGAAAGAAATGTTACAGTGAAAAAGCACTGCATATTCGGTTACAGCATTTCAGTATGTCTATGTTGGTTATTTAATGTATTTTATATACTGTACATAATAGGAAATTTAGTGTAATCATTTTAGGTTGATTTGTTGTTTATGCAATTTTTGCCTTGAATGTACAATAAGAACACTTTAAATGACTTGGTGAAAAGTGTAAAATAAAGTCTATTTCATCAACAGTCACTGATTACCAGAATTTCAACTGAGGCCGTTTAAGTAAGGCTAGTTTTGCAGTAGTGAATAACAACTCCTTTAGAATTCTGATTGATGACATTTGTACCAAATGAGTTCAATATGAAAGCTTGTATTTTAAATAAAATTTCCTAGCAACTATATGCACAGCCCTAGTTAGGGCAGATTTGCTCATTCCGTTTTGTGGACTAATCTAAACTGGGGAGAGATAGGATGTAGGCTTGTATTGTTTTTTTGCTTAGAAATAGGTGTTACTAAATTTGTTGTGAATAAAGGCTTTGGAAACTAGAGTAAATGTTGGATACTAGGGCTTTTCTAACTTGCAACATCATATGTGATCATATGTGATTCTATAAATTATATTTTCAGGACACTTAATTCAGTTCAGGATTATTTGATGCAAAATCTTGTCCTGGCAACATAGAGAACAGAGCAAGAACCAACCCTGGAAAAGGCACCAGTTTGTAGGGTTAATTCCCATACACAGACTTACTCATAATGAGCCAATTTTAGAATTACAAATGTCTACCAGAACATAGTTAAATTTGAGAAGAATAAAAGATTGCTGAGACTGTTTTATTGTAGCATTGAAACATTACAAATTTATATAGTGCAAGAGTACAAAAAGTACAAATTTGAACTAGTTTATACATAAGCAAACATTTTTTCTAGAGGTAATCACCTCATTCTTTGATTGTGAAATAAAAAAATGAAGTTTTGAAATATTGCTGGATAGCATCACTTGATGAAATCCTGGGTTTTTTTGGCAAACCATTCTTAAAAAGTGATTTAAAGTAAGAGCATTCCTATAAAATTTGGAGAGCAGCGAGTCCCAGGGGAAATTAGAAATGATAGAGGCCTCTGAGAAAATAGAAATGTAACACTAAGTGCTACCTTGGGGGATGCCCAGTGGCAGTTTTGGCAAGCTTTGACAAACTGAAGTCAAACAGCAAGTACTGAAAGCACTGCATGTAGAAAATTAACACTGCACATTTGGGATGTGTATTCTGACTAATTCTAATATTTGAGTGTTAACAATGATTAATTTAAAAAAAACAAACAAAAAAGTAGCCTTTTAACCAATATCTGAGGCAACCACCACACACACAATGATTTTTTTTCTGCCCGACATGTTTTGGCTATTTTAACAGAAAGTTTATCTGTGCTCATTTCAAAATTTTGGGACTTTCCACTACAGTGGTATAATCTTTTCATAGCACAGGCACTTTAATAGAATCGACAATAACTATAGTCTTTTATTTCAATTTTTGTCTTTAGAAAGCAACAGAATTTACCTTCTGTATTAACGGGGACTGTGCAGAGTCTGTAAATAAAATGTGCAACTCTTCTAATCCCATGCTAAAGGTAAAGCAGATAAAGGGTCTTGCACGTTCGGTAGAATTTTCATGTTTAGGTAAGCCTTTTTAGTATATTCAAACTGAACTAGTAAAATTCAATTTAGTTGTCCTGTTCACTGGTGTCATTTGGAGCTTCATTTTTGCGACTGTAGCTATTTTTTTGTACTACTCTTAGTGATGGCTTTTCAGAAGGTGATTTCATAACTCTTGTGAAGCACCTTCCAAGCTGAGGGGACAGATAGCTCCTGGTGACCTTTTTGTAATCAGTTTTCATATTATTTCAGCTCTGACCTAATCCCACTTTTGAGCTGGGGTAGTGAGAATGGTTACTGAAGTTTGCTTGTGTTCTGTTATTGGGTTAAAGTGTTTTATTATTTTTTTTTATTTTTTTGCAGTTTCAGGTGATCAGTATTCAGCTGGGTGAACTGTTATGCGAGTGTTCTCCTTTGATGCCATATTTTCTCCTGTACTTCCTGCAACGCAGTATGCATATTAATTACCCAAATACTGATTTCAGTATTTAAATAATGGTCCCCTAAGTGGTTTTCTGGGTATTCATTTACTTATATACATCCCTACTAATGAAGGATGCTGGCTTGGATCACCAAGTAATGTCTAAAATACATGATTCCTGTTTTTTTTTTTTTTTTAATAATAATTCCATGAGGTAGGAAATTGTAAAAGGAAAAAAAAAAATTAGCCGTGAAAATGAGAAACTATCCAAACAATGACACCCAATTTCCTCTAAACTTCTAAGATTGAGCTACCTTATACATGTGCTTTGTTTTGTCAGAAAAGACCTTAGTAAAATACACAAGATAATATTTAGACAGTATTATATATTTTTCTTATTCACAATTCATGACTTTAGAATATGTTTTTGTTAACTTGGCTATGTTGATCTTTATTTTTTACTTAGATTTCTGTTGTAATAACTCTTTTGTAAGGCTATGGCAGAGGTCTCATGGCAACAGGATTAAGTGAGTAAAGGGACTGTGTGTGTACATTGAGAAGAAGATAACTATGCCAAACAATAGATTACAGTAAACATAACTTTCTTTATTTAACACGTAAAATACTCTGTCACAGTGTAGCAGGTAAAATGCAACGTTCAGGATAGCCCCTTATTCAGATGGTCCCTTATTTTCAGAATGTTGACTACAACAAAGTTTCGATAACAAAGTTGTACTTATCTATCATATAATAAAACACTAAGGTCTGTGTTGCCAGTCCTTCGGACCAGTCTGATTGGTCCATATGGCTTTGGTGGCATGACGAAAGAGAAGGTGAACATTGTGAGACACACGAGAAGGACATTGAGAAAGTTGCCTTCAAAGAAGGAAAGTATAAAACCAGACAGAAGGTGATAAAGGCACCCCGAAAATGGAGAGTCTGAGAAGCGGGCTTCAGAGGAACATGCTTGAGAAAGACTGGTTCAGACACTCATATATAGAGAATGTGCTGAAAGTACATGTGGAGCAAGAGAAATAATGATTAAAAAAAATTTGCCATTACCTGTTTGACAGGTACAATACAATACAATACAGTTTATTTTTGTATAGCCCAAAATCACACAGGAAGTGCCGCAATGGGCTTTAACAGGCCCTGCCTCTTGACAGCCCCCCAGCCTTGACTCTCTGAGAAGACAAGGAAAAACTCCCAAAAAAACCTTGTAGGGAAAAATGGAAGAAACCTTGGGAAAGGCAGTTCAAAGAGAGACCCCTTTCCAGGTAGGTTGGGCGTGCAGTGGGTGTCAAAAGAAGGGGTTCAATACAAGTATACAGAACAGAACAAATCCTTAATACAGCATAATAATAAACAATTTTAGAAGTACAGAGCAGAATTTAACAGTAGATGATATCACATAATAAGATTTGGATATTTTTAAAGTCCTGGAGACCTCATCCGTCAAGCTGCCTCCCCATTTGGCCATTCCACAGCTGAAACGTTGCTCGGCCAGCCAATCCGATGAAAGGACCCCTCTTTCCCATGATTCCTGTGATCCTTCATCAGGGATGACTTTACCATAGGCAGGCAAACAACTTGGCAGGTGGGCCGTGGCACCAATTGCCACATTTGAGTACCGAGAACAGAAACAGAATAGGTGAGGGTTAGTAACAAATTATAATAATCATGTTACTTATGTTTTAGTGCTAATGACTAACAACAGAGATGCAGTATGTACAGTTAATCAGCAGCTCTAGTCAGGATATGCTAAACTGAAGTAGTGAGTCTTCAGCCGGGATTTAAAGGCTGGGACCGAAGGGGCATCTCTTATAGAAGCAGGAAGACCATTCCACAGTTTAGGGGCCCTGTAACTAAAAGCTCAACCTCCCACTGTTATTTTATTAATCCTTGGAATCATAAGCAGACCGGCATCTTGAGATCTTAATGTGCGCTCAGGTTTGTAAGTCATGATAAGTTCAGACAAGTAAGCCGGACCTTGGCCATTTAATGCTTTATATGTTAAAAGGAGGATTTTGAAATCTGCCCTAAACTTAACCGGGAGCCAGTGTAAGGATTTAAGAACTGGAGTTATGTGTTCATATTTTCTAAGGTACTGTGGGTAGTGTATGTTAAGATGCTTATTGATGCAGATTAAAGTGCTTATTGTGTTCATCGTGGTAATGATGCATCATTTCCAGTTTGGGAGGGGAAAAAAAATCACCACAAGTATTGAATTGTTGACTAGAGTGGTTTGGAATTCAGTCCATCATAGAGTGTGTTCACCAATACTGCTTCACTTGGAGTTGCCAGTTAACAAACCCTATTCATCTTTGGGGATAAGTGGAACATTAGAAGAATTTTTTTTTTTCAACAACCAAACTGATTTTTAGACAGAATATTTTGCATTCCTTAAACAATGTCTGTAAAAGACAGTTCAATCAAAATATCTTACTAATTATTTACTAATTCTTATAATTTATATACTAATTTTATGGCATTTTATACTGTGGAGATTCTTCTACCACAAATGCTAAAAACCATAAGTGATGGAGTTTTAATGGAGAATGGTTTTGCATCCTTTTCATACAGTCCAAGATGCTATGACAAAGTACATTGAAGACCTTTTTATGGCTTGCTTTGACCTAATGTTTCAATATTCCCTTTGGGCAGTTTATGTAGGGAGTTCCATTGATGAATTAAAATGAAATGGAGTAAATACCGATTGGATTTAATCAGTAGTCAATGTTGAAGTGTCATGTCATTTTCTAACCTACTTAATCCAGACAAGGATGATGGGTGTGAGGTTTGTACTTGGACCTACTGCAGCCTGCACAAGGCAGGAACAAACCACAGACAGGGTGCCAGTCCCTTTCGGAATGATGAAGTGTATAATATCAAATACTATGTTCTGTATTAAATTGAAACTGTATGGAATAAGGAATATGTCACACTGGAGAGAAACAGAAAAGATACATGTAAGTAAGAGGAGGGAAATTGTCTTGTTACTTCAGGTTTTTGGAATAGAATAAATATCTCATCTTTAGAGTTTCTTGAAAATGGATGTGGTTTGAGGTGCTAAACTTACCTTTTAGAAGTAGTAAACCTAGACACCCATATTTGATGGAAAAAATTAAAGTGGGAATGCTGTATGTGCCATTAGATCAGTTAAATCTTTCTGTATTTCAAATTCATAAAAAAATGCTGCTTTATGGATTGATAGCTTGTTGGAATTCAGCTAAAGACAAAGAGAGGTGGGCAACATAATCAGTGTCACTGAGGAATTTGAAAATGCTGCGTCTTTGCAAGAATCTTCTATGGATTGTCCTATTCCTTCCCATGTTCCAAAGTGTACATGATGGATTCATTTGCAACTATAAATCAACCCAGTATGAGCAAATGGGGTTAGGTGTAGATGAACATGCCGTGTAATGTACTGGTACAACTAGGTTGATTTTCTCTTTTAAAGAATGAAGTACTAGTAACCTGTGGCATCCTCTGACCCACTAATTAAAGATGTAGTATCTAGAATTGGATAGAAAGAAATTAAAGTATAATGTTTTGGAGGCTATTGTAGCATTTATTAAAGATTAATAAGTCAGACTATAATGTACCATCATTGCAGTGCCAAATGTCTTCAGTTGAAAAGAGTCATGAACACTAAAAATGTATCCTTGTGTTTGTTACGTAAAACAAGCAACAGGCCAGTTCATGAGACCAATGAAACAGATGACCCCCTTTGTGTTTCTCCTTGACTCCCAGCCGAGTGTAGGTCAGTGCCACCTGCCCTGGAGTTCTGGCTGTGTATTTCGGCACCCTTTTCATTGTTTTCAAATTAAAGTTTGCCATCAGTCTTCTGAAAGTTCTTATTCCAGCTTATCCTGGCAGAACATGATGTACGTGCAAGTCCATCACTGGGCACCCCATACACCCAGGAAACTTTTAGGGTCACAAGTTGATTAAAAGTCATCTTTGACTTGGTGAGCAACCTACATAAACTTTGGGCACATGAGTAAATTGCATTGAGACAGTGATCAGGCTGGGAAATTAAATGTCTCTTTTAAAATACAGGAAATTTTACAATAAATAAGTATACAGTATGTATAAGTGACAATTAGCTGTTCCTCAGCAAGACACACTAGGACTTCAGCTGTTTTCTGTAGAATTTTGTTATTCTTTTATAAGTTATTTAGAAATAAAGAATGTATCAAGTCAAATCATTCCAGAAAAAGGAAAAGTGATTTTCACTTTGGCCCACAAAATCACAGTGCTTTAATAAAATACAGGAATCAATCTTTTGTTAAGTTTAGTTTCAGTTGTAATCTGCAGCCACTAAAGAGTTCCAATGACCAACTCATACTTTGCTGCAAGATATTTGTGTCTATTTGCATGTGCTGTACTGTATATACTACTAACACATTAAAATGAAAGCACATTTACCACATTGTGACCCTGTTAATTGAGCAAATGTCATTATTTTTCCTGTAATTTGACCTATACTGTCATTGACAGTTGTAGGATTGAGCATTATGTACTAGCATGCCCCATCTTGAAGTTCAGATAACACTTGAACAAAGAAGGCCTAATTTGACTGTAGTAAGCTATTTCTTGCTGGCAGGTCCCCAAAAAAAAAAAAAAACCCTATTGGCATTTCTATCCTAGTAACATCAGGTACAAGGCAGGAAAATCCCCAAATATGGCATTAGTCCATCACAGGGTACTATGGCATTACCCCAACCACCCCTCCCTCCCGGAGAATGCATTTCAATGGAGGATTCATAAAGGTTACTTATATAAAAATATTGTTTCTGCTTACTTGTATATGACTCCATCCTTATTTTAACCGTGCTGTTCAAGAATCCCTAGTCTTTGATCTTGACCTATTCTGCTTTGACTTATTAAAAAGGAGTTGTAGGACTGCCGCTTCACACCTCAAGAAAACTGGATTTACATCCTGACCCTCTCACGGTCTGTAGATTTTGCACATTTCCCCACCTCATAATCCGAAGATGTCATCGTATGTGCATGGGTTAAATTAGTGACACCTAACTAGACCAGTGTTTGTAAGGACTGATTGACAGTTTTGCTCTTGTGTCTGCTGTTAAAGGAGTAACCTGTGGATTCTTCTGACCTCAAATTGGAATTAGTATGTTTGAAAAGATGACTGGGTATTTAGAAAAACGTTGCAAACTTAGGCACTGTTAGAGCATCTTGGTGTTTTCTTTGTGCGGGTATTTTTCATAAAATACAGTTCAAATGTTTCTCTTTATTAATCTAGAGATTCTTCTCCCTACTTTACTCCTATTTTGCACAATGACATTTTCAAAGTTAGCAAACTTTCTTCTTCATTTAAGGCCAAAGGCAGGGGTACACTGTCCAGAATGCCGGTTTCCGATTCGGCTTTTCATGTTGGAAACAAAAGAATTTGAATTGAAGCGTTGACTTCTCGAATTTATTAAACAACCAACACCCCACAATGCCAGTTAAATGCCGGCTGTATACTTTGTGTTGTCCCAAAAAAACGGTTTCGAATACTGCATGAAGGAACAACGTTATTCGTTTTCCTGTTTAGGGAGACTGCTGTTCAGTGGGGTGGTGCTGCAGGGCGGCCCGACACATCCTCCCATAGGAAGGAAAGAGAATACAAAAAAAAGACATTTCAGCCCCGACGTGAACCGTGTATCGTCGAGCAAAGTGACTTGGGAGACCCGAACTACTTCCCATTACCTCTAAGTGACACTTCACCGGGTCGCCCAAAACCCAAAGCATGTTCAGAGTGTTATTCAGGAAACCACCCAAACAATTCAGTGTGCTGCCGGCATTGTCTACCGCACAGCTATTTCTGACAGACTTAAAACAATATTGGTGTCCTATCTGCTTAAAAAAAAGAATCAAAATCCCTTGGGGTTTAAGGTGCTCGGAGTTTATGAAGAATTATCGTCATAATATATG
>JANRMT010061414.1:17173009-17214583 GCA_026402145.1 Polypterus bichir lapradei
TATATATATATATATATGTGTATATATATGTGTGTGTGTATATATATGTGTGTGTGTATATATATGTGTGTGTGTATGGTATATAATTAATGCGCGCTGGTTTGATTAAAACGACATTAGACTATATTTGTATCCTATAAGTGGCACAAATATATACAATGCAGGTCACTTAAATATTTTCAGGCGTCGTTCCCAGAAACCTAATGTAAGCGTTGCAGGTTTAGTTTTGCATTTGACAAAGTCGTTTATATGTATATATTATATATTTTTTTTTATTTTATAGTGTGTAAGCGTTGAAATGTAACCTACATATTAGAACTTTCGCAGTTTCTCATCGAAAATCGAAAGGGACCCTTGGCATAGCGCATGACATTTGCTCCTTGTTTTGGCAGGGCAGTCATTGGCACGGCGAAGAAAACGTTAATACTAAAGTGTGACCATACATAAATGGCTAAAACATTGTTTTAGATTAAATTAGTTGCTTATTATCCGTTGATTTGTGGGATGCAATTAATTGGAAGTACATTCGCCCAATAGAATTAACTACATTTATTTAGGTCGATGAACGTACCGAAACTTAGAAAAAAATGACAACACGTAGTCTTGAGACGGCATTGGTAAATAACTTTGACCTTTTTAAGTGCGTCTAGATTTACTTGTTAAAACTTACAGGATCCGGAAAGGATTTGAGACATCAGTGTTCCGTGTAAACGCGCCCTCCTTCTACGGACGGATTTTCTGGTTTTATGCCGGCTCTTCTGTTTTGTGGTACGTTGTAATCCCGGTAGTAAAAGATTCTGTTGTACCTCAGAATGAAGCCAGAAAACAAATTCAATCAATGCACCATTCGCTTATAGCCGCTTACATCCATTTAGAGCGAGCCCAGCTCTCAGCGTGATTGAGTTTCAATAATTATCTGCTTGTACCTTTAAGAATATGGGAATGTGTCTGTAACAGGCTTTGTGAGGATCTTAAATAACTGACTACTCAGAACGCACAGTTTAATTTATAATGTATGCATTAGTCTCATAATTCCATAAATATTCTAGAGGATAACATACTGCTGAATATCGTTATTGAAATATGTATAAACGTGAAGCTTCCTATTTTAGTGTATATTTGATATTATTCCCTAACAAGTCTACATTTATTTTAAAATATCTTGCACAGTATCGTAAAAATGTTACCCATAAATTACTTTACAATATATTTAGACAAATTGCAGATAAATAACCTTTCCATACATCCAAAATAAACTGAGAAGGCGGCTAGTTGCCGGACAAAGAGTTTTAATTGTTTTTTCATGCTGCTATTTAATGGGCTAAACTGACAGCTAGGCTAATAAACAACCCAATCAGCCTAATGATTTATCTCTATTGACTACCGTATCCCCTGCTGATTAAAGTTAACAAAAAGGGCATTACGAGTTGAGAAAAACAACCCATCACGCCAGGTGAGTAAACTTGTTAAAGAGTGTTAATTACACACTTAACTCAAACAAAAGACTGTGTACAAGAATGTAATTTGCCACCTTCCTTCCGACACCTACAATTCCTAATTTAGCAGGGCTGCACCTCAAGTAATTATCTATAATGCTGTTTATCGGTCTTAATCATTTTGAATTGACAGTGTTATTTTTAAAGTTACGCGAGGGATCCGTAACCCAATGAATGTTTTGTTTTTTTTTCTTTTTCTTGGAACAAAAATCAAAATAGTGACTTTTTTTTCGGATTGATTAACGTGTCACCCATTAATATAGACAGCAAGCTAAGATTATAAACTAAGCGTGAACCGCTTTCTACTCGAGGATGAATGTTTGATATGACAGCAGTGTGTGTAGGGTGTAATCTACGTAGGGACGCTGTGCCACCGGGCCTTATTGATACGGAAAAATCTAAACCTGCGTAACGTGCTATTCTTACTTGCAGCTTTCTCCAAACTGTAGAGAATGGTTTTCTTGCATTAGTGTAGTTTGGAGATAGGAATGTTACACGACAGGAAAACTACAAAAGTTTTGAATTCCACAATGATTTTTGTGGAAATGCGGCTTAGGATAATTATTTCGGCTTTACAGAGAACAGATTAAAGTCTATTTCAATGCACTCTGTGCACGCTTTTACAATGTCTTTATTGTTCACCACCATATGTGAAACTATTCAAAATACGGAATTTTTTAAAAAGCAAGCAATGTCCTGTTTAAAGATGCCCAGCTAGGAAAGGAAACAGTCGTAACCTTTATAAATCCTATACATTACCTGTATTTAAGATAACTGACCACCAAACTCCGAGTTATCACTTGGGTATTGAAACGATATGTACTTTTTAAATACGCCATTGATGGAGACAATTTACTTGAAAATCTCAGGAAGACGAACCTTCAAGTGTATTTCCCGCACAAAAAAAAATAAAGTTTTCAGTTTTTAAATATTTCAAAATTAATAACCCTAGCGTTTGTTCATAAGATGCAAAAAAAAAAAAGGAAAAAACAGAACATAAGCAAATACCCATGTCCCCATGAAGTTGGCAAACCGACACGTAATTAACAAGTATACAATTATTAACAATTCCAATAAAAAGTTGTGAAAATGTTAGATTCTAGCTGACAGTTGTTATAGTTATGATGCGGTTTAACGTCTCCCTCAGAGATGGTCTACAGAATCCAGCGAAAGTACAAACACGCTATCTGGTTGTGTCTTATTTTTGCCCACCTGGTCTGAAAGAGACAGGAGCGGTTGCGCCTCGTGTTGATGGCATGCAGGCTCCAGTTTGTATCGTTGTTAAAACTGACACTAAGAATGCACAAGGAGCTAAATCCAGATTTGTTATATCCTTACATGTTGCTGTTTCATTGGTATGGTCATTGGTAAGGGGATCGATCTAATGATCTCAGCTTCCTTTTCTTTTCCCTGGAATTAATAGTGTTCAGATAGGCAGAATGAAGCGAAACTCCGTGCAAATCATGTGTAAATTGACTCGGTTAGAAGTCCTTTATTCAAGTGTATTCCAGCCTGGACCATTTATCCCAACCCCCTGCAACCACCCCCCACCCTTTAAAAAAATCTCATATCTTCCTTAGCTTTAACGAGCCTCGTTAAGATCGCAATAATATTCCACCCTCTAATTGCTCATCCCATTCAACAAATACGAGCACATTGGCTTTTTCCCGAGGATGGGAGAGAGAGTCAGAGATGGGGGGTTGTGATAACAACACCCCCGCCCCCCTTTCCTTACGCGAGGGACCAGTGGTGGGAGTCTCTACGTACCGGCTGGTGATTGGCAGGCGTGACAGTGATTGGCAGTGGTACCGTGGCAACGCTACAACGACACCCAGTAGACCAATAGAAAAGCGAAACAAAATGTTTCAGTGCTGCACTCACGCTGGATTTTGGGGAGATATGATGAGGCTGTGGAGTCATTAAGCGATCTTCGCTATTGACTCCCTACATCTTGATTCGTCTCTTTATTTTTTGGCTAAATTTTCTCTCCCTCTCAGGTTATTCCATGGTGTTCAGGTCTCCTTTAGAGCTCTATCCCTCCCATTTCTTCCTGCCAAACTTCGCGGACCGCTCTGCGCTCCTCGCTAGCAGCGCAGCCGGCAGCAGAGCTCCAGAAGAGTTGTCCATGTTCCAGCTTCCTACTCTCAACTTCTCACCGGAGCAGGTGGCGAGCGTCTGCGAGACGCTGGAGGAGACGGGCGACATTGAAAGACTTGGACGCTTCTTGTGGTCCCTGCCTGTGGCTCCTGGAGCGTGCGAGGCTATCAACAAACATGAGTCCATCCTGCGCGCCCGGGCCGTGGTGGCTTTTCACACTGGCAACTTCAGGGACCTCTACCACATCTTGGAAAATCATAAATTCACCAAGGACTCTCACGGAAAGCTGCAAGCCATGTGGCTGGAGGCGCACTACCAGGAGGCCGAAAAACTAAGGGGTCGCCCTTTAGGACCTGTCGATAAGTACCGTGTACGAAAGAAGTTCCCACTACCTCGAACGATCTGGGACGGAGAACAGAAGACTCACTGCTTCAAAGAGCGGACACGTAGTCTATTGAGGGAATGGTACCTGCAGGACCCCTACCCTAATCCCAGTAAGAAAAGGGAACTGGCCCAGGCCACTGGACTGACCCCCACACAAGTGGGCAACTGGTTTAAAAATCGCAGGCAAAGAGACAGGGCAGCAGCGGCCAAGAACAGGTCAGTTCCGCGCTAAAAATAAAAAAGGAAATAGAACTTAAAAGAATAAAACTGGGGGCTCTAAATTTAATTATGTGGCTGAAAGTCCTTGCATCATAATCATTTTTGATGATGCAATTAATGTTATTCAAGTATTTGGGTGTTACAATTATTCATGGAGTATATTTTAACTTCCATACATTTTTTTTCATGTTTTTTCTTTAAATTTCAACAATAAATCTGTCACATCCCCAAGTGTGATAAAGGGAGAAAAGCTATAAACACGACAGTGCCCATATCTTTCGCATTATTATTTATAATTATGTGCTAGAAAACATAAGTATGCCTTTGATAAATATTTAAATCAATAAACGATTGCTGCAAAAAAATGTAAGTAAGTGTTAATGAAACAAAATAAGTAATGCATTAGTGTGCGTATACATATAAAAGATTATCTAATATAATAAAGTATTACAAAAAAGAGTAATCACGCACATTCATATAGCTTGATAGTAGTAGTATAAATTTAAATAATCAAATGCGAAAAAATATTTGATACTGCATCTCTTGTGATTTGCTGCTCTTTGCCTAACAAATTAATGTTATTTTCAAAACGAACAGAAATACATTTCCTGTTGGCTTTTAAGCATCAGTTTCCATTAACTAGTCAAATAGCTGTTTACATTTCGCTACACAGTGTGTAAGGTAAACTGCTATGTGGTGGCATTGAATAGGTGGAAACATCAAGAAGTTTAAGTTGTTGTAGCGTAATGTTAGCATGTTTAAAATGTTTTATTCAAAAAAAAAATTGTCAAAGTACAGATTTTTTTTTTTTTTTTTTGGAATTTTAAACCTCACGTTTGTAATTTTTTAGCTCTAAAACTAGACTGGAATAATAAACGATTAAGATTAAATTGTATGTTCTTGTAAACGCGATTGTATGGTTAAATAGTAGTACAATTCGTGTTATGCGCGATTGCTTAGTGTATATTTTAAATGGAATTTTATTGCCTTCCTAGATTACAAAATTATAAAAAGTCCACACGTATTGCATTGTATAGGTCTTTAATAAATAATGTGTGAAACATTCCGTGCGGATATTGATGATTTGTGCAGAAATAAGTATATTATGTACTTCTGCAAGGAAAAGTGTGGAATTGGTGTCCGATAGTTCAGTTCTGGCTCTGTAACTCTTTAAGAAAATAAGGAAGCGATTTATGCGTATTGAAGTGGTTGCTTTATCGTGCTGCAAATTCAATGTTTTTCAAACGTGACTGACTGAGTTTTTTGTGAAAAGAATACTTTAATTTTTGTTAATTTTGAGTTAATTTCATAGTTTCAGGAAGCATCGTATACATGTCATCACTGTCTTTCGAAGGCATTTTGAAGGTGTAGTTATATTGAAATTAAAAAGTCAGGCATTTGTTCATTTAAACAAAGCCAGTCTGACTTTATAATTTCTTCTGAGACTACTGTTGTATTGCTGTGGTCAGAGAATCTTAAAAAAAAAAATTGTTACGTCGACTCCGAAAGCGTGAAATGGTACACGGTTCATATTTTAAAGTGTAATTTGTGTGAGCATGAAACCCTTTTGAATTGTGTATTGTTTGCCGTTACCTATTTATTTATTTTGAACGTATAGAAATAGAAAAGAATGCCAGATCAAACAAACGTGTAATTGTGTCTTTTCTACTTGTTTTTGTCCCACTCAGGCTACAGCACCAGGCGATAGGGCAGAATGGTATGAGGTCGCTTTCAGAATCCGGCTGCACCCCTCACAGTTCGGCAGAATCTCCGTCCACAGCAGCCAGTCCAACCACCAGCGTGTCCAGTATGACAGAGCGGGTAGAGACTGGCGCATCCATCCTTTCTGTAACCTCCAGCGACTCGGAATGTGATGTATGATAAAAAAAGGAATATGGACAATGAAAACACAAAGAAACTCTGAGACTTTTAAATATATTTCGGGGAAAAAAAGACAAGCATTCATTGTTAAGAAAAAAAGGACAAGCACGTCTTACCCGGGCGCTTTCAAATGGACGCACATCCCTCTTCCTTCACTATACCTGCATGATATATATATATATATTTTTTTTTTGTATCTGGGGAAAATATTCTACGTTCAATATTTTTACAAAGAGCTCCAAGAAGAGGGAATAACGAGACGTTTTTCGCCCTTTTGATCTCTCTGTTTTAGTCCAAGTGATGATGATGATGACGGTCAGTCGCGATACAGCCTCCCTTGTTGGTTTGTTTTTCTGTTCAGCAGACAATCATTTGATTCGTAAGCACCTTTTCTAACACGTCTGTCACTGCCTGTGTGGGTACTGGTTAAATGTGGAACCGAATAGTTCTGACTGTAACAAATTTTTATTTTTATTTTAAGATTTTATATGAATTATGTATATCTTAAATGATCCGATCTTTTCCCAATTTGTAATATATGTGTAGAGCTCCGCTTGTATATGATAATGCTCTGGCTCTTTCTCTCTTTCTTCGTTTAGTTCTGCTTTTCTCTTTGTTTTTCAGCTTTGTCACTTTTCTGGCCCCGATGTTCATGCATAAAATAGTTGTCAAAAAGTCTGACCAAGTGCTATAGGCTTTCTCTTTTCTTTCTTTTTAAGGGGTAAAATGGCTGTAGAATAAGATCGAGTGCTGTTGTACACTTTTTATGCAAATAATGTCCCAGTTAATCATCTGCAAAGTGAAAGAAGCCTCTCACTCGTTTTCCAACTTCGCCTAGGCGCTTATTCAGTGTTTCTTTAACTGCGTGTTACGTAAATGTATAAATTTCTAAATCAAATACAGTATTCCATTTTCTTATCTCCTTGATTTTGTGTTTTTTTCCTGCCTCTGGCATATACGTTGAGAAAAAAATGTAATAAGTAAAATTTTAATTGTGTACAAATGTTTAATCAAGTTATTTTATTTATTTATTTATTTTTTTATAAAAAAAAAAAGTGTAAAAGCAAACCTGGACTAAATCAAGTGAAAGTAATATGCCAGTTTCATGTATTGCTACATTTCTTGTTCTGCGTGCTATTAGTGTTTTATATATATAATCTGCAATTAAAAACTGTGCATAGCTATTTTATATGTATACACACACACACACACACACACCACACACTGAAACTCGAAACTTTAAAATGAGTGCGTGTGTATAAAAACTTGAAACTTTGAAATGAGTGCGTGTGTATATGTGTGTGTGTGTGTGTGTGTGTGTGTGTGTGTGTATATATATATATATATATATATATATATATTATAAATACATTGCAGACTAATTTTAATTTTCCACATCTTTACAAAACATTAAAAACGCCAACGTTTATCAATCCATAAACACACTCTTGGTTTCCTAGAAAAGGCTTGTACTCCTTTTTCTTATGATCTGACTAGATCTTGTAACACGTTATCAAGCATTATTTTAATTATAAGTGAAAACGAAGTATTTTCAAAATCAAAGCTTTTTAAAAAATATTGTAACACCTGAAGTACAATAATATATAAACTAATGTGTTTTCCTTAAAGTGCAAATGCTTTGTGAAAATGTATATTTGTTTCCTAATAATACGCAATAATATTTTTAATTTTCCAAGTAACCATTTGACTCACAGATATGTGACTTGCATTCTCATGAGGTCTGCATGTTGAAAACTGCAAAATAAACGACATACTCTATAAAGAAGACCATGTAATTTGGACACAAAGACATGCGTCGATAACTGCATGTAATATGGGAATGAACATTTTAAAATGACAACTCATATGGGTAGTCGCGTAACGTGGAAGTAACCGCTTAAAAGCCTTTTTTTGCATAATACTGTACTACCAATAACTTTACACTTTTGAACTCCGAAATACAAAGTACAGATCATATATGAAAAATAGAGTGCTTTATTTTTGGTTGACAGTTAAGCATCGAAATACAAAATTGTTATATCATAAATGTCCAAGTTATCCAGGTCACATCTGTAAGTTACATTATTTTCAATCGGAGTGTTTCTCGTTTTAGAATAAGAACTTAATCAAAATAACTTAATACAGAATATTATAAAATTAAAATATGCTGTAAATCTCGGAAATAAATTGGAAAGTAAGTCAATCAGTATGGAATGTTTACATAATAAAAAAAAGTTAGGTTTTATTTTTTGTTTGTTTTTGATCTTTCTTTTTTTTTTTTTTGTCTTTAAATAAAAAGACAAAGTATAGCGAGGAACTGCTATCTAACGTGTTCTTAATCCCAGTAAAGCGCACCATACATGCTTTCGCCGTTCAGGGAATGTTGTACAGAAAGATTAGAATGTCTTTAGTCTGACTTTGTTTTGAAAATCTGTAGTAACAAGATTGCGATCATATTGTTAACAATTGCTTGTTCCATATCTGGAGCCGTACAAACATTCCTGCACCTGCAATAATATTTAACTGGCCGTTAATGTTTTTTCTCTATTGTTATTATTAAATACATAAACCCTTTGAATAAGTTTTATAACAAAAGAAATCGTTTTAAACTGTGCATGGTGAAATGCATTTTTTCTTACTGTGGATTTTTATAATAAACTACACATGTAAAATATAACGGTGCAATTGAAGCGATCTGTGCACAAGCGATTGAACGTGTATAATAGAAGACTGTTTGTAGACCTTGGTTCGTCATTTCAATTACTGCATCTGAGGATTTAATTTTTATTCTTTGCTTGACCCCTGAGATTTAGCAAACTTACTTTGCGTTTCGGTTCGGCTCTATCATCCAATTTTAAGAACACGAGGCAAGGTCAATAAGAAAGGTGAATTCGAATATTATGAAGGAGATCAAAACCTCGCTTTAATTACCGTCTCAGCCACTAAGAAATGGAGACGTCTCATGTACTGAAGGATAGACACGAAAATAAAGGAAGCTGAACCTAGCGACTGTAAACAATGTACTGGGTTCTGCGCATGCGCCTTTCTTAAAGTGCAAAGTTTTGCCGTTTTGTGCAACTATTAACAAAGCTATGTTACCGCAGTACACATTCCGTTCGTAGAGACCTGCATCTGCGTGTTTCCATTAGTATTGTAAAAACGAGTCATCAAACACATTGCTATTTGTTGTACATTTAAGAAGGCTTCATAGATAAAGGTTAGGCCAACCATCTATCAAAAGCAAAATGTAGGGTGGTGAGATTTGCATTAAAATACACCGGTTCCCTTGCGAGGCCGTTGAGTCTACGTACACAAGTCTGTGTCGCTGCAAAAGCCATCTGCACCGTAAAGATATGTTATATGACATGAACCAAACTGGGGAGCTTTACTGTGTGACTCGCCAGATTATCATCGGCGAGGCTTCACTCCATCTTTGCCGTTAGTTTACTACATTACAAGTTGTGAACCGCGGTGGAGGCTTTATTCATTACTCTAAGATGAGCACAGGGCTTTATTAACTTTTTTCAAATGTTACGAACACCATTTAAATCAAATGAACAGAGTTTGACAGTAAACAACATGTTCTACGTTTGACAGAGAAACAGATATTACAAGTTTATATTAATTAGGCCACCAAACAACACCCCACCTTTTTAACAATTATGGTATTTATCGTGCGTAACCACATTTATAGCGGGAAAGCAGATAACCAGAACAGCATTAAATATTGCGGCAACATTTAATATCTTTTTTTTATTATTATTAATACACTCACACAGACCCAGTTCAAGTAGGTAACGTAAGGTGTGGATGAAATGCATTTTAAGAAAGTTAAAAACATTAATGGAAGGTGTCAGACGGATGTACACAAAACTTTCAAGTGTGTGTCTTAGTCTGAAAGAGTACCAAGGCGGGCATATAACACTGTAAACACCTAATTTAGGGAATTTTTAAAGTCCGTTCTGATTTCTCGCAGCTGGCGTGATCTCTATCCACATGCAACGGGCGAGTGCTCCTGGATGATATTTTCATTCTTCTTCTCTCTCTCTCTTCATGAATCGCAGGTAAACTTCTTGCACAGTTATCGCACTAAGAAAAATGTAATTCAGCAACACTAACATTGTTTTTTTATTTTATTTTTGAGTTTGCTTCCGATTTCTTTCCTCGTCTGTCTAACATAGTTCTCTCTCTATATATGTCAGCGAGAAGAAAGGGCTATTTGTGCAATTCCTATTACCTTAAGCACACGCAGACGGAGGCTCTATTAGAGTGGCCTATAGTGATAGAGAGTGCGCTGCCCTGCTCTGCTCTGCTCTGATTTCATCGGTGAAGTGAAGCACAACTCTATTCGTGTTTATTCATGCAGTCCTGATTGAGCCTCTCTCCTTCCTGACCTGATTCAGCGCCCACAGCCGTCTCCAGCCGCTCTAGCAAGCTGGCCCAGCCATTTATGCATGTATGTATTTATGTATTTAATTGTCTTATTTAATGACGGGCTCGTCTGTTTGTTTGTTTACATGTGTATTTCATTTTTTAGCTGTTTTTCTCCGCATTATTAAATGTTAAGGTGTTTTCATAAAAGCTTGCAAATTAGACTAATAACTGCATGTAGTACGTGTCTTTGACAGTTTACATTATGAACGCAGCTGTGTTTTCATCAATCATTTTCATTTGAACTTAAAAAAAGTAAAGGAAAAAAGAATAGGAACCCCGCCGAGGGAGTCTGCGGTGTGACTTGTATCGTTTCTTCACATCACTAATAATACACCAATATGGATTCAGCTTTGGCCTGTCGTTACCGATTCTCTCGTGTCATTAGAGATTATTGTTTATTTTATTGGTAAGTGGTGCGTCTGTAGTTTCACACTTAACTTATGTGTGAAATAACACAAATACACCGGTTGTACATTGAAACGTAATTGTTACAGTATTATAATACCAATACAACCATTAATGCTTTAGTGGAAATAATAATTTAGATACAGGAGCAAACTTTAAAAACTTTTCGTTCCAGTGAACAACGCCGTATATAATGTTGACCTTGTCTTCTAAATTATTTGCTACTAACATATATAAATGAAGACGTGATAATTATATTGCCCTTTTTCTTTTTCATTGGTAACTATATATGTTCTCAATCTGATATTTAGTTAGTGAATCTCCACATTTAAACAACTTTTGCTGTTTATTTCCTTATTTAATTACACTTACTGCACGTATGCAGCGAGCTTTTTTCCCCGAAACGTTTTTACGATTGCACTTCAAGTAAATTTCCAGCATATCTTATACATTCTAAATATTATATAAACACACATCATTTTATAGTTTAGAAATTTAAATTGTAACTATACACAAATTAACTCAGATTATGTAGTCATTGAATGGTTGGTTACCATAGCGAATACTGTTATAGCTCATCGCTGCAAAGTTATACTTACATATTTATGCACTAATGAGAAATCATTATGAAAACTACGCAAAATGACAAGAGGAGTGAGCTTTTAAGTCATAATGACCACCCAACACACCAGCAACTATGACTGTAAGTGACACAGAACGAGATATTCACATTGTAGATTTCTTCTCATATGCAGCCCTGTGATAAAACATTCTTTAAGACTATTGGGATTTGAAACTGTAATTCTATTAAATAGCAATTGAAAGGTCACAAGAGGCTATGATACCGGATCAGCGGAGAATAAGCCGTCCGTTTGAACTTCAGTTTGGAGTCCTGGACAGATGGGATCCCAGCTTTCTACGCTGCTTACTGATTTAAAACGTTCCACTTAAGATAAATGTTTTAATACAGGCTGCTTTAATTTGCCTTTCAATCAGTACTACAAAAATAATGTTAAACGTTTTTGCTTCCCACTTCAAAACTACCGGTTGAACTGTCTGTATAGGACCGGACCAATAGGGAATATCTTCAGAGCATTTATAGGTACCACTAAAGGTACAATTTCTGCATTCCGTTTAATGTATTATTTTTGAGAAAACAATACAAGTTGAATGTGGCTGTGCTAAAAGTATAACAATAAATATTTTATGCCCTTAATTTATTACCCAATTTAGCCAAACACGTTGAAACACATTCTTGTACCATTTGCTGACAGACTTCATGTAAGTAAATCGGGAGTTTCGGCAGTGATAATGTCTTACATCTCACAATTTTCTAAGTTTAATAAGCTGTAATTTTGAGAGACCTTTCTCAGTGTTGTTTTTGTGTGTATCCTTTTCATCAGAAGTGATGTGAAAATGTTGGAGTATGTCCAGGCTAAGCCGATCCGTAAATGTTACACTGTTAGATCTGTATTTACCATCATAACTAAAGCCGGATAATTATTAAACTAGAATCCTCAATAGGGTAATTTAATGAAGGCGCATGCCTTTAATTATACGAAGTTGCTCTGTTTGTTACTTTGCATTAAATCTGTTAACAGACAGAAGTGTTTCCAATTGCATTACTTTTCTTTTTTTGTAATCATTTAATTATTTTATAACATACACGTAAGAGTGAGCGATAACAAATAGATACGTTTGTGTACGAATACAAGTAAAAAAATGAATGTAGTAGAGTTAATAAAAGATTAATTAGCTCTATTTTGTAGAAAAATATTTCTTCACAACTTCAGAAATAAACAAGCTGACATTTTAGACTTTGTACACAAATTGAAATAACGCTTCTCACATAAAACTCAAGCGTTGCGCTTTTATAGCAGTTTGCTAATTAAACGATTTTCCCTTCTTTGACTTATCCTTAAACCAGTAAGACCCCATTTTCAAAATATTTAGAAATCCAGTTGAAAATACTGAATAGCTGTTTCATTTTTTGTCGAACTGAACATTGGCCGAGGGTTTTCTTTATTAGAACATTACACTTGGTGTTTTACGTTGCCTTGTTTAAATAGTTACGCTTTGCATATATGTTTGAGTTGATATTCCTTTATTTCCCGTATGTTTATAAATATAGTGATGAACGTCAAAAATGAAAACCAGTTTCTAACCCGTTTGGACCCATTATTGGAAGGTATTTTATATTGCTGTTTTTGTGACAATTGACTATAAATCTATAAATAAAAGATGTTTGTATATCAGAGATATTAATCACGCCCAAGTACAATAAATTAATATAAAACAATCATGCGTACTTTTTTTTATTAAACAATGCAATGATTGCACTTTAATCTTTCTTAATCCGCCGCATTCAAATTATAATGGTTTCAACGGTATTATTATCGTCCATCTACTGTTATTAATATCTTCCGTAACCGTGTAGCAGGAAAATCATGAAGTGTTCCTCTAATTACACAATTAATCTGAAACTCTGAAAATGGTGTACATAACTAGGATACTAACAAGAGCACTGTTTACTCTTACTGGTGATGTGTGTGTGTGTGTATGTATGTATATATAATTAACCCACAAAGTCTATGTAAATATCACGGAAACTTTACTTGATGTCACTCGAGGGTCCTCTGGAGGTGTTTTACTCGGTTTCTGAGCAAACAAGCTGGAGTGACGTATTAGTCCTTATATTGCAGAGATGAATGCAACTCACAGCAGGTCCAAGCAATATTCGACGTAAGTCTGTGCAATCTGTTATAGTAAACACTTGCTTTCTTGGTGCATCCACTGGTCTTCTTGAAAGAGATGTCCAACATCGTTCTGGAGCAATCTGCTATTATTAAAATTTACCAATAAATACATTTTGGTTGGAATGTGTTTATTTTTTATTACACCACATTCAATCGCATTTCAGTGCGTAGCTACACTGGACAAAGACAACCTTGTTGTCTAGCAGTAAAAATTAACTGATTACCTCATTTCACTATTTTCATTCAATACAATACTAATATTTAGTCGATCAAAATGTTAATAAAGTATTCAAAATAACCAACATTTCAAAAAAGCTCATGGGTCACACGCCGATAAGCTGAATCAAAAATACGTATAGTTCCCAACAAGTAAATGTATCACAACTTGTCCTGGTCTTTACTAACCACCTGAATAGTTGTGTTGTAAAGTTTTTTAATGCACTTCCTTCAGCCAGCATACCCCGATATCCCAGAGGTATTTTGCTGTCCTTCAATTCCTGTAACCCCACCCACATTCTTATCAGCCAATCAATGTCAAAGATGTCGTATTTTCCGGGGTTTAGCCCCAGTTTCTGTAACCTCACTCGCCTTCATTTTCCCCACTTCTAATGTGTCTGCCTTGTTATTTTAGCTCACATGTCAACCTTTCCACAGCCCTCTTTCTCTTACTACTCCCGATTTTTTTCCTTCCCCCCTGACTCTCGGCCCCTATAGTTTTGCTGATTATTTTCTGCCCCACCAGCAAGACTTCCTTTCTCAATTAGTGGTACCTCAGGGTCGCCCAGCTGAGTAGCGGGGTCGCCCCCCTTGCCCTCAGCTGTCCCCCCCAGCCACCTACGGCAAATTTGCCCGGCAATCAGGAAACCATTTACAAATTGACTCATTCTGTAAATAATCTCTGACGCCCCAACAAAGACGCCATTCGAGAAGAGTTTATTAGCAAGAAACCATTAAAACAGATGTCATGTTAGCTTTTCTTTGGCGTTTTGGTGACACATCTTCTGTGATGAATTGACGATTGTCTTGTGCTCAGTGAGTGAGCGCCCTGCTCCATTGTCTAAATGAATCCCTTTACAAGCATTTAGAAAAGCCGACCACACATCCCAGATCTGTCCAGCCAGAAACATATTACCCCTGACAGATTGTGAGCTGCTTCCATGAAGTGAGAACTTTTACTCCCAGTCATGTTCACATGGGGTCGCAGAAGCTGACCTTAGAGCAGTGTCGGGACAATAAGCAAGAAAAACGGTCAATAAAAATAAACAAAGAACCTATCGAAATTGAGTACTGTACATTTCAGTATCACATAGGTATGCACATAAAAGGTACGTGAGTGTATAGAAGATAGATGAATTGATTCTGTTTTCTTGTTCCGAAAGATTGATCATTCGTTTTTTCACCATTCGATAATTATTTTGCGAATAGTGACATAGCCTAGCCCCCACCCCCGTTTTTTTTTTTTTAAATGAGACCGTTTAACATTTACAATGGGATAGATAAATTTATATTAAATATGCCATTTAATAATAAATAATGCCTATGCATGTGAGCTCATTTACAAAAATGTGTACATAATTATAATTTAGTACACCCAAGTTAGATGATCACGCATAACTGTAACGTTTTGATTTTTAGGACAGGACCAGGTTGAAATATCTGACACCAAAATACGACTTGCTGGTATCTATCTGTGGAATCGTACATCAAAGTTTTCATATGTTGTCATTATTATATTGTAACTTTCCATAACTGCCAAAAATAAAGAAAGCGGTTAAACGTATAAGGTATTGCATAAAACTTACACTTGTAGCTGTTATCTTTATTATTAACGTGTCCAGGAGAATAATGCCACTTCATACATTTACAATACAATAGGTCCATGTAAATTGCTTTGCAATAAGATATTTCGAGCGTTGATATTAGCATAACTAGAATCGCTTGATTATAACACACTATTTTTACAGTTTGCACAGTATTTATTTTTTATAAAATCGCACAAACCACAACCTTGCCGGACTGAGCAAGCAGATTGGACACAAAATCTCGGGCGCTCTTCTTCTGCCATCTGGTGGTTGTAATTACAAATGTTTTGTTCGTGAAAGTCAAACAATCCAAATAAGTAAATAAAAGGAATTCGGCTAAAATAATGAATATAGATATACGTCGCTACATTTGGATACATAGACGCGGAAATAAAATGAATAGGCTACTTGTTACCTGCCGAAGAGCCCTTGTGTACCATTAAGTAAAACAAACGAACGCTTAAAAAGATAGCTAAAGAAACGGGGTTTAAAGAAGCTTTGAGAGTTTGGTATTATTTCGTTACATTATCAATACTAGATATGTTAAGAGAGAAAAAAATTAAAAAGAAAATCTGCAGTGTACAGTTGTCTGTTTTGTTACACCAAATTTAATATTAAGTGCGGTAAATTGAACTTCATTTTTATGTTCACATTTAATATTTTCCAACCTGCCGTCCCTTATAATATTCTATGTCCCCTGATCGTTTACGTTCTTGCATATTTTTTTTTACCGAACCAAAAAAAAAAGTGTTCCGTTAAAATGTATATTTTGACTGTATATACGTAATATGCATTTTAATATTGTGCGATTTTTTTGGTATATACCTCTAGTTTTCGGCCAACTTGGGAAGACCACACCAAAGCTTTTTCTTTTTTATAATTTTGCTATTTTTGAATTTCCTGTTTTCTTTTAGCTGTTGTCATTTTACAATCTACTGTTGAACAATGTACTGCTTGTCTTTTCTGCTGTTTTCTTCAGGTGTTCTGGCACCTTCTGAGTGTGTGTTTTTTATTTTGTCTATTTTAGAGTGCAGGTTTCACTATGGATCTGTGACTGCAGAAAACACAATCAATATTTACCTTTATCTTCACTTACCGCTTTTTTTTTTTTTCTTTTCTTTTTTTTTTTACCATTTTAGCAGTTTTATTTACTTATGAAGTGATCTCGAAAATACATCCCAAATATTTTTTAACCTGATCCGGTTTACGTTTCTCCTTGATCTATCTCCGTGTATCTCTTTTTTTTTTTTTTTGGCTGGCCTTTTCTGCGTCCAGCTACCATTTTTGTGGGCTTCAAATATTCTTTAGCAGTTTCCAATTTTAGGGAAGATTTTATTTTTCCAAAAAAGAAAACAAAAGGGGAATAACAAAGAAGCAACAGACTAACTGCACCGTGAAAGTGTTAATTCTATACAACGTTATTCCTGAGAGTTTTCAGAAGTCGCTTTGTATTTCTTCGTGCTTAACAATTAAACCAAGCGCTTTTGTGCCAATATTTCCAGTTTAGAGTGTTAACACCTTGTAAAAAACTGAAATGTCTGCGGACTTCAGTCTACTTAATTAAGACAACTAGTATGAGGGGGCTTAGATCTTGTAAACGAATTGGACTTTTTTCATATTCAGTGTTCAGTGAAAGTAAGAAGTCTAGTCACCGAATTTTTCTTTTTTTCTTTCTTTTTTTTCTTTCTTTCTGAATTGCACACTTTATGCTCCAGTTATTGCCCTGAGCCAAAGCGACGACCCCGTACAAATATGGGCATCAATGTTTTATCACATGAAAGTTAAATGAAGTGTAGGTACACTGAACTGTATTTCTGTCTGTGCAGTATGAAGAAGGACGATGTGTAACAGAATACCGCATCCCTGGTTAATTTTTTACCACTGATACCCACGCTTATAGGAGCCTGAAATGAAGACGTCTAATGGTCTCTATAGGAAGATCGCCTTTTACATTTAGACTCCGGGGTAACCGAATGGGCCAATAAAAACGGACTGTAAATGGACAGTAAAATACACTTACGGATTACAGAAAGTAGCATTAATCTTCGTCTCAGAAGGATACAATTCGGGAGCAATCTGCAGCATTGGCTGTCATCTTCTCCAACTCCAGTTTGAATTTAAAAGCAGTTTCTTCTCTTTTGTACCTAAAAGCATGCCAGAAATAGAATTCATAGCACCGAGTACTCAATTATGTCATACAAGGCCATACTGCAGTGTTAAAAATTCTGGATCCCTTGTCTTCTAACCAACTTGCCCGACACGGTCTATGTTCATTCAGGTCAGTAATAATTCGTTTGCTCCAAACGGAAATTTGTAAGTGCGTTTTTCTTTTTTTCTTTTTTTTCTTTCTGAACGTAGTCGCAAATTCAATTCATTTGCTACTCTTCCATGTTTGCTGTTTAAAAATATATAATATTGATGGGTACGAAGTTTTTATTTTGTTTTGTAAAAGTCAAAGTAAAAAATCGCTATTAAAAACTGCGAGTGACTAATTGTTTTCCTTTATCACATAATCAGACGCGTCTCCCATTTTTAAACAAGCAACGCTGCTTTTTATTTTTTTATTTTATTTTATTTTTTTTTTGTGTCACTCCTTTCCATTTCGAAGTTTTCAGCGTGTGATTGGTGTGCGAGTGTACATAAAGGCACCCTTGGGCCTAAAGCATACATTAAAATGTGCTTTTCCATTACTTTGAATCATCTTGATTTTTTTTTTTCCTAAAATGGCTGTGCAATTTATTTAACACAGATTTGACATGTTTATGGCTAAAACGCAGGTTGTTTCATATTTGTTATATTTTGTTAATTTAAAATGTAGAAATTTAGTCATTCTCTTTCATAATCTGTCACACACACATTTAATTGTGCCTAAGGAGGAAGAGAAGAAGATGATGATGAAGAAGAAGGACCAACACTCCAGCCTGCATGTTCAATTCTCTGTTTTAAATGTTCAGTTTTTGTGATGAGCAGCTTGATCAGCCTGGGATGACTAACCTGATTTGACACCTCAGGGCTGTTATTTTATCAGCAGACACAAAGATTAATAACTTTTTGTAGTATGGTATCATTACCTGAGATATGTCAGTTATAGTTTAGGCATTTAGCATTTATTGTGACAGCCACCATACATATTCTAAGTACATTGTTAAAAGTGGTTCTTCAGAGCAATGCCATAGGGGAACCATTTTGGTTCTCAATAGAACTATCCTTTATTAAGATCAGTAACAGGTTCCAAAAATTATGGGTTTATAACAACAGATTTACAAAACTCCGATGGGTTTATGATCTTAACAGGACTCTAGCTGCATACAACAACACAGGCTAAGTTTCAGAATTTCTTGATCTGTTAGTATCCTACTAGGTAGCCTAGTGTACATTTAAGAATATATATTTTTGTCTGCATATTAGAAACATTTCAAAGCCCAAAGAGCCAACTTCATATGCAAAGAATCCTTCCCAGTTTAAAATAATGGTTCTACCAGAAACCACACAGCCCAGTATAGCGTGCCATTACAAAGCTGTTATTTTTTAACAGTGTAGGATCGACAAGACTCTTAGAGTAATATGACAGATTAGGTGTGGTAAATTTACAGTATCTAAGTTAACAAACTGAACAAATGGCTTTACATGTTCACAGGTTCTGCATAAATGACAGATGATTGGAGATTTTCAGAACCCTCAACAACAACCTTTAACTTTTAACTATGTGCCCCATTCAATACAGTCAGAGGCATAGAGATCTCTTCATGAGTGTTAACGTTAACTTTAGCTCAACAGCTTCTTTGCTGAGGGTTTATTTCAGAAATGGGGCATCCAAGTGAAGCAAATCATGGAGATGTTTCCCCCTTTTATTTAATTAGCAATCAAACTAACCAGAGTATTCATTAAATGGGATATAAGATGATACACTGGCTACCTAAAAGCACCTGGGACTGTATGTCAGTCGACTTCTCCCAAAATCAACTTGGGTTTAATGTGTATTTTGAATTGGTGACTGAATAGGTGCAGTCAAACTTGCATTGTACACTGGCCTTGTATTGTTAAGGGCTCTGAAGTCCCAAAATGGAATAGTGGATTCAGAAACTGAATGTTAAACATGTGAATAAAACTTCCAGACTTCTAATTTGTGCTGTTTATCATCTTTTTTTTTTTATGGTATTTTTTTTTCTTGCAGCTCTTATTAATTATGTCTGATTCTTTCCATTTCTTTGCACACTTACTCCTCCATTCATTTTTCCGGGTCATTAATTATTTTGGCACCACTGGGTATACGGAAGGAATCAATCCTGGACAAGGTGCTAGTTCATGCATACAGCCATACTCAGACCGGCTCAGTCTGCAGCCACTAAATGAGCTAAACTGCAACCATTTGAAGGATAATTCACGTCTAGAATTACCTGTCCGGTAAGCCATTTCAGATTTCTGAGTTTTGGGGATAACACTTTACTTTCAGGTGAGTTGAGGAGAGCCTTTCTATGTTCGACATTGTTTTTTTTTTTTCTCCCAATTAAAGTTTTGAAAGGCAATTTATATGGACTGTTCATTCAAGATCTCCATTAAAACAGTGGCAGTTGTGGGGAGGCACACCTTTTATGGTCTTTGTATTTCTGATGGCTTCTCTTCAGCCTTTCCAAAAACCTTTTCTTCATCCTGTTCAGGAAAGAAAATGCCAAATGACAAGCTGTTGGTATGAGTAGAAACAAAAAAAAAAAAAGAGAGAGATACTCTTTTGTAGCCATCGCCTACCATGAAGCCTTAGAAACAGGGCGAGGATACCACCATCCCTCATCAATATTTGGATAAAATGTCAACTGATGCCCTCGTTTGTGCTTCTCTTGTGGACTATAAGCTTAGTGATAAAGGCAGGTCCTTAAGTTATGTGGGGGTGACAAAGAATAAACACTTTTCGTAAGTATCCATGCCTTGATACTCAGTGTGTATGATACGTTTTTGTGATATTAGGACGGACAATTAAGTAATAAGCTTCACACTGAATAACAATGATGGTGTTAACCCGCCATTAATAAGTCAAATGGAGAGATCTGAGACAGTTTAATGTGGTGCAGGCTGTAAATGATGGGATAGAATCTGAGCTGCCAGAATACAATCTGAAAGATCAGGATGAATTTTGATCTACCTATTCAATATTAGACATATAAATTAACGTTTCAAATCAATGTCCTCTTTTAATAATAGGGACACTAGCATAGTAGTATATTTAAAATATTTTTGAACACAAAGGTCATATCTTGAAAGTAACTCTTTTCATTTGAAAATAAATACTGTAGGAGCTAATGTACATTCCTGTGACTGCTGCGTATTCCAGTTTTCATTTCAAATTAAAACTTTTTAATGTTTCTTTGCATTGGGCATTCTCAGTATGTTTCATTATGTAACAGCTTGATTCTGAGTATGCTGCCGGTGCAATTTTCTTGTGACCTACAGGACTGTTAAAAGTGTCTGATTAATCAAATAATTTAAATCAGCTAAGCATCCACCCTCTCACTGCAGATGAGGACACTGGCCCGAAGTCTAACAGGAAAAGCTAAGCCAATTGTATGGCTATTGTTGGCTGAATGGCCATTCAGTGAATAAAATAATTTTCGCTACAATTATTTGAAATAACCAAAAACCTTAAATATTGCCTTTCTACAGCAGCTAATAAGCTCTGTTCAATGAAATGTATTCTGAAAACATTTAGGCCTCTCAACATCCGTAATTTTTCTTTATTATCACATTTGACTGAGTGAGAATTTTGATTGGATCAATTTTCTTCCATTTTTAATTTGCCATTACTATTTACTGTTTTGTTTCTCTGGCTGGAAATTCAGAATGTCATAAAATGTCACGTTTCACCTTCACAAACGTATCCCTTCTGCTGTACAAGTTAAATTAAGATCTGTCTTTTGAATAAATTATGTTAAAAAAAAAGAGTTTTGCTTCTAATGCAATTCTCTACATGTAAAGCCATTAAAGCAGCTGTTGCTGTTGAAGGTTGCTCATGTAGCTTTTATGCTTTAAATTACACATATCATATTTGCTTCTTTTTCAGAGGTTAACTTAAAAATTATAGCTGCAGTATTTCAAAAGTAATTACAACAAACCACACTTCTTATATTTACATTTTCTAAGTATCTTTTGAGTGCTGTGTTTTCCACTCATTGCCAGTCCCTATCATATATGTGGTTTTCAGCCATCTGTGCACCATACCTGCTCTTTTCCTGGTTAGAATTGCCCTGAGCCAGTGCTTATCCTGACAAAAACAGGAACAAGGCAGGAAGGGACACAAACCTATTCCTAAAAGTTTAAAGTCTGTAATCAAACTGACTGTGCCTCTTCATGCAGAAAAAAAGGTCTTGGGTTTTAATAAGAGAATCTTAATCCAGGACGGTACTGAGACCAGCTATGTTATATGGGTTGGAGATGGTGGCACTGACCAGAAAGCAGGAGACAGAGCTGGAGGTGGCAGAGTTAAAGATGCTAAGATTTGCATTGGGTGTGACGAGGATGGACAGGATTAGAAATGAGAACATTAGAGGGTCAGCTCAGGTTGGACGGTTGGGAGACAAAGTCAGAGAGGCGAGATTGCGTTGGTTTGGATATGTGCAGAGGAGAGATGCTAAGTATATTGGGAGAAGGATGCTAAGGATAGAGCTGCCGGAAAAGAGGAAGGCCTAAGAGAAGGTTTATGGATGTGGTGAGAGAGGACATGCAGGTGACGGGGTGACAGAACAAGATGACGAGGACAGGAAGAGATGGAAGAAGATGATCCGCCCTGGCAACCCCTAACGGTAGCAGCCGAAAGAAGAAGAATAGAGACTAACAGAATATTTAGAGAGAAGTCATAAAAAATGACCATGGAAATGGAAAGAAAACACAAAAAAGAGGTAGGTGGGCTGGCAAATGAGTAAAAAAACAAAAAAGTTATTTTTTGGTGATGAGATGTTAGTGGACTCAATACTTTAGGCTGAGTCTGGCAAAATTACTTAAAGAATTGAATGGAAACCAGACTGACAGAGCTGGTTTAAACTGAAAGTGTAAATACATAAATTCCTTCAATTGATCCAACCATCCGTCCATTTTCTGAACCTACTTATTATATTTCAGTGTCCTAGAGTGAGACACAATTAAATTAGTAAAATAAGGAATTAAGGAAGGAAGGGATTGTCCCAAGTGTGTAAGTTTAAATCATTCAGCATCGTGTCACAAGTGAGCATAGCGATGACTGTAAAATTAACCACTGAAGTGGCACGTGTGTAGTAGGCCTCTACTTGTGAAGTGAAAGCTATTTCCTTTTAAAAGGTTTCTATTTATCGATCAGTCTTTGTCCCCGAGAACATCAATAGTCTTAGAGCAACCAAAGTTATGCAATTACAGTAATGTGAGGAGATTGGAGTAGAACCTGTGCTTCTCCAGATGGAGATGAACTAGTAGAGGTTATTTCAGCATGTTGTGATGGTAACCTTGGCCAACTACCATAGGTGGTACACCAGGCATAGAGCACTGTGTGAAGACCCAGGACACACTGAAGGCATCATGGAGGTCATTCTATCAATTTCTCACTTAAACCTGAATTGTGAGAAGCTGGTTTAATATGTGTCAATGAGTCTGTTAGTGAACTATAAATAAAAAGGTAACATACGTTTGCCAGTACATTTGCTATATTTATTTGTTATTACATATTGCTGTTTTAAATTCTTATCACTGGTAAACACGCTGATTAGTGCTGCTGCTGCTGCTATCCCACTACTGCTCTGAAGTCCTGAGCTTGAATCCTGTGTGCAATTTCCATATCCTCCCAATGGTTTCCCACCCACATCGCAAAAGACATATGTTTTAGATGTGAATGTGTGCATTTGTTTCTGTGACAGAATGGCCATCCATCCACGGCTGATTTCTGTTCTGCTCCCAGTGCGACCATCTATGTTATATGGGTTGGAGACGGTGGCGCTGACCAGAAAGCAGGAGACAGAGCTGGAGGTGGCAGAGTCAAAGATGTTAAGATTTGCATTGGGTGTGACGAGGATGGGTAGGATTAGAAATGAGGACATTGGAGGGTCAACTTAAGTTGGACAGTTTGGAGACAAAGTCAGAGAGGTAAGATTGTGTTGGTTTGGACATGTGCAGAGCAGAGATGCTAAGGATAGAGCTGCCAGGTAAGAGGAAGGCCTAAGAGGAGGTTTATGGATGTGGTTAGAGAGGACATGCAGGTGATGGGAGTAACAGAGCAAGATGACGAGGACAGGAGGATATGGAAGAAGATGATCCGCTGTGGCAACCCCTAACGGGAGCAGCCGAAAGAAGATGAAGAAGACAGCATCATGTTATGTTATATTATGGTATGTTACATTTTTCACATTGTTGAGATTTTCTTGCACCTGAAACCAAAAATAAAATACCAAATAAGTTAATTTTACCATCTGTCTTTTTTTCTGTGCTGTTTCAAAATCGACATATTCAGCTACATTTTAAAAAAGCTGAAAATGTATTTACCTGGCTTTTTCACATCACGTCTGAAGTTTCCAACGAGAAAATGTTTTTTATGAACTCCTGCTTAAATATTACTCTGTCTGTAAATAATACCTAAAATTGCCAACATTTCTAGAGTAATTGCAGCTGGAAATGTGGATCTCTGCATGTGTTACTCTCTGAAGCATCAGAGTGAAAAAGCTTTCCATTGACCTTTGAAGATGTCCTGATGGAGTATGCATCCCTCGTTTTGTAACAGAAACCCTCAAGAACAAAAACTGATTAAACTTGAAACATTCATAGGTCATGTGTGTTTGTTTAGCATATTTGAAAAATATAATAAAAATTGAATACAATTGCACTGATATTTAAAAATATGTAGATGTCTGCCTTTGAGCATTTTTTTATGATGTTTGAATGGATTTGTTACCATTATTGTTCATTTAGAATATCATCAAGCTATATGTCTGTCAGTAAGTAACACAAATGAAATTAGGTACTTTGTGATTGGCTTAGTGGAAGAGACTATAGATCTGATTGGTTTAGTTTTTTTGTTACAGACCACCAAGAGATACACATTCCTGTACACGGCATTTGAAATGGAGCCAAATAACTGGCAGCACTCAGTAGTTGGTGATATACCAGCATTCAGTCGAAGAGCAGGGTGTCCCATGAAGCTCGTAGAGCTTTGCTATTATATTATTAGATTATAAAATGGGTGATGGGGTTGAAACTTCAAACACTGCAATATAGTAACATTCGTTCAAAGAGCGTAGGTGGGGTTGAGGCTTCCGTAAAACTTTGAATGCAGAATAAGAATACAGAGCAGAATACTCTAGGTAGAAACTGGAACTGTGTCCAGACTTCAAGCACTGTCTGTACAGGTAAGAGCAAGTGCATCTGCTTGGGGCAAAAGGCAATTGAAGAAATTCCTGTAAATGTCCCCCCACTTAGAAGGCCAGCAGAGGCCTTTTTCTCAAGTACCAGAAATGCACAAGCTTTGTTAGGGTCTGCATCTTTAGTATTAGTTTCGGTGCCGTTTTGGCATGGTGTTTCCGTGTGGGGGCCTTACCAGATTTTTCCTGTGTGGACTTTTCTAACATAAACCTAACTAAAAATACCTGTCCCACTTTTGCAAATGACTAGTGAAACATTCAAGTTTACAAACCCTTCACATAAAAAAAATAAATAAGCAACAGGATGCTGGTGCCTGATATGACATGATTGACATCACATCATTGTGATAGCCTCTGACATTATCATCATCATCGGACAAAGTACAGCTATATGCATTTGAACACTAATAATGTTACAGCTTTGCAACCACGTATATTGATAATGAACTACTGAAATTGCAACAGCAATACCTCAAGTTTAGAATCAAGAAAGTTTGAGGTGAAATATAAAAGGATGCAATAACGTAAGCAGAACGGATGTACTATACCCACTACACACTTGAGCTGCAAATTGTCCATCAGGTACCAGTGCTTGGTGCTATGTGACAAGGTGTTTGCTGGTCAGTGTGAGTGTAGGTCATAATTTAACTTAAGACATTGCCTATTCTGTCTTCTCATCACAGTAAATTGTATGCACTAATAATTTTGCAAATGGTTATTCTCTGTGCTGAACATTATGAACTGGAATCACTGGAACATTAGAACAATCAAGACGAGAACAGGCCGTTCAGACCAACAAAGCTCACCTATCCGCTTAATTCTTCCAAAATAACATTGAGTGTAGTTCTGAAGGTCCCTAAAGTTCTGTTGTCTACCACACTACTTGGTAGTTTATTCCATGTGTCTATGGTTCTCTTTGTAAAGAAAAACTTACTAATATTTGTGCAAAATTTACCCTTAAAAAGTTTCCAACTGTGTACCCGTGTTCTTGATGAACTCACTTTAAAATTACAGTCTCGATTCGCTGTACGATCATAATTGTATGTCCTTTTTATAGCCAGGAGACCAAAATTGCACACAGGACTCCAGATGAGAGCTCACCAGTGCTTTATAAAGCTTGAGCAGAACCTCCTTGGACTTAAACTCTACACATTCTATTAGGCTTCATAACGGCTTCTGAATACTGTCTGGAGGTTGATAGTGTCAAGTCCATTAAGACTCATAGATCCTTCTCATGAGGTGGACTTTCCATTTTCAGACCTCCCATTGTGTATTCAAACCTAACATTTTTACTTCCTACATATAATATTTTATATTTACATTAAATTCTATCACCCACAAATCTGCCCAAACCGGCATGCTGTCCAAATCCCTCTATACTGATCCAGTGGATTCTGGATTATCTGCCAATCAACCTATCTTAGTATTACCTGCAAACTTAACCAGCTTGTTACTTATATTCCTATCCAAATCATTTATATGTATTAAAAATAGCAGCGACTCTAGCACTGACCCCTGTAGAACACCAATGTTCTTCTTCTCCTTTCGGCTGCTCCCGTTAGGGGTTGCCACAGTGGATCATCTTTTTCCATATTCTCCTGTCCTCCCCATCTTGCTCTGTCACCCCGTCACCTGCATGTCCTCTCTCACCACATCCATAAACCTTCTCTTAGTCCCTCCTCTGTTCCTCGTACCTGGAAGCTCTATCGTTAGTACCCTTCTCCCATTATACCCAGCATCTCTCCTCTGCACACGTCCAAACCAATGCAATCTCACCTCTCTGACTTTGTCTCTCAACCGTCCAACTTGAGCTGACCCTCTAATGTACTCGTTCCTAATTAACGTCAGCCAATTCTGATTTTAGTTTGATGCCCAACCTCTCATGTGGCACCTTATGAAATGCTTTCTGAAAGTCAAGATACATGATATCATACCACAAGGAGCATACAGTTAGGTCCATAAATATTTGGACAGAGACAACTTTGTTCTAATTTTGGTTCTGTACATTACCACAATGAATTTTAAATGAAACAACTCAGATGCAGCTGAATGCAGACTTTCAGCTTTAATTCAGTGAGTTGAACAAAACGATTGCATAAAAATGTGAGGCAACTAAAGAATTTTTTTAACACAATCCCTTCATTTCAGGGGCTCAAAAGTAATTGGACAAATTAAACACCTGGAAATAAAATATTCATTTCTAAATACTTGGTTGAAAACCCTATGCTGGCGATGACAGCCTGAAGTCTTGAACTCATGGACATCACCAGATGCTGGGTTTCCTCCTTTTTAATGCTCTGCCAGGCATTTACTGCAGCGGCTTTCAGTTGCTGTTTGTTTGTGGGCCTTTCTGTCCGAAGTTTAGTCTTCAACAAGTGAAATGCACGCTCAATTGGGTTAAGATCAGGTGACTGACTTGGCCATTCAAGAATTTTCCACTTCTTTGCTTTAATAAACTCCTGGGTTGCTTTGGCTGTATGTTTTGGGTCATTGTCCATCTGTATCATGAAATGCCGCCCAATCAATTTGACTGCATTTAGCTGGATTTGAGCAGACAGTATGTCTCTGAACACCTTAGAATTCATTCGGCTGCTTCTGTCCTGTGTCACATCATCAATAAACACTAGTGTCCCAGTGCCACTGGCAGCCATGCACGCCCAAGCCATCACACTGCCTCCACCATGTTTTACAGATGATGTGCTATGCTTTGGATAATGAGCTGTTCCACGCCTTCTCCATACTTTTTTCTTGCTATCATTCTGGTAGAGGTTGATCTTGGTTTCATCTGTCCAAAGAATGTTTTTTCCAGAACTGTGCTGGCTTTTTTAGATGTTTTTTAGCAAAGTCCAATCTAGCCTTTCTATTCTTGAGGCTTATGAGTGGCTTGCACCTTGCAGTGCACCCTCTGTATTTACTTTCATGCAGTCTTCTCTTTATGGTAGACTTGGATATCGATACGCCTGCCCCCTGGAGAGTGTTGTTAACTTGGTTGGCTGTTGTGAAGGGGTTTCTCTTCACCATGGAAATGATTCTGTGATCATCCACCACTGTTGTCTTCCATGGACGTCCAGGTCTTTTTGCGTTGCTGAGTTCACCAGCGCTTGCTTTCTTTCTCAGGATGTACCAAACTGTAGATTTTGTAACTCGTAATATTGTAGCAATTTCTCAGATGGGTTTTTTTCTGTTTTCGCAGCTTAAGGATGGCTTCTTTCACCTGCATGGAGAGCTCCTTTTTCCCGCATGTTGTCTGTTCACAGCAAAATCTTCCACATGCAAGCACCACACCTCAAATCAACTCCAGGCCTTTTATCTGCTTAATTGATAAGGACATAACAACGGACTTGCCCACACCTGCCCATGAAATAGCCTTTGAGTCAATTGTCCAATTACTTATGAGCCCCTGAAATGAAGGGATTGTGTTAAAAAAATGTTTTAGTTGCCTCTCATTTTTATGCAATCGTTTTGCTCAACCCACTGAATTAAAGCTGAAAGTCTGCACTTCAACTGCATCTGAGTTGTTTCATTTAAAATTCATTGTGGTAATGTACAGAACCAAAATTAGAAAAAAGTTGCCTCTGTCCAAATATTTATGGATCTAACTGTATGATCAGTTATTAACTTAGTGTTAACTGCTAGTTGAAGTGGTCCCTGCATTGCTTCATAACTGTAAACTGGAGACGCTGGTTTTTAAAGACTTAATGTCATCTTACATTTTTTTATGGTCCTTGGTCCCCTTAGTATTATGAATTAGAGACACTAGTTGCTTTATTTGCTTAGTTGTATCAATTGGTAGCATTGGTTGTAGTGTTATCTCAGTGTTATACATTGGTTGCCCTGGATTCTCCATCCATTTAATGCATACAGTAGTAATATACATGAAGCACTGCTCATTAATTTACCATCGAATTATCAAAACTATTTCAGAGGATACCTCTGTTCTGTCAGCGTAATAAAGCAGATTCAGAAGTTCTTAGTATTAGCCAGGGGTGGTCCCGATGCCAGTGCACCTCTGCAATTTGAACTAACCTCACAGTTCACTCTGCCTTCTCCACATGACTTCATATTAACAGGAATCCTCCTTCTGCACATATCAGTCCCCATGTTTGTTATGTGTCATTTGCTATAACACCACATTGTTATTCACTGCGGCCCTCTATGTCTTCCATGTAGTCAACAATATAAAATACTGGTACCATTTTCTCTATTTTTTAGATAGAGAATCACTCTACCAATATTTGCTTTCTCTGTTTAACATCAGCCACAGGTGGCGCTAGTCACCACATTACCGCAATGTTATTCATGTTTCCATTCATCTTGTTATTTCCTGTATGTGTAATCGAAAGAGCAAAGAATCACCTCACTTATTTATGTTTCAGCGGTAAAATCAATTGCATGTTAATTTCTTCCCCAGGGAGAAAAGAGAGGTGGCAGTGCACTATTGAAATGACTTTACATAGAAATTAAATAAGTCAAGTCCATAAGGCAGGAGTTACTAAAATGGCCCTTCAACTGCCACACAGGCTGCCAGAGTTTATGGCAAAACAATCATTTATTCACTGGTTATCTCCCACTTTGTATGATTTTTTTTTTCCAAGTGCATCTTCTCTTGATTCTGAATTTACACTTGGACCACGAGGATACATTGTGTAAATTTCCAAAGTGGAACTCTGTGTTCTTCTCTAGCATTTGTTAAGTCATAAAACTGTAGCCAGTGTTTATGTTCTTTTGAAATTCTGTCTCAGAAAAGAGTCAGCTTAGCATAAGTTTTAGAAATACATAGTCTTCCATTGGGTGAATAAGACGCTTAATTTAGTGACAAGCTCATTTAACAGGGACGTGATTGTGATGAAGGGCAGTGATTGCTGTGGTCCACCCCAACCCTGTAACACACAACACGTAATTCAGATCACAGGATGGTCTTCTACTGCCCTCTGCTGGGCTTGGGCCAACCAACAGAATTGCTGTCACCTGGGGCTTTATTGCACAAGTAAGCCAGATTTTGAGTTCTGGCCAGCCAGCCATACATTAAGTACTGATGCAGGCTTTTCATATTAAAGTCTTTGAGAAGCTTTTAAAATCACTGTAGATTGTTTGAGCCAACAGAGGCGCAGGCCATCTGGATTTATTTCAGCCTTTTTTTTTTCCTCCACCCTTGTTTCCAAAATGTAGAAATAATACGTTCAAAGTCCTTGAGAAGAGCAGTGCTTTTAAATGAGAGCACGCAAATATTTTGGAGCACATTAGTCTTTCTGGAGCTGATATCTGAAAACTCTAAGAGTGAATGTCAGCAACAGACGTGCAAATTTGAAAAGGAGGATTCTTCAATGCCTTTGTTCTCGCTCATCAAAAGTCACAGTGTAATGATGCAAACGGAGTTTCAAAACAAGTCTCACTATCAAATGATAAATTTTTTTCTTCAAGCCTTGAATCTGTGTGCTGCTGAATAGACACACAATTGATTTACTTCACCAACCTTCAACTGTGAATTTAAACCTCCAAATATACAGCTGGCTGAACAGGCCCAACATTTACAGTACATGCGGGTTTGACCTCAGGTGCAAAAGCACTTCCTTCACCATACCTCTGCTAATTGCAGCTGCAGCTTATTGTGTCATTGTGGCGGGAGACTAACATTTTTGGATTTTTATTTTTGTACCTTGAAACTAATGAGATTTGAAGTTAAAAGAATACTCCGCTTAAAAATGGTATCTAAAATTACTTACCCCATGTAGTTTGTAGTGATGACCGAGAAAAATGCTTAATCTCATGTTTTCATGCAGAACGGGTGGAAGCAGTTTATTATATAATAGAACATAATGGAGACTGATACTGTCTCTGATACTGATACTGGTGTCAATTATAATTACGAACTATGACGCACTCCTAATAGTTGGTGACTTTAACTTTCATATCGATAAACAGTGTGACCCAAAAGTAAAAGAATTTATGAACCTCCTGGACTCTCTTGATTTGAGACAGCTTGGTAATCAGCCTACACATAAAGCAGGTCATACGTTAGACTTAGTAATTACTAAAGGACTGAAAGTTGATGTGAAGCAGATCATTGATAATGGTCTATCAGACCATTTTCTTTTACTATTTAATATAGAAATAATGATAGAAAACATTCACGAGAAGCATATTATTAAAAAACACTTCTTTGATACATCAAGTCAAGTCAAGTTGGGGAGCCTGTACTGGTACAGTGCGTTGCCTCACCCACTACACAGTGACACAACTCGGGATCCCGGTTGGCAACCCCCCACGCAGACACACGGTCCAGTCCAACCCTCCGGAAATGACCCTCCATCTGCCACAGCCAGGTGTTACGTGGGCGACCCCTTGGCCTGGTCCAGCCAATTGGGTCCCCAAAAGTGAGGATCCTATGAGCTGGATCACCCTCGGGGAAACGTGCCACATGGCCATAGTGCCGTAACTGACGCTTCCTCACAATGCAGGTCATGTGCCTCATTCGGGACTCCATGAGCAACACAAAGTCAAACCAGCGGTACCCAAGAATTTTCCGGAGAGACACAGTTCCAAAGGAGTCCAGTCTTCATCTCAGGTCACTCGATAGCGTCCATGTCTCGCAACCATATAGCAAGACAGGAAGCACCAGGACTCTAAAGACTTGGACCTTCGTCCTTTTGCAGATATCAGGGGAGCCACACACCCTTTTCCAGCGACCTCATGACCCCCCATGCTCTCCCAATCCGTCTACTGAGTTCACAGGAAGAGTCACCAGAGACATGAATGTCACTGCCGAGGTAAGTAAACCTCTTTCTACAAACAGACACACTGCTGATGGCCGTGCCCAAGAGGTCATTAAAGGCCTGGATCTTGGTTTTTATCAGGACACTCACAAGCCCAGAATCCTCACTCAGTCTCTCGAGAGCCCCGATCAGAGCCTTCATTGACTCCGCGAAGATCACAGCATCGTCAGCAAAGTCAAGATCCCTGAATCTTTCTTCACCAACAGATGCCCCACAGCCACTGGACCCCATGACCTTACCCAACACCCAGTCCATACAAGCATTGAACAGAGCAGGAGTAGAACACACCACTGACGAACCCCAGACTCAACTGGGAAAAAACGCAGAGGTCCTGCCTCCACTCTGCACAGCACTTACAGTACCAGTATACAGGCCAGCCATGATATCCAGCATCCTTGAGGGGATCCCGCAAACCCTCAGGATGTCCTACAGGGCAGCTCGATCAACTGAGTCGAAAGTTTTGCGAAAATCGACAAAGGCTGCAAAAAAACTCTGCCGATATTCGTGTTTGCGCTCTATGAGAACCCTCAGTGCCAGGATGCGGTTGATGGTAGACTTCTTAGGTGTAAAACCAGACTGTTCCGGTCGCTGGCAGGTGAGCAAGTGATCACGAATCCTATTGAGGACGACCCTAGCAAGGACCTTACCCGGCGCCGAGAGCAGTGTTATACTCCTGTAGTTACCGCAATCCAGGCGATCACCCTTCCCTTTCCAGATAGGGACGACGAGTCCAGTTTTCCAGTCAGTTGGGATGATACCAGTCTCCCAAATGGAAGCAAAGATTTCTTGCAATGCCAAGAGGACAGCCTTACCACCAGCCTGGAGAAGTTCACCCCGGATACCACAGAGCCCTGCAGCCTTTCCCCCTCTCAGCTGGTTCACCACCTGTGCAATCTCAGAGAGATTGGGTGGTTCACAGCTAATTGGAGGATCAGCCTCAAGAACCGCGGACCCAAAGATATCCAACGTCCTAGCCGGAGGATCAGCTTTGAACAACTGCTCAAAGTAGCCAGCCCAGCAGGTCACAACTGCAATGTCATCCGTAAAGACCATTCCATCAGCTGCCCTGACTATGACTCTCCGAGGAGCAGAATGAGATGTGCGTAATGCTTTGATACATCAGCAGCTTCAACATTTACATACATTCTAAGCAACCAGTCCGTTTGTAGTCCTAACTACAATAGCGAGGATAATGTAAATAGTAAGGTGGAAAATGTTAATATTAAGGTGAGAGCTGCTGCTGACATAGTCGCACCTGAAAAGACAGTTAAAAATCTTCTAGCATTGTTATACCATGGAAGACCCAAAGAGTGTCTGATTTAAAGAGAATATGCCGTAGAGCTGAGCATAAATGGAGAAAAACTAAACTAACTATCCACTATGAGATACTGAAGCTTAAAACAACAGAATACAATAACGGTCCATCTTGAGAAGTGCTGCTATTTCTCTAGAATTATAAATAACAATGCTAGTAATCCCAGAATCTTATTCTCTATGATTGATCGTCTGCTAAACCTGGTAACTCAAAGGAATGCCTCCAGAATACTTCCAGTGAAACTTGCGAGGCTATTGCTGTATTTTTTCAATCAAAAAATTAATGATATTAGAAATAATATAGTATATCTCCCCAACACTGCACATCCTCTTAAGCCCCAGTACTCCGTTATAAACAAATTAAATTCTTTCACCAGGATAGATTTACCTGATTTATATAAAATAATTTCTTAACTGAGACCCTCCGCCTGTGTCCTTGACCCAATACCAACAAGGTTTTTCAAAGAAGTATCAGGCATGCTAATTGATAGTATTCTTGACATAGTAAACTGGTCATTAGATACGGGGGTCTTCCCAGACTGTCTTAAGACTGCTGTAGTTAAACCCCTACTCAAGAAAAATAATCTTGACTCCTCTGCTTTTGAAAATTTTAGACCTACTTCTAACCTGCCTTTCTTAAGTAAAATTCTAGAGAAGGCAGTCATTATGCAGCTAATTGACCACCTCAATAAACCTGCTATTCTTGATAAGTTTCAGTCGGGTTTCAGAACAAATCACAGTACAGAAACTGCACTTGTTAAAGTAGTAAATGACTTACAGGTAAATGCAGACAAAGGCCATTTATCTGTTCTCATCCTCTTAGATCTGAGTGCCGCATTTGATACCATTGATCACAATATTCTTAGAAATCGACTTAGTCAATGGGTGGGCCTCTCGGATAGTGTCTTAAATTGGTTTGAATCCTACCTGGCAGGTAGAAAATTCTTTTAATTATACTTCAAAGACCCCTGATATTCTATATGGTGTTCCACAAGGCTCTATCCTGGGTCCGCTGCTCTTTTCGATCTACATGCTTCCGTTAGGTCGGATTATCTTGGGGCATAATGTGAACTACCACAGCTATGCTGATGACACGCAACTGTATTTGGCACCTGATGGCACCTGATGACACCGACTCTGTTGATTCACTAACACAATGTCTTACTTGTGTTTCTGAGTGGATGAGTAGTAATTTTCTCAAGCTAAATAAAGAAAAAACTGAAAGTTTAGTGATTGGCAATAATGGATATAATGAGGTTATTAGAAATAAACTTTATGCATTAGGATTAAAAGTCAAGACGGAGGTAAAGAACTTAGGGGTAACTGTTGACTGTGACCTGAATTTTAAAACGCATATTAATCAGATCACTTGGACAGCATTTTTTCACTTAAGAAATATAGCAAAAGTTAGACCTCTTATATCATTGAAAGATGCTGAGAAATGAGTTCACGCTTTTGTTTTCAGTCGACTAGTTTACTGTAACGCACTCCTCTCAGGACTACCCAAAAAAGACATCAATCGACCGCAACGAGTGCAGAATGCAGCTGCTAGAATCCTAACTAGGAAAAGAAATTCCAAACACATCACACCAGTTTTGATGTCACTACACTGGTTACCTGTGTCATTCAGAATTGACTTTAAAATACTGCTTATGGTTTACAAAGCCTTAAATAATCTCGCTCCGTCTTATATATCGGAATGTCTGACATCTTATATTGCAAATCGTAACCTTAGATCTTCAAATGAGTGTCTGCTTAGAATTCCAAGAGCTAAACTTAAAAGAAGTGGTGAGGCGGCCTTCTGCTGTTATGCACCTAAAATCTGGAATAGCCTGCCAATAGGAATTCGCCAGGCTGATATGGTGGAGCACTTTAAAAAACTGATAAAAACACATTACTTTAACATGACTTTCTCATAACTTCATTTTAATTTAATCCTGATGCTCTGCATATTCAATTAATTATCATTACTATTCATGGTGGCTCCAAAATCCGTATGAACCCCTACTCTCTCTTCTGTTCTTTTTCTGGTTTTCTGTGGTGGCGACCTGCAGCACCACCAACTAATCAAAGCACCATGATGTCCATACATTGATGGATTAAAGGCCAGAAGTCCACGTGACCGTCATCATCAAGTCCTCCCATGAGAACCCTGAATACAATGAGGACTGATCATTTATGTTAGGTAGAACGCCTAGAGGTGGCTTGGCGGTCTCATGGCCTGGAGCCCCTGCAGATTTTATTTTTTGTCCAGCCGTCTGGATTTTTTTTTGTTTTTTCTGTCCTCCCTGGCCATCGGACCTTACTTTTATTCTATGTTAATTAGTTTCTCTTTCTTCATCATGTAAAGCACTTTGAGCCACGTTATTTGTATGAAAATGTGCTATATAAATAAATGTTGTTGTTGTCCAACAGCAGACGATGGGGAGAATGTCCACGGAACAAAGAAAAAAATGTTTGCATTATTCTTGTTGCACATTCCACATGTCAATTGTCAAGTTAAATGCTCAAAATGCACAAAATGTATGCATTTCTTGCTAAAATAACATAAATACTTCTGCAAAAATCAGCATAGTATATAAACAGGAAAGACACATTCACATAATTCTGGTGCTTTTGAAATGAAGACATGTGGATTATGTGGCATGAGTAATGTGAGAATTTTTTTCATGTTTCCGTGGATGTTCTTTGCCTTTGGACAGAATGGGTTTCCATTTCATTGGGTTATAAACTGTTTTCTCTCATTCTGCATAAAAACACAAGTTTAAACATTTTTCTTGGCCATCACTACAAACTACATGGTGAAAGTAACCTATTAAAAAATACTTTTTGGCTGGAGTCCTCTTTTAAGGGCTTGAATTTCAAGTTGCCTCCTCCTACTCCTCTGCATCTCACCACGAAGAGCATTTCTTCATTTTTTCTTCAAATTTGAGTTTTGTCGGCACTTTTGGCAATGAGGATGTCTTGTCAAGAGCAGGGAACGTGACCCACAAGGTAACTGTCCAACCTCATGGCTTCAAATAGAAGAGCAATGCCATGAACTTCAGTGTGGAGGCTCACATGGAAACCAAGTCTGAACTGGCAGTTAAGGGCCATGACAGGCTACACCCTACAAAGTGACATGAAAGGTAATACAAGACAAGGGAACACTGGGAGAGAGTGTCTGAATTAGGTGGTTAAGTCTCACAGGACCACTATGAACATCTGGGCCTTAAACAGAAAGTAAACGTCCACAGAGTATGCTTAGAGCCAGTGACTTAACCGGGAGGTAAGTTGTTATATTGCTACACTGGGTATCACCCAGTGATATTTCAGTTCTTATATTAATTGTAGTTTTAGTTTTTATTTTATTTTATAAAATTAATTTTTATTTTTATTTCATTGTAGTTTTCAACAATTTTTATTTATATTTAGTTCTGAGTTTAAAATTTTAGTTTTAATTTTATTTAGTTCTGGCTTTTTTTACATAATATTAGTACAGTTTTAGTTTTTTTTTCTGTTGCAACACCACAAATACTGGCCTACACATATGTCAATGCAAGCGCCTCTGAGTAGAAGAACAGCAGCAACAAGCACCTGTTGGGCTCACATGCGCCCCCTTCAGGTCACCATGGTACTGTCTGCCTCACCTTGTGCCTTTTCACTGCGGTTTTATGTTCGATCAGCAAGACTAAATATGTCACACACATTTATTAAAGATATTAGCCAGACTGTGGAAAGTCAGGATGTATAGTAAACGTGTCTGCAGGTGTCATACAGGGAGAATTACATGTATCAACCTCGTGTGTGAGTAGAGCGCAGTCCGAGGTGAGGTGAGGCTCATCGCTACCGCACCTCGCGTTTCTCCCCTGTATTTGAACAGGAAATGCACAAATTCAGCGATTTTGACTATAAAAATGATAACAATTATTGGAATCACACAGAAAACAAATTTATAGCACAGACCAGTGGCCAAATTTATTTTATGTTATTGTTATTAGTTTTTTTTACTTTTCATGATGACAGGCAGAGATCGCATGTCCCTGTATGGAGTGCAGTCATGCTGCCAGAGAAGTACTGGACTTCCACTAAGTGCTCATCCAGCTGGCTCTGCACTGAAACTCCGAGACTCTTTTCTTCTTCTCATACGCTACATTTGCTTTTATTATCATTTGCACTGTAAATAAAGTATTTCCACACATTACTTTCTCGCTTTCTACCCGAAAACATCTGTGCAAAACTCGCCATCATCTACCCGACAAGCCAAATGTGCTCAACAAACAACAGTCCTTTACAGAAATTGCGGCACGTGACTATAGTAAGCCCAAGTTACAAGATCACCGCACCGTGAACAGCGCAACGTAACTGAACGCTCAAGACAACCTACAAACAACCCCTCTGCACGACCGAACTGGATTGAACAAAAATGCTATTGCTGTTTTTTCATTTTTTCTCAATTTTCGTTCTCGTTTTAGTTTGTTTTTATTTAGTTTTAGTTTCTCCATTTGCCTTAATTTCAGTTCACGTTCTTGTAAAACGAAAAACAATATTTTTAGTTCTAGTTCTCATTTTCGTTATGAAAATATCACTGCTATCACTGTCTCATTCGCAAGATTATGTTTGCAGACTTTCAGCAGTTCACAGAATTTTAGCAAATAATTGAACATTAGAATTGATCATTGAGAAGGGTCTGTAGTTTAAGAAAATTATAGGATCTTTGTTTTGTTAAACCAATAATATAATTAATGCAGTGTTTATGCCACAATTTAGGTGAGTAGTTGAAATGGAGCAATGCAGCGTGTTGTGCAGAGTGGGCAGATACCAGAAGGTTAAATAAAATTCAGGAAGAATGCCGTTAATTCCTGGTGCTTTCCCAGGTTTTGTGTCTTCAAGGGTCTTTTTCATCTCCAACTCTGAAATGGAATGATCGTCTTCTGAAAGCTGAGACAGATTAAACCAATCAGCCAATCCTCTTCAATGTAAGCCATTATTAAAGACGAGATAGAAAGGCGTGTATCAAGAATAGGTGTATGACTGAACAGTCAACATGAATTTAGACAGGCAGATTGTGTTTCAGCAACATTCTGGAATTTTATGAGAAAATAGTAAAAAATAGAGATCAGAGTGTCAGGTAAAATATTATGGTTTGACAAGATTCTATTTGTGCGGTTTTAAACTAAAAGTAGTGCAATTTAAGGCAGAGATGGTTAGATGGGTACAAAATTGGCTTGAACACAGGAAGTAAACTGTTATAGTGTGAGATACACTTGCCAATTTGGTGATATTAAAAAGCAGTCCCTTTGGTCAGTGCTGCATCTGCAGTTCTTTTGAATGTACTGGGGGGCTTCACCCCCCCAACCTGCCAGCGCTATGCACCGTTGTGAAGAGGGGAGCTGAACGCTCCTCCGAAACCCCTCTTAAATAGTGATACAATAGGAAACAAATAAATTTTTTTTATCTCCTCTTCGCTCAATCAGCTGCTGGCTTGCTGCTGCTGCCATGCCACGTGATCTGCATTTCGTGCGGCTCTTCGAACATTTAAAAGCCTGTACAGCAGCTGTCCTTTTGTCTCACTGCCTTGTCTCTCTTGTCCTCCAGACATCCTCAAACACTATTCCATCTCTTTTCTCTGTTCTGTTATTTCACTGAGTAATAATTTCCGTTTGTTTGCGCTAATGTGATCTTTACTATCATTTTTTTTGACACTTTGGAATTTTCCTACTTCCATTATCTCTAACCTGCTCTGGATTTCTCTCTGGACTCCCATTCATTTTTGTGAGTGCTACCCTGCATTGTGTTACTTACCTGAGACACAACCGTGATGAACGTGTTTTTCAGCTATGAAAGGAGTTAGTGCAGTGTATACTCGGTCATGCTTTAAAATGGATTCCAAGCTAGTTAATTGTATACTCACTTTATAAAATATTTCTTAACATAGCGAAAACTAAATACGTTAAATAATTTACCAAGCAGTATAGTAGATAGTGCGCTGGACATTTTGAAATTTCGTGCTGGTTTCTAACAAAGCATTTACGTTGTCACCAGAGCACACCAGGGGAGATACAACCCTCAAAATAGAATACAAAGCACCACAGGGTACGTTATGAATGTTTGGACTTGGATGTTCTTGCAGAGTTCACTCAAAGACGAGACATCAAAGGTAAAGTCACCTGCTTGAGTCAGGGTCTCAGCTAGCAGGTAAAGTGGCACAGGACACACTATGGCAAAGACGATGAACTTGGAGGTAAGCTGTCACCAGTACAACTCTGAGAGCCAGTGGTTAAGTTGGCATTTTTTGGAGGGCCTTGATTTGAAAACCTCTACCCACTTGAACTTTCTTCCCAATGGAGTTTGTGGAATAAAATTCCTGTTGGGACCATATGGACCTAAGAGAGAGATGCTGTCCAAAGGAGCAGAGCTGAGCCGTCCTAAGATACCATGCAGAGCGTGTGTGTGTGTGTCTGTGTGTGTAGGAGAGAGATCAACACTTAAATAGCAGCAGTTATGAGACCCTCTCTGCTGCTTAAATCCTTTGGCCAAGATACAGTATGTGGCTTCCATTGAGTTTGGGGATGGAACCTGGCTTGCTTCAGCTCACGAGTTGGGACAAATTGAGTGTAGATGGTGTTGGCTCTGATTCCACGTGACTGGTGTGATGTGGAGCCGGTGATGTAAATCTGAGGCAGAGAAAAGGTCATTAAAGACACAGGTACAGTTGTGGATAAATGGATTATCATCAGCGGTGGTCTCTAATACACCTTGTATGGGTTGGTGGGACACTGCATTTCATAATGTATTAGGCAGCTGAGAAGTACGATTAAAAGACCACACCAAATGAAGATCTATTAACAAGTTGTCATACAGCACAACCACCGAAGGACAGTACTCTGAACAGAACACAAAGGAATATTTATAAATTCCAATTTGTGTTCAATGGGTCAAGTGCTGTTGTACATAGTTAATCGACGTGATTCATGATAACAATGATGAGTACCCCAGAGTAGTGAGATATGCCAGTCCATGCACCCTATTAATCACAAAAAATAAAAATCAATAAATGAATTGCTTAGGGCCCAAGCTTTCAAGCCCTAAGGTGGAACTGCAAGCATCAGGCTGTACAAGCACACCCTTTAGCAAATCCGTGCTGGGACAGTGAATGGGCCACAGACTGTAAAACAGCAAAAGCTACCATGATGTTACTCCACGTTATGGAAACCTTTCTAAAAGCTGATTCTTTGCAAGTGCAACAAATTAAAAAAATGTTTATTTAATGCTTTGCATAGCCATCAGTTCATTTGAGTAATCTTTGGTTGTCTTTCTTAATTTCATTCTCTGATTTTTCATTGTACCTCAAGTGTCCTTTGAGCTGCTTGGCCGTGTAAAGCGTAGGGCGCTCAGCAATCTACAGATGAGTCTTGTAGGAGAGTTAACAGTCATTCTTCATGCGTGGCATTGAGCAGGGGACCTGCAAGGCACACAAACACAGACATGAGTAGCAGCAAGACTGACACCTAAGCATCAAAAGAAGGCGGGTAGCACTCTGGGCCGGGTATCTGTGCAGGTGTAAGTCCCAGCATCACAATATGGTATGGGTGCTGATGCCAGTGCTTATACGGGTATACAGAGAGCACTCACTGTAGGTGCTGTTTTATTAGCCAGATTAGTCAGATGTGGGGATGCCAATGCAAAGGAAAGTATGGACATAAATGTAGGAGCAGGTGAGGATATGCAAACCACAGCAGAGGGTGCAGACTTTTCAAGTATGGCTAACACCGTGCAGGAAAGGCTAAAATGGTGTAACGTGTAGAGTCACCCACCCCAGTTTGGGTGAATATATGGCATGAATGTTGAGATCGTTTGGTTGAGCAGGTGTGCAAGTGGATGAACGCCGACACGTCAGTGTTAGCAAAAGTACGAATTTGGGTGTGACTGCAGGGTACTTCTTAAAGTCTGTCATTGTGATGGAGTGTCTATGAATGAAATTAGAAAAATGACATACTGAACAATAAAATAATGGAATTCATATTCAGATTTGGACACTTTGAGAGAAATCATGCCAATGATCATCTCACAAGCATCAAGCGAAAGTCTCAGAAACGGTCATTTGAAAAATGTGGGTGTACACTGTGAAAGAGCAAAGGGAGAGAACGACATAACCTAAACCACCCAGAAACACCCAGGTGTGTGTCAGAATCTGAGAGATGAAACAGACGCTCTGTCCACAGGTGGCTGCCTGAACGCGAGCTTTCATTAATGTGCAAGCCGACTTTCTAACATGGACTTGTGCCAACTCTGTTCATGTCCTTGCTACTTTTGGCAGGCTGCCCCTGTTACTGATGGGCAAGCAAGATGACAGAGCTCACATTTTCCCCTCATTCCTTACATGTGCCTCCTCATATTGATTTAAATTTCTGAGTGAACGTTCATCTGGCAGCTTCAGCTGCAGAAGTCTGATGATGTATAAGAGAAATATGGAGATGTTCAAGAGTGAGTGTGCGTCACCAAAAGGGTCCTGTGTAAAAATTCAACGTGCCACATTTGTATCTGAAGGGACTGCTGGTCATACATCACCCATCTATCATATAGTGCCTTACATCTATCTATCTATCTATCTATCTATCTATCTATCTATCTATCTATCTATCTATCTATCTATCTATCTATCTATC
>JANRMT010061414.1:17282116-17314218 GCA_026402145.1 Polypterus bichir lapradei
ATCTATCTATCTATCTATCTATCTATCTATCTATCTATCTATCTATCTATCTATTTATCTATCTATCATATAGTGCCTTTCACATCTATCTATCTATCAATCTATCTATCTTTCTATTGTCATACATGTGCGAGGAGGAGGACGTTGTATGGACCAAGTGAAGGTACTTCCTCGCCATGCCAGGGGGTATCAGGGTGCACTAAACCTTCTCCTGTTATCTCTGCAGACCAGCCACGAGAATACCTGTCTGACTCATCGCTGAAGACATCACTTCGGGTTCCGGCGCCCAGGCTGACATCACTTCCAGTTCCGACGCTTACGATAACGTCAGAAGAAGGTCACTTCTAGTTCCCCTACGTCACTTCCGGTTTTATCAGTTAAAACCACCATCTTTCCAAACCTCAAACAGTTCATGTCTGGACTCCAACAGAGACACTTCTGTTACAAAACCAGACCCATTGCAGGCAGGGATAATATACGGGTGGCTGCCCCAAACCTTTTTAAGTGTCTTGAGTCTGATCCTTTCACACTATCTATCTATCTAGACATGACACATGACCATACTACTACTATGACATCATCTACTTTAGTTTATCTAGTTTCCCTGCAGAAGATTAAGGTTCAGATTGCAGGGGTCTTTAATGACAAAGAAGCCAACATCTTTCTGGACTTTCTATTCTCTAACTCAAAGGTCAGCCTTCATGTATCCTCTTTCCCGGTTGTGGTGGTTAGCCCAGTGCTAGTGCCAGGCCATTTACAACTCCTTAAATGGACACGTCAAGCCCCACAATGGTGGGAGTAGATATTTTATCCCCAAATCACCTGGACAATCCAGCTCACCACCCAAGTGTGGACATTCTGACTGTCCTTGTCTCTTCTTATCCTTTTCTTGTGACACAGACCTGAAGGATGTAACGCACTGGAGGCTGAAGGTAAGAGTCTAGTCTCGAGCCCCTCTAAACCATCACAGGCTCCATTTTGACCCCTGCTGTCTCGGCCTTGGGATATCAATCTGTTCTCCTCCTTGGCCTGACTTGACTTCTCAACACTCTCCTATCATTTTTTCCCCTTGTGGTGTATGGCCGGTCGTTTATTCCGAAGCCGCCAGGTGGAGCCCTCCCTGCAGTATGGAGGTTCCCCGAAGACCAGCAGGGCATCATGGACATTGGAGTTTTTATACACAGCCCTGCTGGATGCCATGGGGGCCACTAGGAGACGCTGCAGGGGGGAACAACGGCTATTTACCCTACGCCCCAGAAGTACGTCCGAGTCACATGGACAAGCGGAATGACGTGCTTCCGGGGTGAAGAAAAGGACTTTGTATTTGACCCGGAAGTGACAAAGGATCACATGGACTGGGGATTGAAACACTTCCGGGTCAGGTACAATAAAAGGACTCTGGGAGCTCCCAGACGGCGAGCTGAGCTGGGTGGAAGGGTGGCAACGCGTCTGGGAGTGGTGGATTGTATTTGTGATTAATTATTGGTTTGTATATGAGTATAGTGGAGGAGAGGGTGCTTTGTGCACTGTGCCGTGTTAATAAAGTCAACTTTTGGACTTTTTCCTGGTGTCTGAAGTCATGGACAAGGGTTCAAGGGAGCGATACTGCCCCCTATCTGTCACACCCTCAAATTGTTCAACTTCTCCTTTAACTCCAGCTCTGCTCTGGGCTTTGCTGCTTACCTTCCTCCTCAAGACCATGCATTGAAAAAGTCATTGTAACTAATTCTTAATGTCACTTTAAGGCACTGGATGAAAGTGCCAGCTCTGTGCTGCAGAGCTAAAACGCAGTTGGTCTGGGAAGGCTAGTGCCAGGTGACACAAACATGCCAACTGCAGAATGTGTTGCTCAAGAACTGAAAAGATATTCCAGAAAAGCAACAGTGAAACTGTGTTAGTGTCGGCTTTCTCTGGTGAGGTCTACGTGATTATGCCGTATGTTTGTGCCCGGGCCAGCCCAGACTGCATTCTGTTTACTTTATCTTGACTGATCAGAGTGAATCCGGGTGCCAACAGGAACACACCATGTAGTCAAACTTTTCAGTTATATTTTCATTTGAAAGGTTTCAGACCAAACAACTTCCAGTGTTCCAGCTTTAAAAGTTAAACACATAAAAACATCTGGAGTCGAATGTCGAATGAAAATGAACTGAAAGAGGAACCTGAAATAAATTAAACATTTAAAACTTTGGATTTGTTGTAAATATGTTTAGGAAACACAGAATCCTCTTAGTCTTGATGCTGAATATGAGAAAGAAAAGGGCGATTACCAAAGGGGTCAAGATGTATAAAGACCCAAGATGAGAATACAGCAGAAGAGAAAAGAGACCAACAGCAGAACTACAGACAGGCAGGTCGAATCTTCTCTGGCACTGGTGATGAATGGCCGGTGAGATTTGGTCCAAATGGCCCAGTGGGTTGTGTTTTCCACCAGCAGTTGTCATGAACAATTTGGGTGAATCTTCTACCAGTTAATTGTTGGCTGCCATCGAGAACCCGTCAGGTCAAACAGCAACTCAGAATTGTCTTTTCTGCCCGTGGGTGACCTGTGAAGAAAACACAACCCTCCTCTTATGAAGTCCATGGGTCCAAGGATTTGCTCTGACTGCTTATTTAGACCCCTGGAAAAGCAGGTACAAAAAACGGACAAATGGAAATCTGACCCGTTCCATGGATGCTTACTCTATCAATGGGAAACTTCAAGCTTGCTCCAGGTTCGGCCAAGACGAGTATCAGACATTACTCAATTAGAAAACTGATCCTCCGGGTACTCGGGTTTTCTCCCACAGTCCAAAGACACGCAGGTTAGTTGCATTGGCGATTCTAAATTGTCCCTTGTGTGTGCTTGGTGTGTGTGTGTGCCCTGCGGTGGGCAGGCGCCCTGCCTGGGGTTTGTTTCCTGCCTTGCACCCTGTGTTGGCTGGGATTGTCTCCAGCAGACCCCCCATGACCCTGTAGTTAGGATATAGAGGGTTGGATAATGGATGGATGGATATTTTAAACATCAGATACTGTATATAACCATTGTATCAGAGTGCACTGAAATTCAACACGCAGCTCGCTGGCCCGGTCCTGTGTCACCATTTAGACAGAAAGGTGCTGCTGCTGTCAGCTTTATCCACAAAGACACGTCATGTACCTTTAACTCGCTTAAAGGTAATTCGTGTGGTTTGTAGTGCAATGCCCAGAGCACCCGGAGCTTGAGTTCAATCCACACGTCTCAAAAACCGCACATTACCTTAATTGCTGACCTCATATTGGCAAAATATAAATGGGTGTAGTCCTATAAATTTGAGTGCCTCGCCGTAGCCTCGCATCGTAGCTGATGGAGCCGACTCATTCCCTGCGCTTCTGCACGTCACATTCCTGTAGTAGGATCAAGTGGAGTTTATGAAATAGACAAGTGGATGAATTATGGAACCGATGTGTGTGATCAACAGAATATTAAAATATACCAACTGCATGCCACCTAGAAAGCACCGCAGGTGAGACACGACTCACTGCCTTGCGCCCTGTGTTGGCTGGGATTGGCTCCAGCAGACCCCCGTGACCCTGTAGTTAGGATATAGCGGGTTGGATAACGAATGGATGGATGTCCTGTTACCTGCCACAGATCACATGTGTGCTTCTTTTCCTTGCAGCCACCGCACAGCAGTAAACGGTTCTTCTGGCCTTTGAGGAACGATAGATGATTTACCAAGCACAACTAATGGGTGACATGATGGTATAGACTCCCAGCTCAAAGGGTCCTAAAACTGGAATCCCAGTTTGTCTTGTGTCTTGATGGGTTCTGTCGGGGTACTCTGTTGTTTTGTGACCCGTCATTTGCGCGATTGATATATGCGCGCCGACAAAATAGCGCCGACTAAAACGCGCCGTCAAAATCGGGCCGACAAAATCGCCCCGACAAAATCACGAAAGTTTCATTAAATATGAATTACTAGTTTAAAGCATATATAATAATGTTTATTTTAGAAGTCAATATTAGGAGACGCGGCATGCCATCAGCACGGCACGCAGATAGTCCTTAAGATCACGCCCTGCATATGTAGGAAGAATTGCGGCAAGGGCGTCCCACTCTCTTGGCCTCTCTCGCGATTTTGTCGGCGCGCATTTTTCGAAAACCAGTTAGCGGGTTTGTCGGCGCTAATTTGTCGGTCGCGGTTTTGTCGGGGCGCATATGTCTATCGCCCTTTTGTCGGTGAACCTGTTTTTTAACCCCTATAACCCAAAGACCTGCAGGGTAGTTGGCGGAAACTGACCTGATGTAACTGAGTGTACTTAGTACTGGTGCCCTAGGCCAAGCTTATTAGTGTGCCAACCGACTGTTCGGTAGCTAACCCATGTGCCTGGTGCCCTCCACCCCGCTGTCCTTATGATCTGTGAATGCCTAATTCACCTTAATGGTGGGGTGTATATGAGTGTGGCTTGCAGCGGAGTGTCCTCCTCGGTGGTCTTAATTCTGCTAGCTTGGACCCTGACTCCCGCAACACAAAATGTAAAGAGAAGATGAGTGGATGGATTAGGATCCGGGAAAGGCTTCCTTACTCGGTAAACAAAACACTGAATTTCATCTGCCTGTCAGAGTTGGATATACAGCATCCTCCAATCCATGGACAGCTCCCGTCCTTTTGGTGAAGCCTCATCTTTTTATCAGTGTGACTAATGGCTATTCATTGTAGAGTCTGAGCACAGCTTGCCTTGTTTTGTCTTTTTTCTTCAATATCCAGTTTAGATAAATAGTTACGCTACACTACACTCCCACGCACATTTTTCCCTTTGCAGTGTCTGCTTATGTCGGTTGACTTACCTACAGTCACACCAGGAGTCACCATCAAGCAACGGGGCCTAGCTTTATGGATCTGGTCGTCGGCTCAGTCTCCACCCTTCATTCACTTTATGACCCTGTGCGAGTCACTGAACTCTGAGGGCTATAAATTTGCATATCCGTTGTAAAATGTGCTGTGAAACAATTTGGGATGGTGTTTACAATGAAAACCTATCCGGCCATCTATTATCTCAACCCTGAGTTTGTGCTGCTTGATCTCAGGCAGCCTGAAGCCATCCTAGTAGCACTGGCCACAAGTCAAGAGCCTACCTTGGAAGGGATGCCTATTCATACCAGAACACACATTCACACACACTTCATGGCCAGTTTAGAGATGCCAATGAACCCAAATTCCATGTCTTTGAGATGTTGGAGTTGTGATGGACAGCTGGGTCCCATGCCCCTGCTGCTTATGTTCCGGTGGAGCAACCATGGACAGCTCAATACCTCCCCCGGGACGCTTGGTGGCAGCCGCCCGAGCCGACGATGATTCCCCAGCCTCCCGCCTGGCTACATGGGAGATGGAGTCTTCCACAGCCTGGTTGGGAGCTGGGATGCATAGAGTCAACAACCCGGCTGGACGAGTCTTCAGCCCCACCCGGAAGTGCAATTTGGACCAGGTGGTCAAGCACCTGGAACACTTCCGGGTGGGCTATAAAAGGGGCCAGCCACCACCACTCAAGGGCCAGAGTCGGGAGGAAGAGGACTAAGCTTGGTGAGGAGGAGTGGTGGATGAAGAGAGTGTTTTGGTGGTGCTGTGTTTTGTATTGGGACTGTGTTGGGCTGTGTGACATGGGGAAGACGTGTCCCACGGATGAAGAGTATAATAAAGTCTCTGTTTATTTTGTACGTGCCTCTGCGTCAGTCTGTGCCAGGTCGGGCGCTATACAGCATCCATATTACAGAGCAAATAAGAGAATATGGTCAGAACTTGTGTGGACAAGGGAAGAGAGTGAGTAAGTGAGTAGGGTATTGAACCCAAGTCTATGGAGTGCTGAGGCCCCAAAATAAAAATCTCCATTTTAGTTTACCATGTCATTTGGGTTTTTTAGCTTAGTGATTTATTTCTCTCTTCCACTTACAATCATTTTTGAGAACAGTGTCCATCGATGGTAGCACAAACTCCATGTATCCTACATAAACCTTCTCCAGACTCCAGGCAAGTGGCTGAAAGTATAATGGAAGATGACACCCAGCTCTGCATTGACGGCAACATGTTGATAGGACAACGCCATGTGTGCTTTAGCCACTTTCCAGCTTACTTTACTTTGAAACTGGCACAGAGGTTAGCAGAGTTACAGTATATGAGGGTAAATTTGAAAATAACGTGGTAGCTGCAATGGGTAGAATCTGCCGCAATACAACACGCTTCTGATGGCTTATGGGTAGTTCGAACACGCACAGCACAGCACCGCGCTCTGATGTTAGTCTAGCACAGGGGTGGGCAATGTCGGGCCTGGAGAGCCGCATTTCAACCCAATTGCTTAATTAGAAACCAATCCTTGCCAATCTCAGACCTTATTTAATATTACTAGCCATGTGCGCCCAACTACGTTGCGCGTGTTAATGTTGTCTGTGAAGGGCTCCCTGTTTAAACGCGGCTGCCAGTCGTGAACTGGGCCCTTCGTCGTACAGCATTATGATTTTTTATAAGGGAAACAAAATTACAAAAGAAAACCCTTGGACATTGATTTGATAGGAACGGCCTACTCGGAATCACTGTCCGAATCGTGATTATGTGGTGGTGTAGGAGCATTTCTGCTTCTGTCCGTTCACAGTCCATCTCGTTTTCACGACGCTATCGTTTCCTCTTACGATGTCTTCTCAACCTTTCTCCAATCTCGCAGGTTGCTTTGTGGCAATCCAAAGAGTAAGGCAATATACACGGAGCAATGGTTATAAAAGGGGGGCACATAGGTATCCAGGCTCTTTAAAGCATAAATAGGGGTCATTTCACTGACATGTGAGCAAGCCACGGTATAACTGTGAGACGCGCAGCACTCGCCGGCTACAACGTAACAATAATAATTTCCAGAACGTACTGTTACGTTGTCATTCATTTTACCCACTGTCTTTCTTTCATTCATATGTTACGTAGGCACGTACCTTTTATCTTCGGCAATCTCATTCTCTAACCAGGCCTCAGTAGCTAATCAGAGTAACACCGTCCACCACCCCTTTCGTTATTCCGGCACATTGTTGACATCCGTGAGTAACAACAACGTACTAAACTGGAAGGTGGTCTACGCATGCGTGGAATTCGCTGACAAACAAAGATCAAGATCTAAATGAAGATCTCTTTAGTTAATTTAAAGCACAACAATTTGTTTAGTTTGAATGTCTGTGTTTTGAGGTGTGACTGGAGTACTACAGTCTTCAGTAGTATAAGCCTGGAGGAGATTCTTAATGCAATGCCTATGTTTTAGCTGTCTCTCTACTGCCATCTAGTGCTTCTTCTAATTCATTCGCAGACAAACAAAGATCAAGATCCAAATGAAGATTATATATCGAGATGGCTTGTTAGTCTGCATAATGTAAGGTTCTTATATCATAAGATATCCTCCAAATGATTTGAAGTGTAAGGGCGGCACGGTGGCGCAGTGGGTAGAGCTGTTGCCTCGCAGTTAGGATACCCGGGTTTGCTTCCCAGGTCCTCCCTGTGTGGAGTTTGCATGTTCTCCCCGTGTCAGTGTGGGTTTCCTCCCACAGTCCAAAGACTTGCAGGTTAGGTGGATTGGTGATCCTGAATTGTGCCCTGTGGTGGGCTGGTGCCTTGCCTGGGGTTTGTTTCCTGCCTTGCACCCAGAGTTGGCTGGGATTGGCTCTAGCAGACCCGCGTGACCCTCTGGTTAGGATATAGCGGGATGGATAATGGATGGATGGATTTGAAGCCTAAAAAGGATCATTTTCAGTCTGTCATGTTTTCTATTAAGTGTTTTATTGAATCAAGCAGCGCATGATGAACACACACTGATGTAAGTGGAAACAAGCAAGATGGAGAACTGCTGGCTACTTTGTCATTTACATCTTATTGCTAAAAAGGAGCCATTAAAACACTGAATGCAGTAGTTTAAGATTGAAATAAGCAATTAAGGGTGGGGGAACCTTAACAAGTGAGACCACTAAAATGAAGCATCAAAATGTCACTTGAGCAGTAAGTGCTTCTTCATCAGCAATAATTGACTTCTCATTAAGAAACTGGGTTGGAACAAAAACCTGCAGCCGCTGCGGCCCTCCAGGACCGACATTGCTCACCCCGGTCTAGTTGGAGCTGAGGTCAAATGAACATGGACTGCAGGATCCCACCAGTGCTGAACGATGCTCCGTAGTGAGAGTCCTTTGGGCAGAAAGAGTGGAACCTGCTGAAATTCACCAAATGATTCACCCATCTTGATCAAACGTCACGGTACCCCAAGTCATCACGCACTATGACACGTGCAGATCCATAGCTGATATCCAAATGTGCAGCAACAGTGGACAACGTAATCCATCGGTCTTCTCCGATCAAGGCATTCACTATGTCACTGTGGGCTTGTGTACGCCATGTTGATGGTCAACCAGATCGAGCTTCGATGGTTACACTTGTTCTTCCTGCTTTAAACCTTTCTACCCACTCCTAAACTCTTCGTTGAGTCCTGCCGTTTTCACCTCCATACTGAGCCAACATCCCCTTCAGTGAAGTTCAGCAGATTTCGCTCCCTCGGCCGACAGAAATCTCACTACGATGCGTTGCTCAGCAATGGTGCAGTCCTGGTGAAGAGTGTCCATGTTCACTTGACCTTGGCATGAGCTAGACTAACAGCAGAGTATAGGGGGCAGAGTGGTGGCTGTGAGGCTAAGGATCTGCGCTGGTATCCTGAAGGTTGCTGGTTTGAATCCCTGTCACTGCCAAAAGAGATCCTACTCTGCTGGGTCCTTGAGCAGGGCCCTTAACCTGTAATTGCTCCAGGGGCTCTGACCCCAAGAGGTATGCGAAAACTAACAAACTCCTAATACGAGAAATTGTATAAGGCGAAATAAAGAACGAAAAAAAACAAAACTACCCATCAGCCATCATTGTCAGCTTCTATCCATTGTGGAGCCAATCCCAGCCAACACAGGGCACAAGGCAGGAAACAAACCCCGGGCAGGGCGCCAGCCCACCGCAGGGCACATATACACACACACACCAAGGACAATTTAGGATCGCCAATGCACCTAACCTGCATGTCTTTGGACTGAGAGAGGAAACCCACGCAGACACGGGTGAGAACATGCAAACTCCACGCAGGGGTGATCCGGGAAGCGAACCCGGGTTCATTGTGATTAATTTTCAAATTTCCTTTATGTTTTGATTTATCCTTGATTTATGTCTGTGGAGAGAATGTTAACATGCAGTGATACAGCGCATTGACGCACCCACCCAATCATCTTAAAGCACGTTGCCTGAACAGTGCAGCACAATCTACATGGGGGTGACCGGCACTGGCACTGACAACACGAGACACTGGCACAACTCAGTGAGTGGAGGTTGTGGCTTCAAGCCCAGCGAATCCACTTCAGTTATTACCGAGTGAAAAAAAGGAGCTTTTGGAGACAGGATAACAGGAAACAAGCAGAGACTGACAAACGGAATATTCTGTGTGCTTCGTGCCTACTGTGCCAACCTCAGCTTGCATGTACAACCGAGACAGTAAAATGAGCCAAATGTGAAAAGCAAGCAAGCATGACTTCACGGAAAAAAACAAACTCTGTCCTGAAACTTCTAGCCAATAAACTTCTCAACATACTCTGCAAGAACTGGAAAACTCTGAAAAAAAAAAAAAAAAATATGCACAAGGCACCCTACAAAGGTTATGTGCATGAAGAAGATATCTGATTTCTCTGCTGATATTGTGCATTACAAGAGTAATTAAATAATAAAAATCAGTCACAGAAAGACAAGTTTGACTGGTTTCAGCAATATGTGTATGCTTCTCATGGACTGCTGTTAAATACGATATACTGAAGAGCACTTCCATGTTGGTGTGTTAAAACTGTCACACTGTCACATGGCAGCCAGCAGTCTACACGTACAGCTCTGGCGGCATCAGGTGCAATTCAGGAACCAGCCATGAACTTGAAAACCCACCACCAGTACTAACTGCTGTCTACAAGAAAATCCAGCCATCCATCTTTCAAACCCACTTATTCAGGGCAGCTGGAGCCTATGCCAGGGAGCATTGGGCACAAGGTGGGCACAATCCCAGGACAGGGTGCCAGAGCAGCACAGAATCAAAACACACACACGCACACACATAGAGGCCAGTTCAGCCTCTTCGGACTGTTGGAGGAAACTGGGGCACTCGGGGGTCACAAACCCCAGTGTCCTCATTGCAAGGCAGGAGTGCCACCACTGTGCCTGTATTATATTATATTATATTATATTATATTATATTATATTATATTATATTATATTATATTATATTATATTATATTATATTATATTATATTATATTATATTATATTATATTATCGGGTGGCACGGTGGCGCAGTGGTAGCGCTGCTGCCTCGCAGTTAGGAGACCTGGGTTCGCTTCCCGGGTCCTCCCTGCGTGGAGTTTGCATATTCTCCCTGTGTCTGCGTGGGTTTCCTCCCACAGTCCAAAGACATGCAGGTTAGGTGGATTGGCAATTCTAAATTGGCTGTAGTGTGTGTTTGTGTGTGTCCTGTGGTGGGTTGGCACCCTGCCCAGGATTGGTTCCTGCCTTGTGCCTGGGATTGGCTCCAGCAGACCCCCGTGACCCTGTTCGGATTCAGCGGGATGGATATATTATATTATATTATATTATATTATATTACTGTGGTGGGCTGGCGCCCTGCCCGGGGTTTGTTCCTGTCTCGCACCCTATGTTGGCTGGGATTGGCTCCAGCAGACCCTCGTGACTCTGTGTTAGGATATAGCGGGTTGGATAATGACTGACTGACTGCCTATATTATATTATATTATATTATATTATATTATATTATTTATCTTGAGATTTAGATTTCAGATTTAGTGTCTTTTGTCATATATAAAGTAAAATAATTGTTATACTATGCAATGAAATTAATTGTCATTTTATTTGGAATCCAGTGTGGTGCTGAGGTGTCACTTGCTGCATTCGGGTGCCAATCCAGGCAGTTCGTTCGGTGGTGGATGCGGGAACGCGATATCTGCGCATGCTCCAAACCTTAATTTGGCTAAAGACTAACAGAAAATAGTATATAAACCATCACATACAAATATTTCTCTTTAATTAAATATATAATATTTATAGATATTATTTTTCAATTAAATATACAGTATATAAATATATATCACATAACATTGAGCGATAAACTAAGCAAAACCATTACACGTTTTATTTGTATACTATACATTTTCTTAGCTTTTTTACACTTGTATCTGCCCACTTTAATTCAAAATTTCAATGTAGTTTTACTTCTAATTTTTTAAAAAGCCCAGCATATAAAACTAAGAGCGATAACGTACCTTTTCGATCGCAGGCTCATTTGCTTTATGTTCTGTCCCGGCACTCCGTACTGCATATGGCGCGTTCAGAGGAGTTATGTTCCTGAATTTAACATTTCATTGTACATCTCACTTTATATTAGAACAAATACACCGTGACCGACTCTTGGCATCTTTTTACCGTAAAGGCACATATATTTGTATTAGAATTTATTATACCGAGTTTGATTTTTTTTTATTTTACAATTAATAGTTCCTCCAAGTAGGCGCCTCTAAAATATGAGACATTCACAAATATGATTAAGTGTTAATAAATGGGTAGTAAGGTAATGCACCACAAACACCAGTCTCTGCGCTAGTCAGGGAGGGAGTCAGGTAGTTATCTTAAGCAGACATATTTTTTTTATTTTTTATTTTTTTGCACCACATGATGCATTTCTAATGCAATCTGAACTGTAAATATAGTCGATTTTTAATAATTAACTTTCAAACTTTAATGTGCATTGATTGATTTCATTTCGTGTCGTTTTCCTTCTCCATGTTTCCTTTCTGAATGCCAACAACAAATTGTGTTCCAGTCCGTCATCCGCCGCTATTATAATTTTTATTTTAAAAAAACATAATATACTAATACTGCACTAACTTATATTACGGATGAGTAGTACATCTGTCCCTTGACGCTGAATTAGAATGTCAACCGTAATTTATCTAAACAAACAGATAGATGGATCCTAAACGAGGACAGAAACTGGAATTTCGCGGCTACCACTGCCGTTTTGTCTTCCTTGATGAAAACAGAGACGGCTCGGTATTCAGAATAAAGCGTGCTAGAAAATGCCAGCTGTGAAAAGGACACAGACAAGAATTGGTTTGACATTATTAAGTGAACGATTTGCTTTTAAGTTGTCTGTGAACTTACAAGGCAGATGCCAAAATGCATACGACGAGATGGATACCGCGGGGATTCGTTTCAATTTGCTGGCTGTGAAGTCCGAAGCGCTCTCCTCTGCCGAAATTGAGACATTAAACATTAAATTAAACCCTCCGGCCAGTTATAGGCTCGCTACTCTGAACATCACCTGATATTACATTATCGCAAGTTCTTTAACGTTATTTTTTAATTTTATTTTTTTTAACACTTTATAGATGCTTTTCTAAGCCCAAACCATGTGCTCCTAGGATTGGATCAGGTGTGGTGGGCTCGGGACATCTCCGAGTAAATGGCGTGGATTTCCGGGAGACGTCCGACCGTACACTGTAAAGCGTTTACTGGTTGTCTGCCTGGCATTATCTGAAAGCGACCGGCTGGCCATTATGATTCTTATTTAAAAGTAAGTAGTTATGACTTGAACTTTTAGAGCGGCAGGTAATTTCGAATTAAACCATTCTTTATTATTATACAATTATTGATTATTATTATTATACTGCTCCCAGAAGAAGAAAAAAAGGTTTATTATTATGATACTATACGGGGCAGCCTCGTATTAATGAAAGGGCATTTTTTATTTATTTATTTATTTATTTATTTATTTATTTATTCCAAAGGTGAACAAATCCAAATCATATCATGTAATATCATCTACTGTTCAATTCTGCTCTGTACTTGTAATATTTCTATTGCACTATTATATTGTATTGAGGATTACTTGTGTTCTGTTCTGTGTATTGTATTGTATTGACCCTTTCTATGACACCCACCGCACGCCCAACCTACCTAGAAAGGGGTCTCTCTCTGAACTGCCTTTCCCAAGGTTTCTTCCATTTTTTCCCTACAAGGGAATTTTTCCTTGTCTCCTTAGAGAGTAAAGGCTGGGGGGGCTGTCAAGAGGCAGGGCCTGTTAAAGCCCATTGCGGCACTTCTTGTGTGATTTTGGGCTATAGAAAAATAAATGGTATTGTATTGTATTGTATAAAAACGTGGGCCAAATACGTAATGTAGTTGCGGAAAGCATGTCGGCAGCTTTAAATCGGCAAGAAACGATTATTCGAGCCTATAGTCTTCACTTGAGCTTTTTAAAAATTTTCATAAGCACAGAGCAAGCCTGAAGAAATAGAAAATATAATGCAACATAACCCAGAGGAAAAGGTCCTTAAGAGGAGCAAACTATAGAGAAACAACAACAGTATAGATAGATAGATAGACAGAACTGTAAGGCATTATATAAGATAGATAGATAGATAGATAGATAGATAGATAGATAGATAGATAGATAGATAGATAGATAGGATTGTCGAAATTACCCGCAGATAAAATTAATATGCAGTACGCGAAGAAAGGCATTGCGCTGTAATAATAATAATAATAATAATAATAATAATAATGTATTTATGTATTTGTGCCCGTCGATGGACTGGTGCCCAAGATAGGCTCCGCCCCCCGTGCCCCTGACCTGAATCAAGCGCCTTTCAAACTCTCATTCTAAATCCCGTTCGCCGGCCCTTCTCTCACACTCTCCCCGGTCCTTCGGTGACTCGCCGGCAGCTCTGACCGGCCTGCTCGCTCTGGGTGATTGTAGATTTATGCCCAAGTGTGTAGTGCGGTTGGCCGGCGGTCTGTCCAGCACCATTTTTGTCGCAGGCTAACAACAACCCAAAGATTAATTCAGAGGTGGCCTGAGACACACGATTTCGTTCATTTACTGTTTAGAAAGCCGTGAACCTCTGACGTTTCATTTTTCTTTCCATTTAAATGAATTCTCCGCGTTTAAAAACAACAACGGAGACCGTGGATTTCAATCTGATGGCCTATTTGGCGTCTTTGTTTCGTTTTGATCCGTTGTTGTTTTCCATAATCAATGTGCTTGTGTCTGAACGTTTTTCATATTGGACTCAATCATTTGCGATTTATTATCACATGTTAATGAAATATGTCTAATAAAAAACTATACCAAAGGAAATTAAAATGATTTATTTGTTTTTCTTGCATAATCCTTCACGTGGATGCAGCAGGATTCCTCAACTAATAAAATCTTTATAAAGAAATTCCAGTTCTCGGTCTAAGCTATTCAGTCAGTTGGTGAGGGCACAAGTTTGGGTCTTGGGTTTCAATCTGTAACATGGCACTGCTCATTGCATTTCCTAGAGAAAAGCGGTTTAGGGGGTAAAAATAAAGCCCTTAACACACGAGGATAAAGGGGGTTTATACAGGAGGTGCTCTCCTGCAGGACATGGCTGTCCAGTGGCGCCGTGCACATGAGAACTCCTCACGGTGGCCTCTTGACAACTTCTTTCAAGGTCTTGTTTCAACTTGTCTTTCCACATTAGCGGCTTAATGGGGGGCTCGGGTGGTAGTGCACTGCATTCACAAGTCTGGATGTTTGTCACACACCTTCATTGTTGCTCCCTTTTGACAGAAGACTGCCTCCACCAAGGCAAGACAGACCCCCAAGCGCATACTGCCATAGTCAGGGGGGTCCGGTGACAGCATACTGATGGCAGCTGTCTACAACCCCCTTAGTGCATTTTAGGTCCATTAGAGCCTAAACACAACCACCGTAACTTCTCGTCACCCGTGAATTCTTTTTATTTTAAGCTGAGGAGCCACCCAACTGCTGAAGACGACAGCCTGCTAGTAACCCAAACTGTGCAGCCCCCCTTTGACTAGTTTGTCACAATTTGATTGTCATGATATATAAGACCACTGAACACGCACTGCGGAGATAAGAACATGAAAATAATTCTGAGCCTGCTTGTTTGCCCAAACCACTGTACACACTTCGACACAAAGGCACCCGAGCGGCTCTTCAGAGCGACGCCATAGGGGGAACCATTTTTAGTTCTCGAAAGAGCCGTCCACACGGAGGTCCCAGAAAGAGCCTTTTATTTATCTGATGAGATCTTTAACAGACTCCATACAGTAAATAATCATGATGGTAACAGATTGGTGAAATACCAATACATCGGGAGTTTAGAAGGATTCTTCCTGCAGGCACAAAGTCCAAGTTTGTCAAATGTGTGTGATCAACAGAATATTAAAATATACCAACTGCATGCCACCTAGAAAGCACCGCAGGTGAGACGCAACTCACAGGGCAGAACAGGCGGGCACTGACAGGCCACCCGGACACTTCTACGTGACGTCAGGGTGAAATACGTCACCGGCGCTCACTCTTTTAACGTGTGACTTGTGTTTTCACGATTCTTCATATTTGAATCATTTGGTCCTCTTCACAAACAAACCCCAGCCACAGGGGATGCACACACCAGTGTGTTTCTTCATGCCGGTCCCAAGCCCGGATAAATGGGGGGGGGTTACGTCAGGAAGGGCATCCGGTGTAAAAGTTTGCCAAATCAATATGTGGACAGAAGATCCACTGTGGCAACCCGTAACGGGAGCAGCCGAAAGAAGAAGAAGAAGAAGAAGAAGAAGAAGAAGAAGAAGAAGAAGAAGTCCTCTTCACAAACAAAGAAATGGACATTTATTAAGATCAACACCATATAACTGACTTTGCCCCGACAATTCATTATAATCTATTGTTTCAGGTTAGGCAGAAAGGAAAACTCCCATCTTAAAATAAATTAGTCAAAAAATAATGTCGATAAATCTGGCAATCCAGACAGCCTGCGAGGTCTGATACACGAAGAGTGACACTGCTACCATAAGAGTCCAACACAGCAGCACTGCTCAATGACCAGCATGTCGTTTTCACCGATTTTTAATCAGACGGCCATTAACCAAACTCTTTGCCTAATTTAATGGCTTTTTTTTTCCAGGGAGCTAATTGACAGAACGAAAAGTGCATTGCAGTGCGGCCTAATAAGCCAGGAGACAGCAGGCAACATGGCTGGCAAGTCACTATATCTGCATGTGTGCCAAACATTTATCTACATTACATTTATGAACATCCATCCATCCATCTATTATCCAACCTGCTATATCCTAACTACAGGGTCACGGGGGTCTACTGGAGCCAATGCCAGCCAACACAGGACGCAAGGCAGGAAATAAACCCCAGGCAGGGCGCCAGCCCACTGCAGGGCGCAAAAATGATACTGATAAAATTATTCATTTAAATGTAGACGTGATGTGGTATCCTGGAGGATTTAGAAAGTCTAAACAGCCTTCAAGTGCTTCTGGGTTGGAGGGTCTTCAAGTGATTCTTTCAATATCTGAAGACTAAGTGTAACTTTGGGCATTAAAGGGAAGCCCATTCCTCAACTTTGGAGAAAGATCTGAAAAACAGCAAGCATTCTGAGCTCTCCTGGAGAGAGGAAAAGAATTGAGAAGGCAGGCCACCACAGGGCACACACACCCACACACACACACACACACACACACACTAGGGGCAATTTAGGATCGCCAATGCACCTAACCTGCATGTCATTGGACTGAGAGAGGAAACCCACGCAGACACGGGGAGAACTCCACTCAGGGAGGACCGGGAAGTGAACCTTACTGTGAGGCAGCAGCACTACCCACTGCGCCACCGGGCCACCCCCATTAATGAACAATTGGGTAACACTTTATAATAACTGCACACTATGAAGCATTAGTTAAGCATGACTAAATACTTTGTTCATCATTTAGAAAGCATCGCTTCCACATTAATTGGCATTAGCAACCACTTTATAAATGCCATTATAAATGCTTTAGTACTGATTCTTTGAAAAATATGAATTATTAGTTAATTGATCATTAATAAAGCATCGTAAATGCAGTTATCAAAGACATTATAAATATTATCACCAAACAGTTCTTAATATTTTAGAATGTGCTATAAGAAGTAAAATGATGGTAACAGATTGGTGAAATACCAATAAATCAGGAGTTTAGAAGGGTTCTTCCTACGGGCACAAAGTCCAAGTTTTCTTAATCTGCTAGGCTGCCATACATTAAAAACTTCAGGTTTTTCTTTTTCCTTCACATTAGGAAGTATTACAAAACACTTCGTATGCAATAAATGAAAATGGTGCTTGGTCAAGCTAATGGTTCAGCGAGGAACCACACGACCCAATAAAGAACCATGAAGTGCCGTTAAAGAGCCAGCATTTTTAAGAGAGTGCAGGGTCGTTCACGGATAGTGATGGGCGTTCAAACCTAATAAACTGAAATTGACTTTATTACATTCTTTACCAGAGTAAAACGTTCCTTTCTTTAGAATCAGAATGTTTTAGCGGTTTTACAATCCTGACAAAAATCTGCTTTAGACGCTGACATAGCACTGCATGCTGTGAAAATTATAAAAAGTGCTATGGCATACGAAGCAGGGCATCACACTAATAAATCCATAAATAGCTGAAATGTATCTGTGGGCTGATTAATTCATTAGTTAATCAATTCAATAATAGCCTGTCAACTATCATAAAAGTTCTAGTTGTTTTCAGGGCCTGCTTTGTCAGGGTCCCGATTGCAGGTGGGCAAAAGGCAGCAGGCACCGTGATGAACAAGCAAAGAAAATACATTGAAAAATGCTACTGTGCTACTTCAGCATGGCCCTCAACGCAAATGTAAGCGTTAATTAGAAAAGTCCACTGGCAAAGGCGCCTTTTCTTAGAGCTTTGTCCCTGCTGTGTGCTTAGTGATTGTCTAATGTGATCCTCCAGGATGGGCTTTTTATCTTTCTCAGTGATTTGCTAAAGAGCAGTATAACTATTACAAAAAAACATCAATTAGACATGGGTGAAAGTCGTCAAGTCATCTGCCGCGTAAGTGATACAGGTTTTACAAGCAACCTTTCCTTCCTGATATCATATTCCTCCCAAATGTTAACAATAGTATCGGTACATTATGTACACAAAGATAAAATGCTCATTACGGCTACGAGTATCAACTGCTATGGCCTCTGGTGCCGCAGATTGAATTCCCAGCTCAGCTCGGTGTGCCCACACCTTTAATGGAGCAAACGCAAAAGCACGTATGGCATTGTGTTGAAGCAGAATAGCAAAAAAAGCGAAAGGTTAGCCCCAGACAAGTAAAAGCATTTCGGAGTCACTGCAGCCTGAATTCGTGTTTAAATCTAAATGCTTAAAAATAGGAAATGAAAATAAAGAAAAGGACAAGCAACAGCGGGATGAACACGGCAGACAACAGGCCCCGTGTGTCCTCCATGAGGCCGTGAGATCATGTCACTGAGCTGGGCTTTGTGGACTTGTTGAAGGCACTGAAAAAAGTATAACATTGATGTCGTTCATTCAACGTAAATTTTCTCTTTCAAGCAACTTAAGATTCGTCATTTAGTGTTGTAGTTTGAAATATTTGGTTTCAGATCTCAATCAAAGTAAAAAAATGTGTTTGTATCAAAGTAAGTTATGGTGGAGGGAATAAACGTAAAACTCCTATTTCAGTTAACCTAATATTTGAGGTTGTTCGTGTGCTGTGTTTGAGGGGCCGTTTGTATTTTATTCCGGTCGAACTTTCCAGCGTGATGGCTTTCCAACTGCCAAAAAAGAACAACTTAAAAAATAGATTAACTTTAGTGTAAAACAAGTGAATTGCACCCAATCACTCTAAATGTTTGCATTAACTTAAAAATTGTGGGATCAATAAGCTAAAAAGAGTTATATTGGTTCAGATTGAAAATATTAAGTGTGAATCATTACCAAACTTTTTTCAGTGCAGAATTTCGACAGCCCCGTCATGACTGGAATGGCCCCCCTTGGCACATTTGCTCTCTGAACGCTCCTCCGTCTCGACTGAGCAGATAATCGCTCCACTCGCAATCGGTTTCATGGTGAATTGGTGAACGTCTGAAGGGCCGTCTCCCTTACACTTTTATCTTGGGAGTGCTTCTTGTCTCGTCAATCCGCATATCGTGCACAGCATTTAATTATATCGGCGACAACCTCATTCTTGTTTCATTTCTTTTAGAGCAGGGGTTCGTAACCTGAGGACCGTGGACCCCTAGGAGGTCCGTGGATGGGTTTCAGGGGGTCTGTGAGGGTGAGATAACAATTAACATTTATATTCGCTATACAGCCCGGTACTGTTGATTTAGAGTAGATGTACTGTAGTCTTAGTAATGGTAGTAGAAGACGTAGTAGTAGTGGTAGATCTGTTTAAATTTACACAAGAGGATTGTATTTCATAATTATAACGAGTGGCCATTACTTTTTGCTTTGTTTTTAGATTCTTTACTTTAAAGTTCAATAATACTTTGAGCATGTCATATATGTATGAGACAATCAAATCTCGATAAATAAACTCCATTATATTCATTGCATGCAAAGCTGTGCTTATGTGAATATTTCTGGAGAAGGGGGTCCATAGCTTTCATCAGATTCTTAAGCTTTAGAGGGTAAAAGAGGTTTAAGCTTGGAAAAGCCTTTCCCTCAAAAACACCACCTCTGCTTCATTACTCAAACAACAATTCATTCCTGTTATGATTATGATATTATTTTATTTCTACAACTATAACGTGAGTTTGAATTCCCGGGCCAGATTAGTCAAGGTCATGGTCATCAGGACCTAAGAGCTCCATGCAGTCCATCGCAAGGCCTACTCACACACAACTGCATTCACGTGGGGTCCGTCTGGAGCTGCCAACTAACTCAACGCACACACACGTCTTTGGGGATGAGGACATGTGGGGACTTGGGAGGACATGCAAACTCCACAGTGATAATAACGGGGTCTGGGATTCATATCCTAAATATAAAGGTGCCAAAGTGCTTCTTCAGAGTGATGCCATTGGGGAACCATTTTGGGGATCAGAAGGCCCATCCACACGAAGGTTCCAGAAAGAACATTTTATTGATTTCAATCTGTAACAGACTTCATATTGTGAATAACCACAAATAGATGGTAACTGATTTGTGAAATACCAGTGGGTCCTGATTTTAGAAGGACTCTAAACGATAACACCGGCTGGCACAGTTTGTTTGAGCGTCCCGCTAGGTAGCCTACCATACATTAAAGATTTCAATTTGGTTTTGCATATTCCAAGTATGAAGAACCGACTTCACATGTAAAAAGAACCCATCCCAGAATGAAATGGTACTTTTTCAAGCAATGGTTCAACAAAAAAAAACCACACAACCCAGTAAAGAACCATAAAGTGCCGTTAAAGAGCCAGCATTTATAAGAGTGTGTGGGCCTAATCCGTAAAATAGCAGCACTGATCACTCATTTGCCCTGTAGTATTGTAGTGATAAGTACTATAATATCCTGAATTATATTTTAAACAAGGGTGGCACAGTGGCGCAGTGGGTAGTGCTGCTGCCTTGCAGTTAGGAGACCTGGGTTCGCCTCCCAGCATGGGTTTCCTCCCACAGTCCAAAGACATGCAGGTTAGGTGCATTGGCGATCCTAAATTGTTGTGTGTGCCCAGAGGCGGGCTGGCATCCTGCCCAGGGTTTGTTTTCCTGCCTTACGCCCTGTGCTGGCTGGGATCGCCTCCAGCAGACCCCCGTGACCCTGTAGTTAGGATATAGCGGGTTGGATAATGGATGGATATTTTAAACATCAGATATATAACCATTGTATCAGAGTGCACTGAAATTCAACACGCAGCTCGCTGGCCCGGTCCTGTGTCACCATTTAGACAGAAAGGTGCTGCCGCCGTCGGCTTTATCCACAAAGACACGTCATGTACCTTTAACTCGCTTAAAGGTAATTTGTGTGGTTTGTAGCGCAATGCCCAGAGCACCCGGAGCTTGAGTTCAATCCACACGTCTCAAAAACCGCACATTACATTAATTGCTGACCTCATATTGGCAAAATATAAATGGGTGTAGTCCTATAAATTTGAGTGCCTCGCATCGTAGCTGATGGAGTCGACTCATTCCCTGCGCTTCTGCACGTCACATTCCTGTAGTAGGATCAAGTGGAGTTTATGAAATAGATAAGTGGATGAATTATGGAACCGATGTGTGTGATCAACAGAATATTAAAATATACCAACTGCATGCCACCTAGAAAGCACTGCAGGTGAGACACGACTCACAGGGCAGAACAGGCGGGCACTGACAGGCCACCCGGAGACTTCTACATGACGTCAGGGTGAAATACGTCACCCGCGCCCACTCTTTTAACGTGTGACTTGTGTTTTCACGATTCTTCATATTTAAATCATTCGGTCCTCTTCACAAACAAAGAAATGGACGATTATTCAGATCAACACCATTACTCCCTTTGACCCGGCAAATATTGTTTCAGATTAGGCAGAAAGGAAAACTCCCATCTTAAAATAAATATTATTCCAAAAATAATGTTGCTAAATCTTAAAACGCAGTGGCAATCCAGACAGTCTGCGAGGTCTGGCACTGCTACCATAAGAGTCCGACACAGCAGCACTGCTCAAAGATCGTCCGGCATGTCGTTTTCACCGATTTTTAACAGGATGGCCATTAACCGAACTCTTTGCCGAATTTAATGTCTTTTTTTTTCAGAGAAACGAAAAGTGCATTGCAGTGCGGCCTAATAAGCCACGAGACAGCAGGCAACATGGCTGCGCGTTCAGTTCGCACCGCTCACTCGTGGGCAGGTCACTATATCTGCATGTGTGCCAGACATTGATCTACATTACATTTATGAACAATTGCACTTTTGTTCTGTACTTGTAAAGTATCACCGAACAGTTCTTAATATTTTAGAAGCTGCCAACCACCATACAGGCCTGTCTAGGGTGGTCCTTTGTGCTGAGAGCGGCTCCGGCCCGTCAACCCGGAAACGGATTAAGCAAATTTCAGAATGTGGTGTATGTGTGTAAAGCAAAGGGGGCCTGTTTGTGCCTGTGACTTGAGCGCAAGTTTTTGATAAGCATTTTGTTTTTTGTTTCTTTTTGGCTCATTTAAGCTTCATCTTTATTTATTGAATGTATGCCCATATTTTATGTGTTTCCTTAATTTACTTGTCTTATGTCAGTTCCTGATTCCTCCTCTTTATAAAGCAGTAGACATGACTGCAAATAAAAAGGCATGGAACTTCAGTTCATTTCGGGTTACTCCAATATGTCTGACCCTCCAGGAGAACACATTTTAATAGCATTTCTAATGAGATGAATTACAAACAGAGTAAGTTCAAATATGAAAACACCTGCTTTCTCTTTAAATATGCCGGTTCTTTATCGGCAGTTCATGGTTCTTCACTCGGCTATGTGGTTCCTCGTTGAACTATTGCTTGACAAAGCACCATTTGATTCTGGAACGGGTTCTTTGCATATGAAGTTAGTTCTTTGTGCTTTGAAAAACTTCCTAATATTAGGAAAAAAAAAATGAAATCTTGAATGTACGGTGGGCTACTGAGCAGGACACTAAGAGATTACGAAAACCTGGAGTTGGCCTGAGTGACTGTGAGCAGCGAGAGTCCTTTAAAAGTCACGACCCATTGGCATGTCACAAATCTGTTACCACCTAGATGTGGTTATTTACTGTATGGTGCCTGTTATGGATCTAAATACATAAAAAGTTCTTTCTGGAACCTTCACGTAGATGGCTCTTTTGGGAACCAAAAATGGTTCCCCTATGGTATTGCTCTGAAGAACGGCTGTGAAGAAAGCAGTTTGAAGTAGCAGTAGTACTGGTAATGTCATCCATACAATAAAATTGTTACTTGCATGTAACCAACACGTAACACGTGGCCTGCCACCAATGCCAGGGTAAACAAGAATGCATCCATCCATCCGTTATCCAACCTGCAATATCCTAACTACAGGGTCACGGGGGTCTGCTGGAGCCAATCCCAGCCAACACAGGGTGCAAGGCAGGAAACAAACCCCGGGCAGGGCGCCAGCCCACTGCAGGACACACACACACACACACCAAGCACACACTAGGGACAATTTAGAATCGCCAATGCACCTAACCTGCATGTCTTTGGACTGTGGGAGGAAACCCACGCAGACACAGGGAGAACATGTAAACTCCACGCAGGGAGAACCCGGGTCTCCTAACTGCGAGGCAGCAGCACTACCCACTGTGCCACCGTGCCGCCCACAAGAATGCATTAAACACATAATTTCATTTGGTCCTTTTGAATGGACAGACTATGCGAAGAGCCAAACTGCTATCTAATTAAAAATCCCAAATAAATGCAGAAATAGCAATCTGACTACCAAATCGACTAGTCCCAGGGTTAAAAAACATCGAATAATAGCATGTTGGCCAGCCTGAGTGCATGCTGTGACCTTCTGGATAAAGCTGATTACATTAAGACTTATATTTATGTGCAAATGGCAACACAGTCAATCGTCACATTGGTTACGGCCTGGAGCACACTAACATAACATAAGATAACATCCCATTCTCACACTCGTTTAGTTCAATTCACTCTCGTGGATGTTGAGTCTATCCTGGCAGCATTGGGCGTAAGGCAGGAAGCAGCCCTGGCTGGGCCGCTGGTCCACCATAAGTGCCCCTCATGCCACACCAACCCTCACTTATGTCTTCAGCTAACATGAACATCTTGGCACGTGGGTAGAAAAGCTAAATGCCCACTAAAATGGCCATCTACATTCTTAAAAATGCTGGTTCTAAAATGGCACTTTACTGGGTTGTGTGGTTCTTCATAGAGCCATTGATTGACAAAGAACAATTTTGTGTTCTTAAAGGTTTTTTTTTTTTTTTTGCATATGAAATTTGCACTTTGGGCTTTGAAATTTTTCCTAATATGTGGACAAGACAGAAATCTGTATCTAGCAGGATACAAACAGATCAAGAAAGCCTAATTCATTATTGCAGGCAGCAAGAGTCTTCTTCAAATTAGGAACCCCGGTGGTATTTCACAAATCTGTTATCTACTGTACTCCTAGTTATCCATGAAGCCTGTTACAGATCGAAATAAACGTTCTGTCTTTAGGGCCTTCATGTGGATGTGTCTTTTGAGAACCAAAAATGGTACCCCTATGACATTGCTCTGAAGAACCACCTCCTTGGCACCTTTATATTTAAGGGTACATACTGATTTACTTAATGGCATGAAGATTATTCAACTCCTAACGCCTTTGATGAAAGCCACACTTTCTTTAGACATATAAAGACCTCCAACTGGACGCGATTCTATAGGACAGCCGCTTTGTGTCTAAGCAAACTGCAGACAACTCCAGAATTAATACCCCTTGATAACGGCACAGACTTTCCTTTTGTTAAGTTTCTCTAGCGTCACCACCCTGACTTAAAACTTCGACTCTGATGCAACAAGAGGGACTCGATTCTTGATTACGGAATTGGATTACATTTGTCGTTAATATCTGCTAACTCGTTTTAGTCAGTTAGACGAAGTTACAGTTGTGCTTATTCTTATTTACTCCCTAAATGGTTTGTTCCTTTGGTCAAACGTGCCGAGAGACTACCGTCCCAAGTGAAGCGAGCGGCTAAGCCGAGTCCCAACGCAGCGCGTGTCTGAATAGAAGCGGCGCCGCGCTCAGGCGGGCAGGCGGGCAGGCGGGCCGAAGGCGAAGCCGGCGGCTGTGTGCTCGTCCCTGTGCTCATCTCCGGTGTAATCGCCGTCTCTTTCAAACAAAAGTATATGCGATCACGCGCTCAGAAGTTAACTGTGAACCCGTTTACTAATTCGACCGATTGAACTCCGGCTGACACAAGTCAAGGTGGCATCAAATGAAATTAGAAAGCCTCACATCACTATGATGGCTGCGTTATTACCCGTCCTGAGCCTCTGGGTTCACTTGATCGGTTTTAAAGGGTTACTATTACCGTCGTGCGTGTTTCTTTTTTTTTTTTCATTGCAGCTATTGGTACTCGGAACTAATAGCTTTTGAGAGAAGAGTCACCTATAATTGGATTGAGGGGATTTGAAATGGATGGGTGGTTAGTTTATTCCTAAAAAGTCAATTTACGATCGCGCCTTTTGACATAAGGCCACTAAAACAATAAAGCATAGCACAACTTCCATGTGTAGATTGCACACAACTCACAGCACAATCGAGAGTGTTAAATGAACACTCAGTGAAGGAGAACTCTTACGTGGAGCGAGTGTTTTCATACATATAAGTACAATAACGCAATTGTCGTTTATAAATTATAAATATTAAATGTGCATCATCAGTGCATTTTCTCACCAATTGTAAAAGAGGAGCTTAGACTTTATATAACATGTCCTTCCATTTTACCTTACTTTCAGAGTCTTTATTTTTGGGTAAAGATTTCTTAGGGCTCACTGATGCTTAAATCTTTTCTCACCATATTTAAAGTTTCTCTCAACCCTTTTCATACGTTGCAGAAATGTTATCTATTTATTTTTTCTCAGACTATTGGGTATTTTGCGGCAAATACACAGGACTTTAAACGTGATGACTTACCCATAGTGTGTGAAATGCCCGTTATATTTTCTACAGGTGCCTCATATTTAGCCCTCTTTGAAATTTCCACCCCGGCCTGTGGAGTTCGCGTGGGATTTTTCTCTCACAGTGCGCTTTTCCACCCACGTCCGCAACAAGGAAGCGTCGCGATAATTGAAACTCTAAGATGGCGCAAAGTGGGCATTTGTGTAGGTATGGAGTCGGCGTTCATGTGGAACTTCGCCCCACCGGGGTCTGATCCTTCAGCTCTGCGCAACTGCATTGGATTAACCGGTAAATGTGGAGAACGTTCAGTACCCACGCATAAAAAGTCATTGTAGAATTAGACAAAAATGACCTCTAATATATCATTTAATGCGCTAATAATAAAATATGGAGAGTACTAGAACATGTGATCCAGGTGAAAAGCAAGACAGTCGTCTAAATGAACTTATAATTCACGTTTAACCGTCAATCACGTCAGTTTTTTTTAAAATATCGATGGCCTGAAACTGAAAACCACAAGGCTGCAGGTCCAGTGCTCACCGTGTGACCCTGTTCTATTTGCCCGATACCAAAATTAAATGAAATATTGTAAAGCGCCTTGATGGCGTCTGTTATAAAAGGCGCCGCATAACGTGTGTTTAACATTTTAAAACGTTTCTTGTGCACACGACAACATTCAAGCGGCCAGAAAGCTAAAACGGCATCAGCATGCGGGACCACCGCCTCACGGCTGGGTTATTCGATACGACCCCTTCTGAATGAATACTACGACCTGATAACGAATCACTGAGTAGGCTGATTAGAGTCAGATGGAGGCGAGTCGTTGGAAGACCCCAGAGATCACCGACTGCATCCGCCTAGAAGGCTCGATTCAGGCACCACCCGTTGCCCCCAAGGTTTAAAGACATACGTGCGGCCCTTTACTCGATGCTACGCTTTAACAACTGCACATCTGTACAAGGAGACCACGAAGTGTCGGGCAGAACGAAATGGCGTTCCGATTGACACCTGATTTAATAATGTTATAACGCATGCGTACTTACATTCAAAAAGTAGATAAGCGTTGGAGCTAAGAAGCGTTATTCTCACTTTTAAAAAAAGAAAGTTTGTTTTGATTCTGAAAAAAGCAAACTATTCTGTTGATTGTTTAATAAGCTGAATGACGCCCTAAAGTTTTTGGATGCGTATCTGGTGCTGGTGAAGTTTAACAGAATCAATGAATGTCACAATATTGGTAATAGTGTATTTGATTAAGGTCATCGCATTTAGCCTTTATTATTTATGCCAGTGTCCACATTATTGCCGTCAGAATGTCCAGGACCGACATTCTATTAGAAATGTTTGTTTTTCACATTCAAAGCTCGCGCTTCTCAGCATAACGAATAATGAATGTGTGTGTGCACACGAAATGTAACGTAAGGTTAATTAATGATGGATGTACGGTCAGTAAAGTGTATATTCATTGTATTCCAAACCTGTTTTTATCATAATTTCATTTTTAGCACCGTGTTGAGCAATAAAAAGTCACCGATTACTGTTGACATTCCTTCATCCATCATTTTTACTGATTTCCGGGCATTTCGGTCAATTCACATTCGCAAACTTTCCAAATACAATATTACAGTTCACTTTTAAGTATAACGGTACAAGTAAAGGAAAAACGAAGTATTACAACGTGGCTCTTGATGAAATTAAAAATATAGTATAATTGTAAGAGAAATTTTACACAACTACGTAACGGCACGACAGGACGTGGTGGTGTGTGAAACACTTGAATGAGCAGCCGCGGACTTTTTATTACTTTTGTAAATTTCCGAACCTTAAACTGCTGCAAGTCTTAACACATTATTTCCCCCTAAACAGTTAATAGTTTGCATTTTTGCCGTATCACCACCAGTTGCCCGGAATCTGGTGTGGTGTACCTCATAAAAATGAAACATCAGTACAGATGTATAACATGAACAGAGCAGTAAGCTTCATTCTCCTGTGAAATCTGATTGATGGCAGAGCCATTTCTGTAAACGGCGCTACATGAAGTAAAGACTGGCCGGTTGATTCAGACTGGAACTTAGCGTTAATAAATCCACATCTTGTTTGCATATAATTAACATTTTCCCTGATCCGTTATTACCATGCAGCGATAATAATAAAGCGCGAATGACTGCATTGTAACATTTAGTACAGAACACCCAGTGGCTTCTCAATCTATTCAATATAAAATATGAACAGCCACAATCATCCACTGAAAATAACAGCCTGTTATTTTCAAGAAGCTCGTATCTTCTCACGACTTAAAGAATTAATAATAATCCATGGAATTTGGGAGTGAATTGCATGTTTTTACAGCCTATGGCAAATCACTCTAAAAAGAAAAGGATTGGCATCGACATCAGTAAAGTACAGTAGTCACCCTGTGGATATATTATAATGTGTTTGATCCTAATTCATTAAAAATGATAGTTTCAAAAGACACTTTAGCCTGATTGTGCCAACATTTTATTCTAAACTATCAAAAGTGCACATCAAGTAACTCTTCATTTACTCCTGTAAAGCAGTCGGAAGTCTGTGCCGCCGTTAATCTTCAGCACTCCTTTGGCTCTCCCACGATCTACCGATTCCTGTGGCTGACGTTTAATTACAAAATAATAATAATGATAATAATAATAATAATAATAATAATAATAATAATAATAATAATAATAATAATAATAATAATAAACGATATTTAGGATGCTATCAGGGATTAGCTTTTCTTCTTCTAGCAGTTTTTAAAAGTGCTATACAATGATAATTAGCAGCAAGTCAAAGTCCGTGTGCGGTGTCCGCTGTTGCATTCTGAACGGACATTATGAATTTAACGGCGGATTAAAACATGTATGGTTAAAAGCTTGAAAAATGATGTGATAAAGTACAAAAATACAAATAAGCTGGAATAACCCTGTTAATGTTAGTTTGTCAACAGCCTTAAAAGTTGTCCCAGAGGCATCCACAGCACAATTAGATGCTGACAGCCGGTTGTATAAAGATAACAGTACAAGTGTTGGCATTTGTAAAGTTAGACGGGTCTGTAAAAGTGCCCTGTGACGTTTGCGTGTATTAAAGACCCCGCACGACGTGCTAACCGTTCAGTTTTAATGCGTGTGCGTGTGTGTTTGCATTAATTGGCCTCGTTTATCTATGGCTGGCTGAACTGCTGTTTCAACGGCACCTTTTGTAAGCACATCGGGAAAGTCTGAACAAAAGTAAGATGAGTGTGCGGGCTGAAGTGTCAGGAACATTAAACCAAAAAATGGTAGAGCACACTCGCTTGCCGAGGGCCCCGCACAGCACAGGCCGATCGGCTGTGGCTGTCCATGCATCAATAATAACTTCCGATTAAGCGCGGCAGTCACGCGATATCTTAAACAAATCAATGCTCGCTGGCTTCAGTGTCAAAGGGGCAGAGAAGCGCGGCTTTCATCAATTATTTAGTATTTGTAAGGTGATATATATTTTATTAATTTATTTTAACCATAATCATTTGGATTTCCTTGTGTTATTTACTATAATAACGTCTGGACAAAACGAAAGGCGTCACATAAAACAAAGAAGGCACTTCGTCTATAGATTCACGTCTGGAATTCATACGGGGTGCTGGCAGAATCTGTGCAGTTTTGGGTAACTTTAAGGCGGCTTCTATAGCTCAGGCTGTTGAGTTAAGTGATCACGACCATCGTTTTAGAAGAAGGATTAATACACGCGGTTTCTTTTCACAATTGTTTATTGTTATTTGGGAAGATGGAAAAGGCCTGCCGCTTGAAGGAACATCTAAAGACAAGAAACGGCATTAATGAAGCAAGAAAATAAAGACTCGTCGGGAACATGAAGTCCATTCTGTTAACACCATATAGTAAGGGTTTACATTTTAACATTTAAGAGTGCTTTATTTCGATAATCTGGTATTTTATTCCCGGAATTTTTTTGTTAACGGACCTACAGGCTTATATTAAGGTTATGTCACTATTGTAAAATCATGTGCATATGTATTATAGTTTTCCTTATTTTAGGCTATTAAAAATATTTCAGCTGTTATCTAGGAACAACGCAAATATCGAGTGCATAATAGCAATTGAGCCTACAAAACAAGCTGATTACTCCAACAGGCCACAGTGGCATTATTTTGGTTTCTAAAATAACAAGATTAGCCTCTATTTTAAATCTACCTGGTGTACATACTAATATACATATATATGCATTTTGCATCTAAATAAACTTCAGATTGTACGTATGTTGTTTATTTAAAGTCTTCCTAGATAAAATAACAATTACAGCAGCAAAGTGTCCCAGTGATTACGCGATGGATCGCCGAGTCCGCAAGTTTTCCCGTCTTGATGTGATGGTAATCGGAGTGGCTGTGAATTAAGACTTTCGGACTGATTCGCTTCATATTGTCAGGTGTCCTAGGCATACTTTATTTTATTCAATTCTACATACTACTGACTTTATTGAAATTTGATAGTGCAGATCTTAATAATTACAGGCACCTCCTCATGTGAGGAGTGCGGCCCAGAAAACACGAGTTGATTCAAAATGTAGGGCGACTGTAGGAACAAATTTGGTCAACAAAGTCGAATTCCATTTGATAAATGTTTATTTTCAATATTGTTCTATTTTGTTAAAATGTGGTATAGTAAGCTTTTTTTTTTTTTTTTGCTCACGTGTTTACACAACAAATAAAAATACAACGAAAAGTGCCTTCGTCTCAAGGCGGTGCATTTCAACAACATTGTATTTAAAGTTAACATGTAACAGAACAGAACTCGTTATGGCCTTTTATATCCAGCATGTAAACATATTAAAGGGAGAGAGTGCGCTACATGAAAACTGATCTGCCTCAGTCCGAGCTATTAATAAAACGTTAAGACTTATAGTTTACATCATACCTTCTCGCGGTTATTCTCAGTCTATACGGTACCTTTCAAACCAGCTATCCATCACGCTTGTCCATTGGTTGACAAATATCCACTAATGATTTTGTACATCACATACTTGTCAGAAGAAAATTAAAAGTTGCCTTTCTGGAACTGTTCCTGAAAGAAGTACAGGCGTCTCATTTTAGGAGCCCAAGTCGACTAAGTTGGACGACATCGGGTTAAGGATGGCCTCGTGCAAAGTGTGGGGGTGCATGGGATCTGAGGTGGGAACCGGGATGGCACTAGGACCTTGGGGGGGCGCTAGGCCGTGCAGAGTCTGTAGTCCAGAGTTCGTCGTCAGGAGCAAAGCCGGACTTGGCGAGGTGTGATCCGGAGTTCCCGAAGGAGTCTTCTCGTCGTCCGAGCTCCCCAAAACAGTTTTATTTCCATTCATGGAAGAAGTCAATGGGTTGTGACTGTTGGAGTTTGAGTTCTCGTTATTTTCCCTTAGGGGTGGAAAAGAGAGAGAGAGAGAGAAAGAAAAAAGAAATGAGAATCGTATAACTTAACTTTGACCTGCAAGGTTTTAAATTACAAATAACCCGAGTGAAGAGAACTGCTGATTGACTGTCACGCTGGCTATGATTTGTGCGGGAAATCAATGTGGAAGGAAAAAGCAGCGCCATACGCACCCATGCAAAGAGCCTCGTCGCAGTCACTTTAATAGTACGTGCATTTATCACTGGCAAAAATGGATTAGCGAGGTACTGGAATGTACAATTACTAACTACCACATCGTCGCACTTGTGTGCAGTTTATTTAAAGTCATTGTTATCAAAACCCACAGCGACCTGTATATACATTAGACGTGTGTGTATATAAATGAAAAGTAGAATTAATTCGACATTTTGACGATCTGTCAGTAACCTACTCTATATTCATCTATACAGTAACCAACCCACTGTGTCAATTGACTTAAGTACTCAGCAGCCTTTGAGGTGGGCTAGTGTCCTGTTCAGTGGTACAGACAGCAGCCCCTCCCCACAGCTTTGAATTGGATCAGCAGGTAAGAAACTCGGTGGGCAGATAACGCACCTGTGCCTTATTAAAACGGATGGACTGTCGTTATGTTCTTTTCTGTAACGTATGCTAGAACTGACAGGGGAAACCGCGAGAGAGAGAGAGAGAGTGTGTGTGTGTGTGTGTGTGTGTGTGTTTTTAAATCTTACCCCGAAATTACAAGTGACAACTGGCAACCCGGATATTCAGGAAAATAAAAAGTTTCAGCTATGACCAAAGATAGTTAATAGATCCCTCACTAATAGTTGTTAAGAAATATTTAAGTGGTTTAGGCAATGTTAATGAAACCATCGTTACTTGAGCCTTAAACGTTTTCTTATTTAACCCGTCTGTAGAATTCCCAGGTGAATGGTAAAAGTCGTTGCTTTATTGCAGAGCACACACGGATTAGTTATAGACGGTGTTTAATAAAATGGTAAAATCCAGAAAAAAACACTGCACGTAAACATCTATCTATCTATCTATCTATCTATAATATATAAAATATATCATAGATATAAACACAAAAAACTCACACTATATATATAGACACATATATATTTATGTTAAATATATATAATATATAAATATTATATAAATAAAAACACAAAAAAACTCACACTGTATATATATATACACATATATTTATATTAAATATATATAATATATAAAT
>JANRMT010061414.1:17314228-17326901 GCA_026402145.1 Polypterus bichir lapradei
TATATATATACACATATATTTATATTAAATATATATAATATATAAATATTATATATCTAAAAACACAAACAAACTCACACTGTATATATATTATTTTTGGAGGGCCAAGAAATTGCTGCGGTATAAAAACAGAACGATAGATGCTATAATTTGCACCGTTCCGGGTTTCAGGCATGAGCTGGATGCCTTTGGCAATTTCCGCAACGTGATACCCTTAGTTTTTAAAGAGCACCTGACTGCTGCACTCTATACTTTTCATCTTTTCAATTATAATTTACAAAATGCAGCGTTTATACTTTTAAAACCACGCTTAAATACAAACTTGCGAAGAAGTATGTTTGCTTCATGTGGTGCTCAGCTCAAATCACTGCCTTTGCAGTTCAAGTTCAAGAGCGCCTATTCATTTCATAAAGTCTTTGTAGTTAAACTCAAGAGAAAAAAAAAAATACGGAGTGCCCCCGGGGGGGGGGGGGGGGGGGGGGGGGGCAGCCATTACACGGACTCACACACAAAGGGCCCATGTGTCAAAATATAACTGTGCAGCGCTGACCTTATTAATATAAGAGAATACTTTTAGCTAGATGACCGCACTCGTGATGAATCTCAGCTATTTCAAAAGAGAAACAGAATGCGTTGCACTTGTTGACAACACAAAAGAATTACAAAGTGGTCCCTCAAGTTTACAAGATACTGAAAAGCGCATTTTCAAATTACCAGTTAATACAAGTCTGTAAAGTTAATACAGATCGTGTTAAGTTTTACATTTTCTACAATGTTTTGGATCTTCTTCCCCGATGTCTCTGGCTCCTAGTTTTCAGTTCAGGATTGCACGTAAAACGAAACTGGATGGAGCTCCATATCACTGCTATCCTATTTTTAGACCCAATGGACAATCAATTTATATATATATATATATATATATATATATATATATATATATATATATATCTCACCCCACCACCACCGCCAGGATAAGAGCAGCTCGGCGAAATTCGGGATGCTGAGTTTGAAAAGATTTTACTTACTCGTACCTTTCCTTGGCTTCGGCTGCCCGGTCTCTCTGCCGCCTGTTCTTGAACCAGTTGCTGACCTGGGTGGTGGTGAGGCCAGTGGCCTCGGCTAGCTCTCTTTTCTCGCGCGGGGACGGATAGGGGTTATGGGTGTACCATTCTCTCAGGACGCTGCGGCTTTTCTCCTTAAAACAGTAGCTGGTCTCCTCGCCGTCCCATATGGACCGGGGTAAAGGGAACTTTCTTCGCACCCTGTACTTGCCTACAGCCCCCAAAGGGCGACCGCGTAGTTTCTCTGCTTCGATGTAATGTGCCTTTAACCACAGTTGCTGAAGCTTTGGGTGATTGTGCGGGGAGAACTGGTGGCTTTCCAGTATCTTGTACAACTCGCGGAAATTGCCTCTGTGAAAGGCTACTACTGCTTTTGCTTTAAGGACACTCTCGTTTTTGTGAAGATGTTCGCAAGCAGGCAGTGACCAAAGGAAACGGCCGAGACGTTCAATGTTCCCCCCTTGCTGTAGTACCTCACAGACGCAAGCAACTTGCTCCTGCGTAAAGCCAAACGTAGGAAGCATAGACATGATCACCTTTCTTCTGACTTCTTACAAACTAAGTCATCCACCCGTCAGTGAAAAAGGACCGAATCTTCCTCGGACGTCTGCTTTGCCTGGAGACAACGAAAGTAAAGCTCGTTTTAGACCCCGACTAAGTCCACGGGAGACGCTTCAGACTTTCGAAATGTCCTCTTGGAAACGACTTTGCAGATAAGTCACTCCCTTCTAGTTGTTTCGGGACTAACTTCTCAAATAAATCTTCGCTTGCGGCGAACTCCTTTTTCTTAGCAGATTCAACATAACTTACTCTCCTTACACTAGTCCCTCGCTTGTTTTAATAATATTATTCTAAGCTGGCAAGAAAGCGATCGTGCGGGCTGTGATTGGTTGGTTATCTGACCCAGGGATGGTGAGGATAAGACAATAGTTTTAGTCAAATTATTTGCCATGGTTACGCTGTCATTCAAAGTAACCCGATACGCTTTGAGGTGGCTCCCTGGCAGAGCTGACAGATTGCTCTCCTCCACTAAGAAAACGCCTACCGCTTGAAATATCACTGGGAGAAATGTGCAGCTTAATCGCCGCCCAGAATATCCACAGAGGGCGGTGATGCTGTTTGGGGGTCTTTCCACTTCGGGTAGAGTGGCGCTACATCTCAGATCGCTGCAATGTTGCTATTCAAACCCGTACGGTGTAAAAACAGCAGGGCGAAACTTTAAAAAAACACATACTACGCTGTCACGTGTTGTTGATCTAACACAAAAATGCCATCAGAATAAAACTTAAAAGAATGAAATATTGGTTGCAGTAAATTGCAAGTACCAAAATGGCCGCTTCGGATTGGCCAGTCTATTCATCACAAATCTTTTTGCTATGTATATCAGTTTATGGCGGGGCGGTTTGGTGTGATATCACGTAACTGTGACATGGGACATGTCATCAACTGGTTCAATATTTACATTTTCTTATCTATAGCAACAACCGATGTATAAGAGAATGAAATGTAATAATTAAATCCACAATCATATTTCGGAACTTTGCCGTTTCGCTCCTGTTACACCTAACCAACCCAAACTTTTAAAACGTATTGCAGACCCCTTTAATAAGCGTGGCATGAGCAAAGAACGGCCATAACCCAAAGATTCAAGTCAGTTCCTTCGTTCATCCACCCAATTTGTGAGCCATCTTTTCCAATACGGTTTCGTCGGCGCTCTACGCCAATCCTGACAGCATCGATCGTAAGGCAGGAACTCATCCTGGATGGGACGCCGCCATTAATAACAAGACATAATGACAACGAAAGGTAAATTTCAAGTGAAGATTCTCATTTTGTGCATGCCTGTGTTGTATTCGGCATTCAAAATACACAGACACGAACACGAAGATACATTATTATAAGCGGTAATATTTCAATTGACCGTTAGTGAATAATTACTTAATGCAGCTGGAGAGCCAGAAGTGCAGCTGAACTCACGGGGCTTATGTGCAGAACGCGCAGAGATAGGTGCGACACTTTGAACCGTTTGTTTCTTTCTTTCTTTCTTTCTTTCTTTCTTTCTTTCTTTCTTTCTTTCTTTCTTTCTTTCTTTCTTTCTTTCTTTGTCTGATATTTAAGAATTTTAAACTATTGTTTCCGTCCTCAACAGCAATTGATATTAACGTTATCCTCTCTCACCTTCCGAAGGCACGTACTGTAGATTTGTATTCGTATGCATGACGCTGGGCGTGCACACGCTTGTGCTTGTCCTAGGAATGGCTTCCCGTGCAGGTTCGGTTTCTCCCCTCAGTCCAATATGCTTCTTCTGCCTTGTTATTTGTAATGTAAAACAGGCCGAGTGAGGAGCATTTAGGATTGTATTTCTTGAGTTATCGTATATGTTAATGAACCCACCATAATTTATTGCCTCTTGTTCAGATATTAATCGCCTTTGTGAAACAAGATATTTTTTTCCATCATTTGAAACATCTTGATTGGAATTACTGACGAAAGTTCTAAATGTCTGTACTTAATGTTATGCGATATAGTTTATAGCACTGAAACAGAAAGAATAGAATATGTGTGCAAACTGAGAAAGCATAAACACTCATTCTGGAATACAACATCAGCTTGAAATGTCTCTGACTTTCTTTGCCTTTCATGGACAATTTGTGTCTTACTTTGTTTCGTGTGATCCTTACAGCGCAGCGTAATTATACCTGATTATAGACTTTCATCTTCCTTTGGCACTTCAGATCTCGAGCTTAATGACACTGTAGCACACCGCACAAAAAGATTAACAGTGTTGTGGGTAAAGGGAAGTTTAGAAATGCTTGCATCTCTTTAAAACGAAGACGTCAGGCGGCGACGAGAGATAAAAAGGTGTCTGCGTTCTTGATCTTTTGGAGTCACTGTCTCCGCTTCTGATTTCTGCAGCATCCTCGAAGAAATGCGTGACTTTTGGAAGCGGGGAAATCCGTTCAGGGCATCGTCGGATCTGAAATCTCTGGGCAGCGACATATGGCAGGTTCAACTATAGGTAAGTAGATATTTAATATTTTTAAAAATATATTAGACATGAGGACGCTGCATATCTTGACAATATCGAGAACTAACTGCCTACCGATTAGCCAACGGGATCACAACCTTTAACCTGTCACGTGGTCGGCGGTTTGCTGTAGCCTTAACTTCCCTTTCATCAAAAAATAAATAAAAAAGCATTCCATCGACAGACATAAATGCTGTCTTAAACTAAATTTGTGACGTTCATCAAAAGTCGATTTTGTTTTGTAAAAGTACTCAAATTTATAGTGATTTTTTTCCCGCAAAAGTAAATTCCCGAACATTATAATCAGATATGCGTTTATCCTTGTCGAACATCTTCACACAAATGTAACAGAATTCCACGAAATAACTTTTCATTTTCAGGTTCGTTTCCTTTAGAGGATATCTGAATAATTAAGAATGTAAACTTGAAGATTTCTATCGGCTTATTCCATTCTATGCATTCATTCTCGGGTAACAAACTTTCTGCGCTTTTGTACTAAAAATGTTATTTCTTAGTGAAGTGGTGTAAATACTTTAGACTTTTAAGGAATTGACACCAACTCCTGAATTATTTATGTACGAATGGATTTTCTTTGGCTTAGTAGTCGTGTACGGATAATTAATTATAGGTGTGCAAATAGGCTTACATGAAAGGTGAACTGAGTTTGACATCCTCTAGGATTTACTGCGGACGTGTTCGGCCCTTGATGGCTATCAGATCATGAAATTTGGCATTAAGCTCCTCACTTTACACACTGAATGTTAAAAAAGCGGGTGCTGGGACTGATTTGGCACATTTAGGGATAGACAAAGCTTCTCTTTCTGAATGTTCCTTATTACACCGGGCAACAACGAGGAATTATTGTGCCATAATTGTCTAATTCTTTTATTATTGTACTTTCGGCAGAACATTTCAGCATTCCGAATGAACATTTACGGGCGTATAAGAACCGAGTAGTTCGGTGCTGAGGTGTCACCCGTTGCACGGCTGCTCTCGGGTCCTCCTAATTTGGGATCCTGAGGTGGTTCGTCGTGAGGTGGGTGCAGCAACGCGAGGTATCAGTGCATACCCCACCCTCCTCCTCCTCAGTAGCAGTTTAATATATTCTTATTCAGCCTCTCGTAAATTTTCGAGCTAGACTATTGTAAATAACAAAAACACATTGAAATAAAAGCACATTTTAAAACCAATATGTTAGGGACAATGTAACATTTATTTGGATAACAGAGTATGTGAGGTATTATTTTTAGTTAGCAAATCCCTGGGTCCGATTTATTTTCCAGAATAAATGAATAGAGAGTGGCGTAACATGAAACATGTGCCCATAAAGTGCTTTCTAAACGGATCGCCACTCCCTGCTCTCATATTCGGTTATCTCCGTTCAATCTGAGGGAAAAGCAACCCAATCCAATCTGAACTGGATTCGCACCGTGCAGCTGCGCTGGGGTTATAAACCATTTCAAGAGAAACCGAAGAAAGCAGCCCGCTGAGTGCTGGCAAGTGCTGCTCTGCGCACTGGTGTGCATTACGCCAGGCTTTGCTAGGAAGGAAATACATTTTTCAATTTCTGTAACGAAACTGCACTATTTCAGACAAAATGAAAGGACAAAGTGCAAACGTCTCTGTGTCACCTGGCAGCTCAAGAGTGTCTTGTAACTTATTTAGCGGTCCTAGGATTGGATTTAACAGAGAAATCCCCCAAGTGGTAATTCCGTAACACGCTTTTATGAACTTAATGATGTATAATAAAGATAAACATCCAATCAGCGCCTCGTTCATCTGGAGCATGTAAAACTGATTAAACACGATTTTGTCGGCAATGTGCCGCAGGTGACCGTGAAGAGTTCCATCAGACTTTGAGGCCGTTTTCTGGGAGTCCCCGGAGGGACGGGATAAATGGTGATATGTGCCTCACTCTGACAGTATTTGTAAACGTCTTGTTTCCCCAAATAGCGTTGACGAGAGTTTCGCCAGGCCCGCGTAACCAGTCCGAGCGGTGATTATGGCACTTCTGATGAATGGGGATCACGTTTCTCTTAATAGCTGCCCCCTGTTTTTACAGCCTCCCACGGCCTCACCCGAGAGCTGGCCGGCTCGACCTGCACTAATTGGGCAGATTGTTCCAAGATGTCGTGGACGAAGGACTGGCAATATCTGGGACCTCAGCCGAGTCCAAACCAAAAGGGTCTGCCCATGAATACACCTGTTGTGTGCTATCACAAAGCCTATGTGCCTCCAGACCGAGCTCTGCCCGTGGTGTTAATACCTGCTAGGTTTTAAAGTAATATTCCCCGTGTTTCTTTTCTAATTCCCCCGTGGATATTCTAATGGGAACTAGTGACTATGGTGCAGCGCACACTGGAGCGCTAATTATCTAGTAGTGTCTATCAAATGTCGTCCAATCGAGCAGCATGTAATTAGTTCAGCGAACTGTTGATTTTTCATTTACTGGATGAATTACTCTGGAACTTCTTATCAAGGACGCCAGTTACAGACGATCTTTCTTGACCAGTTGAATATCTAAACGACCACATTATGGAATTAGACGCCGTGAAAAAAATAAGTTTGAAGAGACCGTGACGAGTCTTTGGAGAATATTAACCCTTCCTCGTATAATATTCGCTTGATTCAGATATGACGTGAGAACCGACAGTCTAGCAAAGGACAGGCAGGGGAAACCCCGGACGAGATGTCAGTCCACCACGGGACATGGTCTCCTGCACATGCGCACTCCGCAGCGCAGCTAAAAATTAAGCAGTCAAAGCGGTTCATCAGTGAGATGCCATAGGGGAACCTTTTTTTTTTTTGTTCCCACAAGAACCGTCCACTTGGAGGTTCAGGAAAGAACCCCGGTGCATTTAGATCCATAGCGCGATCCATAAATATCCCTGAATAGATTACCAGTTTGTGAGATTCCAATGGAATCCTGATTCCATAAGAATTCTTGCTGCTTTCGGTAACTCAGGCTGAGTTCAGGCGTTCTTGTTCCGACAGCGTCCTGTTGTATACATTCAGGATTTTGGTTTTTAATCGATTTGTCCGTGGCACAGTGGTACACTCCACTAATGAGACCAGAGTTCATGGCCCAGGTCCTACCTGCGTGGAGTTTGCATGTTCTCCTTACGTCAAAGTGGGGTTCGTTCCACATTCCCAAGACCTGAAAGTTAAGTGCGCTGGCGATGCCGAACTGGCCCGAGTGCATCCGCCGTGTCCTGGCCATTGTTCCTGCCTTTTGTCCTATGTTTGCTGGGATGGGTCCAAGCCCCCAGCGATTCTGCTCTGGATCAAGTGACCTTAGAAAACGGTATGGGCATATTATTAACCTTTTTCAAAAGCCGAAGAACCAATTTTATATGAAAGGAACCCTGCCCAGAATTATTTATCACCCATTTCTTCTACGGCGATGTCCTTAAAGTGCCATTTTGGAACCAGTGTTCTTTAAGATTGTGGGTCAATGTAGACTTACCAGTCGGCCTCGCAGCACGACTTTGATCTGAAAGGCTACTATCTACCCTGGAGCACATCCCATAATTAACGCGCTCCTGTGCAGAACTGGTGCCCGCCTTGCACCCACTACTTCTCACAATAGCCCAATATTCCCGTCGATCCGGACCTGGTAGGGAATACAATGAGAGGAAGGGCTAATTATATTAGATATGTGAGTCGCTATTCTTTGAAATGGAAGAACTGCGGGATCTGACGCTAAATTTAATTTCTATAACCAAATCCTTCATTTCTCCTTTCCGAGGAAAACCTCCACTCAAAAATGATCTATTAATTCAATCATGGAGAGCGGTCCCACACAATTAGTTTCAGTAATTTTAAAATGAAACATTCTTTTTAAGTTGATGCATTCACCTTATTTTCGGAAAACATAATATAGTTAAGGTAAATTAAATAAATGTCTTTTTGCAGTATTAGAGTAATTGAATCCCTTTCATTAAACCTAAATTGGATATGTTTATTAAATATTTCTGTAGCTGATTATGTATATTTTTCTTAAGTCAATCCAACTAAACCTTATGCGAATGAAAACTGTGGACGGTGTTGCGACTTAATCAAAGCATAGGACACAAAAAGTGGGTTGGGCACGTAGTCCTTCACTTATTACAGCAGAAGGCAAACAAGTTCTGTTTTGGTCGAATTCATTTTTCGTGTAAGTATTGGAAACAAAGAAAACGATGCCGTTCTGATGTGTGCAACGTGTATCAAAAAAGTGTCGGTAGTTGACTTCCATAACCCCGCAAAACCCATAGCATTTGGGGAAAACATTAATTTGCTAAAAGTTTGTAACTTTTTTTTCAAAAGTATTCATTTAGAACGAAAAGGGACAATTCTTAATGCAAAAGATCATACTTTGTGCAAATCTGGGATAGTCCTAAACATAAAACGTTATTATATGAAGTTAAATCAACTTAGATTTAACTGTGTAGACGAAACATTGGAATGCCACGTTTTGAGGATTGGAAAATTGTTAATTTTGAGAAAGATTAACATAAAATAAGTGAGTAATGACAGACAGAATATGCTTCTATTGAAAGAAAATATTCTGATTAATTGTTTAAACCTAAATTAGTTCTTTAGCGTGACATGTACTAAATGTAAGTCAATGTAACTAGACAAAGTTATGTAATGACAGTAAACATAAATATTTTAAATTAATCTGAATTAAATACATACATTGAACATCCTCGATAATATATTTTTTGAGTGTATAGAAAGATGTTTGTGTGCAGACCACAGGTCCTCCAATGTTTCATGAGATTACTTTTGAATCAATTCTGTCGTCCGACATTACATTACAGTCTACGTGAAGGCAGCCCTTGTGCCGGAGGGTGCAGGTACGAGACGGGCGCGCACTTGTGAATGTGTTCGGGGGGCGTCACGACCACCTACACGAGTTTGTCATGGACAGGGAGGCTTTAATCACAACGCTGTAATTTCTGACAATATTTCTTAGCAGCCGATGTTTATTTTGCTCCTTCCTCACAGAGTCCAACATTTTGATGGATGTTTTAAGAACAAATTAATTAAATTATTAACAGGGTAGGCTTCTTTAAAGTATTATAAAATCAAATTATGGACTTCTACTAACCCGTCTAAATTAACAGATCCAGTGACATGCAGCCTATAGCCGAGTCCTTCATTACTCCCAACCAGACGGGCAGGCAACTCTCTTAAAAATAAAAGTGACAGGGCGAGGCCACGGGGGCTCTATTTTGATTTCCACAAGAACCATCCACATAAACTATCCAGGAAGAATCTTTGTTTTAGATCCATTAAAGATTCCATAAATAGCCATGAATAGATAACGGATTTGTCAAACACTAATGGATTCCTGTTTTTAAAAGGGATTTTATTTCATATTATAACACATAAATTCAGATTTTCTAGAACTATCATCATCCAACTATACTTTAAAGATATCTGTTTTATCAGCATATTAGGAACCTTTCTAAAAGCTAAAGAAACAATTTCATATGCAAAGAGCAGTTCACAGAATGACGTGGTTATCTGGCCAGCAGTGGCTTTAAGATGAACCACACAATCCAGCAAAGTGTCATTAAAGTGCCGTTTTTTTACGATTTTCTGCAATTTAATTGAACGTCGGTGCGCGCGCATGACTGAGTACGTGTGCGTGAGTGTGTGTCTGGGTGAGTGAATGCGTGTGCATGTGTGTGTGCGCGAGTGAGTAAATGCGTGTGCGTGTGTGCGCGTGTGCATGTGTGTGTACGCGTGAGTGAGTGCGTGCGCATGTGTGTGTGCTCGTGTGAGTAAATGCATGTGCGTGTGCATGTTCGTGTGTGCGTGAGTGTGCGCGCGTAAGTGTGTGTGTTTTGGAAGGGCGGGTGTGCGTGTGTTCTCTGACCGACTGCAATTAACTCCGATTTGGCATCTGCTTTCCCGACAGCTCCAAATAAGAGGTGGAGGAATGGATCTCCGTGAAAAAGCGCGAGTGTTTTTTAAATAAATCCTTTATTCTTTAAATAGGTCACATATCCTAATACATATTAACTTACCTTCTTTGAACGCCTGAGGCTGTCCCGAATGAGATATACTGTACGTTCATATAATGAAATGACGAATTAATATTTATGAAGTATTATAAAACTTCCCCTTGTGCCAATGGCTCCATTATCACTTTTCTTTTACAAAGCAGCAATTTTAAATGACAAGATGGGGGTGATGTGGAATACAATCGGTGTCAGCGAGACTAATGTTGTCTAATGCTACAATCTTATGGGAAGATTTGCTCAGATTTACCGTCATTTTCGCACATCTTCCCTCCAACATCCGTCTTACTATAAAAGATACTCGCTTTTCACTTAGGCGGTTATTGTACACCTGCGCTTTGATTCCATTGACAAATAAAACACCTTCGGCTCCCGGACTGCGCACTGCCCCAGTGACCTCCTTATTAACACTGTCGTATATGCAGTCTGGGCAGTAAGCATCGGAATCTCGGGAACCACAAAAAGACAGAGTAATATGACAGCTGTATGTGGTGTAAGGAATGGCGCATCCTTCGCATTAAGTTAGGCAAATAGACTTGGCTACAATTGTGATTTGCCACCTGCCGGGTTCAGCGTTGTTCAGGTGAAGCTTGTGTGGCTGTCAGAAGAGGCTCACCGTCTCTTAATAAGTGTTGTTTCGCTAAGAGCCATTCATTTATTTAATATCCGATCACTCCTATTTTTTCAGCGCGCCTGTGGAGGTGGAATTGGGTTAAGAGATCTGGGTTGCATGGCAGGAGGTGTTCTTGGATGGGATTAGTCCCTCCCAAGTCAAACGTGCGCAAGCTCGCTGACACTTCGCCGGTTCAGATTTGCCGACGTGGAGAAATGTCGGTGGAATGTCGACTAACCCGAGAAAGCCCACGCGACAGGTGAAGAACATACAAAGCCCACCGACGAGTACTTGGCCCACCTATAGAAGCAGACACTCAAACGCGCTACCTACTGCACCACCATGTTCAGTAGAAATATTTATCATTTTAAGTCTAAATAGTTCTAAGACGCACTAGTGTTCAATATAACAACACATTTCACTAAATCCAAGTATTTAAATTGTTAAAGTATATATCCATCCATCTCCTAACTACAGGGGTCTGCTGGCGTCAGTCCCAACCTACACCGGGCGCCAGCCCATCGCAGGGCACACACACGGGACAATTTAGAATCGCCTAACCTTTGGGAGGAAGCCGGAGTAAACCCACGGGGAGAACATGCAAACTCCACGCAGGGAGGACCCGGGAAGCGAACCCAGGTCTCCTAACTGCGCGGCAGCAACACTACCCACTGCGCCACCGTGCCGCCTTCAAGGATATAATTTATTCTAAATATATTGACCTACTTAATTATAATTTTTCTATCTTGCTTCGGTTACCAACGTTTAAAAAAGCTCATGATCCTCTACACCAGCGGGGGCTTTATTAAAACTGTAACATTGGGCTTGCCTGGGCCACTCATATGTTCGCCCCGTTCATATTGGTGTTCTATAGGGGCGCCCTGTTTCCCCACCTCATCTCAAAGATTGGCGGCATTAATGTGTGCTTGCGCCGTTCCCGCTTAGTTGTTGTATTGCGCCCAGTGTTACTAAATGAAGATTCCACTTGCATACACTGAGAAGGACATTTAATGGATGGCCGTTTTTTTTTTTCTGATCATCTGGAGACTTTGCTTGAAGCATTGGTATCTGATGGCCCCGAAAGCATATTTGGATTTTGACCCAGTTGCTGATCTCTTGGAGTTCGAAGTCCTTCTGGCTAGGTTTTCTCCTGCCAGTTTCCTGTGGCCACCCCAAAAGACTTGAGAGCAGAGCTGATTGGTGGTTCCGTATTGGTGGGTGACTAGTGGTTATGAGTGTGCTGTGTGATGGGCTGTCCAGGGGTGGTCTGTGTCTACAGTACCAGTGCTCAGGCATGATTACTTAGTCAATTTACATCACCTCCATAGCCAGGATGGCACAGCAATGTCTTCACTGGTGGCTGAAGAGTACAAGCCTACCTCCCACCATTTTCATCACATAGAGGCACCATTGAGAGCATTCTGACCAGGTCTATCACTCTCTGGTTTGGAAACTGCAGTGTGCCTGACCGTAAAGTCCTACAATGGATAGTGCACACAGGGACCTCTCTGCCTTCCATAAAATACATCTTTATAAAACATTGCATCTGCAAAGACTATAGCATTGTGAAAGATCACTCCCACCCATCCTGTATGGTCTCTTTTTCCCACTTCCTTGAGACAATATAGTATCTGAACAAGTTTTGGCAGGTTCTGTAACAGCTTCTACCCCATGGCTGTCCAGACTCTGAACTTTGTGCTGCTCCCCCCACCCTCAGATCTGCTCCAACACTCTTCAAAATAAAGTCGGGATTTTGAAGTTTATGATGCACCATCTGTTGGAATGAAAAATGCAATGCATTTTATTACAAAAAAATGTTTGTGATGCACCATCTTTCGGAATGATAGAGACATAGCAACCAGACAGACACAGATACACAAACACATCCTTTTAAATGGATAGATAGATAGATAGATAGATAGATAGATAGATAGATAGATAGATAGATAGATAGATA
>JANRMT010061414.1:17339885-17368382 GCA_026402145.1 Polypterus bichir lapradei
CTATCTATCTATCTATCTATCTATCTATCTATCTATCTATCTATCTAATAATAGTAATAATTAATCTATCTATCTATCTATCTATCTAATAATAGTAATAATTATCTATCTATCTATCTATCTATCTATCTATCTATCTATCTATCTATCTATCTATCTATCTAATAACAGTAATAATTATCAATCTATCTATCTATCTATCTATCTATCTAATAATAGTAATAATTATCTATCTATCTATCTAATAATAGTAATATCTATCTATCTATCTAATCATAGTAATAGCAGTAATAATAATAAATATAATAATAATAATGATAATAATAATAATAATGTTTTATTTATATAACTCTATTTCCATGCTCAAAGTGCATATCTATTAATTCAGTGCTTGAAGTTAAATCAATTTACTGTCCGTCTTTTATTTATGACAATACAGTTACGTTCAAACAAATAACTGGGATCGTCCCCCATGAAGGTTTCAGATGAGGTGCCAGTATGCCGTGGTGTGCTGGGCTGGTAATATCACTTGAAGAGAGGACAACTGATTAAATGAGGGAATTAAAAGGGCAGGCTCAGTCAGTAGACATAATAGCAAAGGAGAGAATGTAAATAAAACGGAGTGCCATTATGAACAAAGCTACACATCCTCTCCATGACACTAACACTGAGAACCTTCAGGCAACAAATTATGCTGCAAAAGTGTGTCAAGAAACAGCACTGGGGCTCCTTTATACCAACAGTAATATATCTTCGTAATGTCTCACTGGGACTGGGACTGCGAAGCCCGACATTTTCTTTCTTTGTCATTTTCTTCCCTGACAGTGTTAGCACTGTTGCTGTCTTTCTAAGGCAGTGTTCTTCTGCATGTATGACATTTGCATGAGGTTACGAGTTTTTCCATTTTTAATTTTAACAAGTAATTTTGCATTAACTTTAGCCTTTTCACATTTCACTTTTCCTGGAAAGATTTATCTTCATAATTGAATAAGCAAACCTGATTTTTTTAATTTAGTCATCTTCATATGGAAAAGACTTGTGGGTATATGCCGACCTGTTTTTTCCACAATGATGTTTAAGCCAATCCAGTTTATCTACACATGAATTAAATTCCTTCTGACATTTAACAAGGCGTTCTTGTCTTTTCGTGAGTACATTTTTCCTTGGAGTGCATTAATATTATATATTTGGTTAAGAAGGGGTCAGAGGTTGGACAGCGAGGTCAGACACTAACACAAAGCAGAGAATACTGCTGGTGAAAGACTTCTGCTACAGCATTCCTTGTCTGTGTATCAACTTTCCTTTAATTTTGCCAGAATTGTTCATTTTGCGCTTTTTATATGCCGTGTTTGTTGAGTATATTACCTGATTACCAGGAAATAAGCTCAAAATGGGATACTGGAGACATAAGTTAAAAAAAAAAACTTTTGATAAAGATGTCCTGCATAACGTAATCTGTCCAAAACCTAAATCAGCAGCTCAGCACTTTCAGATGAAGCAGAGGGAATCCATGCAGTGGACCTGAACACCAGTCGAGTCATGATTTAGATTTAGATTTTTATATTTAGTTGAGTGTTTAAGGGTGATGGGGTGCCCTGCCTTGCTGTCCCAGTCACTTTTAAAATGACAAGGCTGGCTGTCTACTTGCTGTTGTTTCCCGACCCGATTGCTCAGCAACGTCCCTCTTAGAAATGACAGAGTAGTTGGCTCAATGAATTGATCCACCGGCATCAACGAGTAAAAAACGTTCATATTAGCTGAAAGCCACTGACCTCTTGTCCCCTAATGGCATGTCAACACAGAATAACCATTTCCATTAAAAGTCTAACCTGACCCACTTCTCTACGCTGACAGACCACTTCCACTCGGGTGCTTGCAGCTGCTCAGAGGTTAATAAGGTTTGACTGCCCTAGTGAGCGGCTTCCACCAAACCTCACCACACTTCAGTATCGAAGACATTTTCCTGTAATGGCTTCCTATTGCTGCTCAGTTTCGATTTAAAGTTGTTTTTCTTCCCAACATATCTCCTCTCTGGTCTATCCATTTGTTCCCGAGGATGTCTACGTATGTTCTGGTTTGGCCTGCCTTCGCAATTCTTTTCCTTTCTCCAGGTGAGCTCAGAATGCTTGCTGTTTTTCAGATCTTTCTCCAAAGTTGAGGAATGGGCTTCCCTTTAATGCCCAAAGTTAGTCTTCAGATATTGAAAGAACCACTTGAAGACCCTCCAACCCAGAAGCACTTGAAGGCTGTTTAGACTTTCTAATTCCGCCAGGATACCACATCTCGTCTACATTTAAATGAATAATTTTATCAATATCATTTTTGCGCCCTGCGGTGGGCTGGCGCCCTGCCCGGGGTTTGTTTCCTGTCTTGCACCCTGTGTTGGCTGGGATTGGCTCCAGCAGACCTCCGTGACCCTGTAGTTAGGATATAGCAGGTTGGATAATGGATGGATGGATATCATTTTTGTGTTCTGCTCCGTCTTGGTCACTTGACCATAACGTATATTTGAAAATTGAGCATTGGCACCGTACCCATGTCAGACATTTTTCTTTCTATTGCAATGCGTCAATCATTATTTGTAAAGCACTTTCAGCTACACTTCTGAGCTTTATATGCAGCAAATAAGTGCTGTTCTGCCCCCCCATTGTCTCCTCTGGATATCTCATGCATGTCCACATCCTATCAACATGAGATTCCTAGGAATAACTGCAGAGCAGAGTTTTCTGCATTAACATAATTCTCTGTATCTTTTATTACCCAGCACTCCTACAGTATATACGGTATGTTTATTTACTTTTTACTTTCTCATATATGAAGTATAGGGAAAGTATTATAATCGTCCAAAAAATCGATGTTGAGATTTTGATGAATCTCGACGTTTTAGACCTCCCTGACTTTCTCGTATATGAAGTGTAGGGAAAGTATTGGAATCCTCTAAAAATTATATTTCGAGATTTTGATGATTTTCTCGATGTTTTAGACCTCCCCGAATTCGAAAATACCATTTCTGAATTTATATCTGTGTGTCTATAAACACGATAACTTGAGTACGCTTTCACTTAGGTCAACCAGATTTTACATACAAGTATTAGGTACAAAACATAGATTTCTATCAACTTTTTGAGCTATTTATGTTAACTGGAAGTGGTACTTTTTTATTCATGCAGCTGCAGAGTCTGATTTATTCAACTTTACTTTTATAATAATTGTTCAATATGTTATTAATTTGTTTGATTTGTTGTTGATGGTTCTTTAATATACATAATATAAAAATATAATCATTGTCTTGCAGTTTACTCTTCAAATATCTATCCCCATATCTGAGTATACGAGAAAGTTGGGGGGAGACCAGTCCCGATTTTTTTGAGTATAGACATCAGGTAAATAAAAATAATAATAATGTCTATATTTGATCTGTTATCTGAAGTTTAGTTTTCCATAATTTGTTCATTATGTGAGACCCAAGTTCCATTTTGAATGTCTCACTGACAACGGCCATTTCATTTGTGTGAGGAACAAAGTAACACAGAGGACAGTAATCTTCAGAGGTGGCCTCCACATTAATGGACACCTCACCGTTTGTAATTGTATTTCACTCCAAGATGTATTCATGAGTGTCAAACGTGTGACTTGAATGATTTTTAAAGACATACTATGGATCGATTTGGAGTAATTCAGCTGCTTTTCCATTTTCTGCTTCTGTCCTCAGTGAGGAAGACCATAACCTGGAAGAAGATCCATAACTTGCCTCAGAGTCTGCATCTAGCCTGCTGCTTAAAATGGAATAAAGCGTCTCCATCACGCCATCAGTTATGATGTGACCAGTGAGGAAGATTTACTGGTGTTGGCCAGACTCCTTTATTTATTTATTTTTTCATTTTTAACTTTTCCCAATGGCTGAGGTTAGCTGAGGTTCCCCAATTTTGGCCTAAATCGTTTCTTTCTTGTTACTCAGGACATGATCCAATGTTTTCAAGTACATTCACCTGTTAGGTTTATTGGGTCATCTTTGTCTTTCGTTTTTAATTTATTTTTATTGATTTTAATTAGAAACAGATAACATTCCATACAGTCAAGACAAATTTAACAAATCAAAGCAAAATTTGAAGAGAGAGGAACCAGCAACCATAGCTACTCTATAAAAGGAGCAAGAAAAGAAGGGTATCCTTTCCCCCGAAATGAAAGCTTATTCTAAAATGTTATTGTTTAGATCCTGCCATATTTTAAAAATGTTTTGAATTGATCCTCTAAGTGAGAATCTGATTTTTTTTCCAGTTTCATGTAGTATAGAACATTGGTTACCCCCTGACTTAACAGTGGTGGGGTGGGATTTTTCCAGTATAAGTGTAAGAGCTAGTAGTGTAGTAAAGGAAATTACAGCTTCTTTTCCCTTTTCCACTTTACGCCCATCTGGGTGTACACCAATCACAGCTGTTAATGGGTTATGAGTGATTGTGACACCAAGGCTGTCTGAAAGGCATGCAAAGAGTTTGGTCCAGAATGATGTTAATTTGGTGCAGGCCCAAAACATGTGGCCTAGTGAGGCTGGAGCTTGATTGCAACGTTCACAGGTTGAATCTTGCCCTGAAAACATTTTGGACAATTTTAATGGAGATAAATCCGCTCGATTAAAGATTTTTAGTTGATTGACTGAATGCTTTGCACATATAGAGCTTGAGTGTATTCTGTGCATGACTGCCTTCCACCCCTTTTCTGAAATAATAGGTGACAGACCTTTCTCCAATGTACTCTGGGGTCTTTGAAAGGAAGAGACTTTAAATTATTTTTATAAATTATAGAGATGCTATCTGAGTCTTCAAGGCTGATCAATAATTCTTCTGGAATAGAACAAGGTGGAAGGTGAGTAAAATCGAGCAAGTTCTGTTTAGCAAAGTTTCTAGCTTGAAAGTAGTGGAGGAATTGTGCTGATGAGAAGTTGTATTTGAAGCGTAATTGTTTGAGACAAAGACATTATCTATGTACACGTCTCTAAGTGTTTTAATTCTGGACATTTTCCAGACATTGAATAGTCTATATGTTTGAGAGGGTGGAAAAAGGTGGATGTTATGTAGAGGTGCAACAGATAAAAGCTTCTCTGTCTTAAAGTGCTTCATACATTGGTTCCATATTCTGAGAGAATGAAGAGTAATTGGATTTTTAGTGTAATGACGGTAGTTTGTATTAACTGGGGCACAGAGCAGGAAATATAAAGAAGTACTGAAGGATTTTATTTCTACTGCAGACCAGGCTTGTGGATATTCATCAATTTGTGTCGATGTCCATGTCTTTATAGCTTGTATATTTGCTGCCCAGTAATAAAATTGAAGGTTGGGTAGTGCCATGCCCCCTTCTGCTTTAGGTCATTGTAGAATTGCCCTTTGGATTTGTGGGTATATCGAATTCCAAATAAATGAAGTTATGATTGAGTCTAATTTCTTAAAAAAATGATTTGTTAATGTATATGGGGGATGTGGGTCATCATTGTCACATCGACAGGGTACTGTGACATTCAGATTTGCATGTGCTAATCAACATACGTAAATGACAGTAAGATGTAAGGTGATGTCTCACTCACTTTAACGTCACAAAAGCTGCATCCTGATCCAAAACAGGTCACACTCCATCAAATCCACCTAGCCCTCAGCCTGAAGAAGAAGCCCCTAATGATGTGTGGGTGCACAGTGAGAGAAGTACCCCAAACCAAAGCGAGACGCGCCCTCACAATCTGCAGTCCGCAGTAAGTCCCAGGTTATCTAACGAACAAGCCTTGGCACTCAACACACTCTAAATTTCTGATGACATTTCCTTCTCATTACCACATAATCAGACCATCATGGCCGCGTAATGTCAAAGAAATTTTTACATGTAAGAATTCACTTTGTTGTGTCAGCATACAGCCTAAGAAAAATAATATTTACAGGATCATATGTCTTCTTTCTTTTGCAAATAGCTCGCTTTTAATACTGTTTCTAATAAGTTGAGCATATAAAATATTCCAGTCTTCACTGAACCATCACTTGTATTTTAATGGCAATGTTTCATCCTGAAAACAAAAGGTATATTGTTCTCAAAAGCCGAGCAAACAACAAGTTCAGCTGCTTCCTTCCTTCCTTACTGAAAACAGTCTAAAGTCTGACTTTTCTCTGTACCCCTAAGTTCTGACAAACACCCGAGTGAATGAAAGAAAAAAGGTGTCCTGATACGGACCCTTGACTTCTCTGCGCTCACTACAGATGTGCTCACTTTGCGGGACGTCTGTCAGGATTTTGGATGCTGCTGAACTTACTTCTGCACTTTCTTTCTGGCTTTTTGTGCATTTTGAAATGTTTACAGTACTGTGTCGTTACTTTTGTGACGTCACCGTGGCACCATTTTGTGTTGCGCTATGAGGTGTTTTTGCCAACATCTTTGAGATTCTAACATGTGACCATCAGCCATGCCACCTTGTACTTCAGAACAGGTCATCCACCTGAAGATAAGCTTGTTTGAATCCAGTCAGTATTGGGGAGGATGACCATCTAGGAAGAGGTTGGATTATTACTGTAAGAGGTGTTGGTGAGACCAGCAGGAGGCACTTAGCCTGTGGTCTGTGTGTGTATCCCAATGTCCCAGTGCAGTGACGGAGAACACTGTGCTGTAAAAATCATGCTGTCCTTCGGATGAGACATAAAACTGAGGTGCCGACACTCTGTTGGTCATAAAAGATCCCTGAGCATCTTCCAAAAAGAGCAGGGTGTTTCCTGATATCCTGGCTAAACTGCCCACCTAAGTCTTGTCCTTTCTGGGCCCCCTAATTGTGCCCTGTCTCTAAATGACTAACTATGTTACCCCTTCACTACCCGTAAACGCCAGAAGTGACTCTACTTCACTGGCCCCTTGAGCGAGGCCCTTAACCTGCAATTGCTCTGTCCTGGGTATGACGTTAATCTGCATCCAGCCCTGTGAGCAGGTCCTCCAACTTGCAGGAAAAACGTGGGGAGGGTTTGGGAGGTTGGTGGTAGAATTGGCACTGTAGCCACCATAAAGAAGTTTGACTCTGTTCCAGTGTGGTGTTGAGGTGTCACCCAACTGCACTCGGGTCCCAGTCCAGGTGGTTCATCGTGTGGTGGGTGCAGCAATGTGCTATCATCACATGCTCCCAGCTACCCAGTAGCTAATGTGTGGTGAGCGTACTGACACTAGCATGGCTGCCGTCACAGATTCAGGTGGACGCTACACATTGGTGGTGGATGAAGTGGTTGAAGTGGTTTCCCAATGTCCAAGTAAAGTGCTTTGAGTAGGACAGAAATTCACTATGTAAATATAATTCATTATTATTATTATGATAACATAATCACGATGCCTCTTTTTAAAGATGGTGGTGTGTTCATTCCTTGGTCCAGTTTTGCGTTTACAATCAATAATTAATCACTGTCAGAAGATGTGTTTTTCTTTTTTCAATCAATTCGATAGGAAGGAGTTCTTGTGTGTCTTTTCGACTTTGATTTTTAGCTTGCATTTTGGTTTAAACATTCTGGTCTTGTGAGAGTTTACAGATTTCAATTTCATTTTGTTTAAGGCTCAGATGTTGTTTCTCTCCTGGTCCTTTATATCCAACTTGTCTCTTTCCATCTTAACTTTGGCAGCGTGGAGTCTGCGTAATGTGAGCGCTCGGTTCAAAGGAGTGAGAATGCAAGGGGGCTGTTAATGTCAAAGGGAGAGCAGTTTAGAAAACAGGAGAGCAGGGAGCGGTAACGATTTGGCCTTGTTTTTTACACAGCTTTCTGTCTGAAAACAGGGAGTTGAACGAGGTCACGTGACGACTCATACGTGGTGTCTTAAGTTCTGTCAATTCATAAAGGCTCAGTTCAGAAATCCTGAAGAATCTTGGCGTTTAGTGACAGTGCAATAGGAACCTTCAGACATCTTCAACAACAACCACATGTTGTGCCATCTCCAGCAAAGACCCGGTTCTTATGAGGTGCAGCTTCCAGGCCTGGAGGACATTTATAGCACACGATGCCTCAGGAAAGTCACCAGCGCCTGCATGGATTCGACTCTTCCATGCCACAGTCTATTTGAACTTCTCCCATATGGCAAATGCTTCAGAGTCTTTCATGCATGGACCTCAAGACTCGGAGACTCTGTAAATGCATTCAATCAGTCCATTAAGTGCTCCCAGTTGAGCACTTTGTGCTATATGTATATGTTGTGGTGGATAGCTGGGGCCCTTGCCCAGTTGGGACGCCGCCATGCTGGGAGCACTGGGGGAGCAAGTATGGCAAGAACATTACTTCCCCCGGAACGTTAGATGGCAGCCCCCCTGGGTTGCAGCAGTGCCTCGGACTCCCACAGGGCTTCATAGGAGTTGGAGTTTGGTACATCCCTCTGGGGATCTGTGGGCACCGCCAGGGGGTGCTACAATTACTGCTGAGCCCTGGAGAGCAGTTCTTCTGCCACGGAAATACATCATCAGACACCTGGAGCACTTCTGAGTGCCCTATATAAGGGGCCAGCAGACACTACTCTGGGAGCCAGAATCAGAGGGAGGAGGACAAAGCTTGGCAAGTAGGAGTGGAGAAGAAATAGGGAAGGGACTGAGAGATAAAAGTAAAGAAGAAAGAGATGTGAGAGAAAGTGTGTGTTTGGGCTGTTGGACACAGTAAATAAATAAAATCACGTTTGCTTTTGATAGTTGCGTCTCTAGTGTCTGTCTGTGTCGAGGCTGGCCTATACAATGTACATGGTACCTCTGTTTTCAGATTGTATATTTGTATTGTTCTGTTGTGCTATTTTTGTCATTTTATGGGAAGATTATTGTTTTTTGCACATTGATTCTCATTGTACAGTTTGCAATGACAATAAAGAAATGCAATTCAATTCAATAGTCTGACTTTACCACACAAATCCCGATCAAGCAGATAGGCTCAAACTTTCTCAGAGCCGCATGAACATGACATGTGTCATGTGCATGCACATAGGGGACAGCTTAAGGCCTCTGATGATTTTAATTCCCCACTGCTCCAGGGGTTGGCACCCTGTCTTAGTGCTATTCTCATCCTCCCTCTGCAGACCGGACGATTGTCGGCCATAACAATACAATACAATGCAACACAATTTATTTGTTGTATAGCCCAAAATCACACAAGAAGTGCCGCAATGGGCTTTAACAGATCCTGCCTCTTGACAGCCCCCCAGCCTTGACTCTCTAAGAAGAAGGAAAAACTCCCAAGAAAAACCCTTGTAGGGAAAAAATGGAAGAAACCTTGGGAAAGGCAGTTCAAAGAGAGACCCCTTTCCAGGTAGGTTGGGCGTGCAGTCAAAAAAAGGGGGTCAACACAATACAATCCAATACACAGAACAGAACAAATCCTCAATACAGTATAAAAATAAAAATTTTAGAAGTACGTAGCAGAACACCACTGATCGTCCACTTTCATTGTCCATCGACTTAAGACCGGAGGATCTGCCATCTTGAATCAGTTCAATTGAGAACTCATAATCTGGAAACATGTCTCTGCAATTATTCTGTTTTTCTTTGTTTTTTTCATCTGTTGGGTGTTGGGGCCATGGGAACAGAGCTTGGAAGCTCAACCTTGTGGGGACCCGTGACCACCGCCAGTGGGCGCCTGGATGGCTCAGAAGCCATGGTATGCAGCATTTCCACCACACCAGGAAGTGCTGCCGGACCAGGAAACAGGTACACCGGGAGTGCTTCTGGGTGCCCATGTAGCACTTCCGCCACACCAGGAAGTGCTGCAGGAGGGTCATCAGGGAGCACCTGGAGAAACATCTGGGTGCATTATAAAAGGGGCCACCTCACTCCATTCGGGTCCGGTGGAAGAGGACGGAGCTCGCGAGGAGTGGAGTAGAGGTGGCAATAGAGAGAAGGGAAAGGACTGTGAGTTATTTGTGGTGATTTGTGCACGGTGTGTGAAGTGCAAAGGACTGTAAAGAAGAGAACTGAAAATAAAATGTGTGAACTTGTGTAAGTGTCCCTCTTGTGTCTGTCTCTACCAGGTTAAGCGCTGGTGTAGCGCCGTCTACTGCCATACTATTGTAAGACATAGTTAGTTGAAACCTAAAATCTATACCTGATTGTTACGTATTGTGATATGTTCATGAAAGAGATTTAATACGTTTAAAGAAAAGCTTCATTGCACATAAATAAAATCACGAGTAAGCATTTAGTGTTTTCTTAGTTGAAATGAGCTATCTCTCCACCACTGCCATGCTGTATCTGTTTCTTCTTTCCTGTACATGTGCACAATTTGTCTTTAAATGGCACAGCTTTTGTGTAGTGCTTTGCCTGCTTTTTGACCCCCTTGATGGCTAATCCTTTCTCATAAAGCCGCTTGTGAAAGAATTCCATTTTTAAATGAATTTCATCACCTTCTGTGATAATCGAACAGCTCTGTTCATCTGTTAAACAGTCCCCCTCTGTTCAGGACATGTTAGACAGGACACAGAACTTCTTACATTTAGTAATCTCTAATATCTTCTAATAATTTCTTTCCATTGCTCCCAGTACAGATGCAAGCTCTGCTCCCTGACTCTCGTGGCTTTTTAGTGCATTTTGATATGCTTTATAAAGACACAACCTCATTAGACGTGCGCTAATATTGCATCTGAGTCTAAAGCTGCACTTGGATATTTATGACATTTTGTGGTTTCACATGAAACAGAAAGTTCATGTTGTGTCAGGAGCCATATGGACAGTAAATATTTTCTGGATCATGTCACAACTTATACTGTATATTACTGGCCATGGAGGTGCAGCCGGTCTACTGGTAAGAACAGAACTGGAGTGGTTTGAACTGGGAATTTCAAATTTCTCCGTGGATTAACAAACATAAAGAAAGTGATGGGTCAGACATGTCAGTGTTAGTGGGGCTCATTATGAAGATCTGGAGGAGCAATCGAGGGGCTTATACTGCAGGTGATTGTGTGTGCTGAGGGCATAGGCAGTAAATATTCAACACATTTGTGCGCTCATTGCCTAGTGCCAAGTCCAATAAATGTTAGTTCCAAATGACTAAGAAGGAGAGAGTCGGCTTGGATTTGAAAAGCAGATATTTAAAATGGAGTTTAATCGAAAGTGAATGGTGAGCGCTGCAAAAATGCAAGAGCGAATGCCGCCTGTCCCATTTCCATTAAAACATTCAAATTCAAGAAGTGCCAGATGCCCACAGACTGTTTTTCTTGTGGATCTTCCAAAAAACTCTTCATGTCGTCAAGGAAACGGTGTCCTTGCTTTCATTATTGCAGCACTTTGTTGTTGAAATATACAATCTGCACCGACTTTATGAAACACAGCCGTGGAAATGTGGATTTGCTACAGCAATTGGCTAAGGCCACAAGTCTGCATTGGGAGACAGTGGCTTTATGGTGAATGACTGTGGGACACACCAAAGAGCTGCATTAGGTGCCAATCACGTGCATCCAAGCTGAAACACCTGCATTGTGGGCCAAAAGTGGGAAAGGGACAAGGGGGCCATTAATATAGTGTCAGGCGCTCACTAGGAGATACCTTCTGATAGGGAGGCTGCTCAATAACTGATCAGAGCAAAAAGCGAGTAGAGAAACATCATCGCCCAAACAGACACAGCAGCAGAGCCACCCATCTGAGGGATTACAGCAGATGCAGGAGACCCGTCCCACCTTCTTCCACCTTAGTATTAAAACATGGAGTTGCTGGTTACAGTGGGAGTGGTGAGAGGAGGAAGGCAGACAGAAAGAGAGAGAGAGAGAGAGAGAAAGGCCTTATTGGCTCTTGGGCAGCGCCACTAGCTTAAAGGGCCTTTCTCTAATATGGAGGGGCATTGGGGGATTACTCTAAATCAGGGGTGCCCACACTTTTTCGGCTTGCGAGCTACTTTTAAAATGACCAGGTCAAAATGATCCACCTACATTAAAAATGCTATATATATACTGAGTATCAGAGGTGGGTAGTAACGAGTTACATTTACTTGAGTAACTTTTTAAAAAACTTGTACTTCTAAGAGTAGTTTTACTGCACCATACTTTTAACTTTTACTTGAGTACATTTGTGAAGAAGAAACGCTACTCTTACTCCGCTACATTGGGCGACACTCGACTCGTTACTTTTTTTCCATTAGATAAAGTCTGACAGACAATTTTCAATCTGCTCTGTGTAGCGGATGCTGTCAAGTTGCGCACACGCCTTCCATTGCGTCTCCAGCTCTGACGCGAGGTGTTGGATGTTCCCCAAATCAAGGCGCTGCAGCTTTGAGGACAGATGTTGCATTTTTCGTTTGAAAGCATTAACTGAGCTAATCATATTGACCACATGGTTTTCTCTTTTCCTTGCAGCTGTAAATTAAGCTCATTCAACGTGTTGGTCAGATCGGAAAAAAAATGGCAAGTCTAGCGGCCATTGATCGTTATTAAGTTGCTTGTATTCTGCATGTTTAGTGACGAGGAGAAACTCCTTTTTCTCCGGCCAGGGGTCTTGAAATCTCAGCAGGAATTTCTCCCTAGCCATCTGCCTCAACGAAGGAATCTTTTATCATCTCTCCATCTTGGAAGGACGTCTTATGCTTAATGATCGAGTGACTCACCCGGAACGATGCTTCGGTGTGTCTGCCTTTGCTTTTGAATTCAGCCGAGTGAAAAATGACGGCTGTCCAATTAACTGCGATTTTAGTTCCCTCTCCTTTCTCTTTCTCAGATCGCTTTTCGGAAGGAAGTCGGTTTCGTGATTTTTATGAGCAGTTCGAAAGTGCCTTTCCACATTTTCCTTCTTTGGAATAGCAATGATAGATTGACAGATCAGACAAACGCGCTTCGATTGTGACATTGTGAGAGAAAAAAAAATCTTCTTCCAATTCCACATCCAGCCCATAACAAACAAATTTTTTTTTAAATCCCTTCTCTAGTCGATATAAATTGGAAGGCTAACTACTTAGATCACTTAGATAGCTGGAGTTTTACAGTAGCTCATGCGTGCGGGATGACCAGTGTGTTAGAAGAGAAGAGATCTCAGACTGGCCGCCCTGTATGTCAATCAAGTGGCAAATGCCATAGGGAGGATATATGATAGACTAACATTTAAAAAATTTTTTTTTTGAATGCAATGCGATCTACCTGCACAACATTTCCGATCTACCGGTCGATCGCGATCGACGTATTAGACACCCCTGCTCTAAATGAATTCCTAAGCAGAAGCAGTAGGGAAGGGTGCTGCTACTATACTGAAGGACACAGTTCATCTCTTACTAGCTAACTGAGTGCATGGGATGCCCTCTCATCTAATGGGTGGCACAATGGTGCTGTAGTTAGTGCTTTTGCTGCACGACTCTGGAAGCCAAGGTTCAACTCCTGGACCACTTTTGGTTAGATTAGAGGTAGTGCAGTCAACCTTTGTTATTATAGGTCATCCGCGTGGTAAAAAATGAACTTTTGGATGACGTCCATGGAGTTTGCATGCTTCATGTCAACGGTTAATCTGGTTTTCCCAAAGAACGTGCAGATTAGGCTCATTGGTGACTCTAAAATGACCTCATTTCGGTAAGTGTGGGACAATATGGAGCCTAGTTTGGGTTATGTTGGTCAGAATATTTGGCCTCATGTTGTTTATTTTTGAAATTTGAGAGAGTTGTACAGAATATTGGCAGAGTTTAAAATAGTTTGCTTTGAAACAATGAATTCTGACACCTGCAGGAAGTGGAGTCACCAGTGCCACCTCGCCTAGTGACATAATGAATTGTTCTCCCACCAGAACACATTAAAGGTAAAATAAAAGACATGTTGACAGTGTAGAACCGTTCCAGACTAGGATGGCAGGACTCAGATAAATAAATACTGTAAAAGTAAGACCAGTTGTGGTTTACTTAAGAGTAAGTAAATCTGGGGTGTCCAACTCTGGTCCTGGAGGGCCGCAGTGGGTGCACGTTTTCTTTCTAACCATCTTGTTAATTAGTGACCAGTTTTTGCTGCTAATTAACTTCTTTTACCTTAGTTTTAATTGACTCAGGCCCCTTAGTTGTTTCTTTTTCCTTAATTAGCATCCAAACAATAATGAGACACAAAACGAGCCACCACACGACCAGCTCACCTGTGCCCATCACACAAAATCTGAAAATAAAGAAAGGTGAAGGTCTCAATAAGGTTGATCTCTCAGGTCACCAAAACATCTTGACGGTGTTCTTAGGAAAGACAGAAAATCAACAGTTCTGGAAATGTCTGCTGTGGCAGAATGAGAGCAGCAACAAGCTGTGGAGTTAAATAACGAGTTTAATTAACAACAAGAATCGGCTTCTCATTAAGAACCTGGTTGGATTGTCATGAATTATGAATTGCACTTTTTTAATAGATTATAGTGTTATATTTTGATAAAGTCCACGTGATATCTTGCAGAAATTTAGCTGAATCCTGTAATGAGAAAATCCGGTGTATCTTAACATTATTTTTATTAAATTTGCACACAAGTTTATACAGTCCACACATACCAGTAACAGCGTTAGACGTAACCAGCCCCACATGGGGTTGGTCATCTCGAGGGCCTGCACACCCCTAAGGCCGCCTGTGGCATGTGGGGTAAAGTTTTAGAATATTTCAAGGTTGGTAAATTACAAATATGATGTTATTTTTTGATTTTTGTTCCTTTACTAGTGATCTAGCCCTCTATTGACCTCTGTCAGAAAATTACACATTTCTATAACAACAGAGATTATTTAGATGTTGAAAATTCACATGGAAGCACCTATTTTAATATTTCAAATACCTGACACACCTATTCATGTTTATTATGTACCTCAGCCTCATGAAGTAAATCATTATATTTCTTTTGAAAGCCTCAAAATTGATCAGCTTACGCTAATTCAGATTTTTATTATCTCTCTATTATAAAAAAAATCTTGCAACGAGTTTAATTAACAACAAGAATCGGCTTCTCATTAAGAACCTGGTTGGATTGAAACTGGTTGGGGTTTGATGCCCCAATTTATGTGGTCATCTGTGAGCTCATTTCATGTCTCATTTCTGTTTGGCTGTTATTTAATGATGAAAAGAATCAATTCAGAGGACTGAATCCTTAAAAACAGGGATATTAAAATGAAGGTTAAAGGAGTTAATTAGCAGTGAAAACGTGTCACTGATTAAGAAAGCAGTTAGAAGGAAAACCTGCAGCCACTGCAGCCCCCCAGGCCTGGAGTTCAACATCTGTGAAGTAAATGAACACCATAACCAAAAGTCATATAAAAAAATCATACAGTGTGATATAAACCAAAGCAGAAAAATCCAGTCATTCTAGGCCAGACCTACTGAAGAATGTCCCCACTATCCCACAAACTTGTTTCACTTGGACCTTCTAGTGGTCAATCCAATGCAGATGGCATTGCCTTGTAAGAGTCCCTAGGAATCTTTTTGTTTCCAGTACTTGCATTCTCATCCGGATAATGAGGGAGGAGAATCATCTTCTTCAAATGTTACATCTTCTTTAAAAGTGAAACAAGACTGCACTCCTTTTACAAATGCTTATCATCACAGTTTCTCTCTCTGGTTGCAACAGCCATTGAATTTCAGTGTTGCCAAACTACCTGAATATATGGTAGGCGTGTGGATTGTAGAAGGACCACCTGTGTGAACGTGAAAAGAATATTCAAACTCTAAACAAAAGGTCCAATAAATCCAGCACCATACTACTTGCTATTGTATTTAATGCAGTTTGACCAAAAGGTCTTCTGGTCCAAAGATTGACATCATGGGTCAAGCCGCGAACCTCAGAGGCATCCCACCAACAGGGACAAACCAGGATTTGTTGGTTTAAGGAGCCATAATCATTGATAATGTCCACTGACATATTGAAAAGTGTGTGTTACACCTCCTCAGTCAGGACAAGTTCAACAATGCAGGCCCTATCATCCCTGTCACAGCACATCATTCAGACGCTTCTCTCAAAGGTAAGCAGTAAGTGATCTATAGTAAGTTGTCATGGTCATTTTCTGAAGTAAGTCCCTAGTGCAGACACAGGCTCTTTGCAGAGCTGAATGTGGGCTTTGCTTGTCATTAGCAGGAAGAAGGAACCTGCTGAATGTAATACTGTTGCTTCATTGTCTTTGCACACCTTGTATTCACTTATGGATAAACTAGATTCTGTGCCACCTATAGAATTTAATCAGAAGTATTATGGCTTCATAATTTTTTCACATCCCTGTTTACTCAGTGAATTTATACCGGTTTCAACTTTCCACATGTTACATTTTTCAATGCCTCTCTACTGTCTTAACACAGTTATGGGAAAGAGTAGTGGAAGCTCGGTTAAGAGGGGAGGCGATGATTAGTGAGCAGCAGTGTGGTTTCATGCCAAGAAAGAGCACCACAGATACGATGTTTGCTCTGAGGATGTTGATGGAGAAGTTTAGAGAAGGCCAGAAGGAGTTGCATTGCGTCTTTGTGGACCTGGAGAAAGCATATGGCAGGGTGCCTTGAGAGGAGCTGTGGTATTATATGAGGAAGTTGGGAGTGGCAGAGAAGTATGTAAGAGTTGTACAGGATATGTACGAGGGAAGTGTGACCGTGGTGAGGTCTGCGGTAGGAGTGACAGATGCATTCAGTGTGGAGGTGGGATTACATCAGGGATCAGCTCAGAGCGCTTTCTTATTTGGTGATGGACAAGTTGACAAACGAGATTAGATAGACAGGAGTCCCTTAGACTATGATATTTGCTGATGACATTGTGATCTGTAGCGAGAGTAGGGAGCAGGTTGAGGAGACCCTGGAGAGGTGGAGATATGAGAGGAGAGGAATGAAGGTCAGTAGGAACAACAGAGAATACATGTGTGTAAATGAGAGGGAGTCGGTGGAATGGTGAGGATGAGGGAGTAGAGATGGCGAAGGTGGATGAGTTTAAATACTTGGGATCAACAGTACAAAGTAATGGGGATTGTGAAAGAGAGGTGAAGAAGAGAGAGCAGACAGGATGGAATGGGTGGAGAAGAGTGTAAGGAATAATTTGTGACAGACGGGTATTAGCAAGAGTGAAAGGGAAGGTCTACAGGATGGTAGTGAGACCAGCTATGTTATATGGGCTGGAGACGGTGGCACAGGAGACAGAACTGGAGGTGGCAGAGTTAAAGATGCTGAGATTTGCATTGAGTGTGATGAGGATGGACAGGATTAGAAATGAGGACATTAGAGGGTCAGCTCAGGTGGGACGGTTGGGAGACAAAGTCAGAGAGGCGAGATTGCGTTGGTTTGGGCATGTGCAGAGGAGAGAGGCTGGGTATATTGGGATAAATTTGCTAAGGATAGAGCTGTCAGGTAAGAGGAACAGAGGAAGGCCCAAGAGAAGGTTTATGGATGTGGTGAGAGAGGACATGCAGGTGATGGGGGTAACAGAGCAAGATGATGAGGAGAGGAAGATATGGAGAAAGACGATCCGCTGTGGCAACCCCTAACAGGAGCAGCCGAAAGGAGAAGATCTCTACTGTCTACACACAGAGAATCTCCCAAGTCTACAAGGCCAGGGATGTCATGTCCCACAGCATGACCATTTATCCCAAAATTATCTTTGATAACACTTTCAGGAGAGACAGGAGTACAAGTCCAAGCTCCACTGGTGCTGAAGTCAGAACACTGTAGTTGTGAACAATACGTCTTTTTTCATCCCTAATGGCAATGGAGACACTCATCTGGGTGTCTTGTAATACTGTGTCTATGGCATTTAGCAGAATTGTTCAATGGCTGACGTTCAGGCCTCATGGAAGGAGTAGCTGCAACTGGTTTAGCCTCCAGTGGGTCTGAAAGATAAGGCGGACCGTATCCCCTCACACCGAATTAAACACAAAGTAGGGCTGTCCAAATGTGGGCAAGGAGCTCTGTCACTCTGTAGAAGGATTTTGAGAACATAAAAGCAGAAATACATCTGAAGTGTTTTAAGCACCACATATGCCCACTTACTGGCAACAGTAATGGAGCATCTGCAGTCCCACATACATAAACACGTTTGTATTTGTATAGGACACTTTTGTCAAAGATAGCCAACAGTGCAGTGACAGCAGATTCTCTCAGTATGATCTTCAAAGCACATCTCAGCTCAAGAAAACTCCAGCTGCACAGGCCTGCATTGCGCCTGGGGGCGACTGGGGTGAAGGCTGGCACAGATGTCTGATGATGGGTATTTCATTTAACTTGTGACATGCAGGGAAGCTGATAATTCATTCATTCACGAACCACCGCTGTAGGAGTTTTCCCACAAAATTACATACTTTGGTGTTCTCATCTGCACATTTTATTATGTTGAAATGAACAGAAGTCGTGGGCTGCGCTCACTGTGATGAACGTCTATGTAATTTTTGCCGTGTCTGTCTATCTAAAATGTGATGAAGGGTTTAATTTTTAGATGTTTTATTGTAAATTGTGTTTATAAGAAAGGCTTTGAAATCACTTCAGTTTTTTGTTTTTGTCTGGTGCCTCCTAACTCACCGGTATGAGAAACCCCCTACATTTGTATACCGTTCAACTTGCCTTGATCTGTAGTTATGCAAGACGTTGTGCGTTCAGGGGTTCCCTTCTACTTTTGACCCTCTAGACCCGAAAAACACTCATTTTTAGGCTATTTGTAACCCATGTGTCTTCAGCAAAAATAATCACATGGACTTGAAGTTGTACATACCAAATCAACTGACCCCAGAGGTTCATCCCAATGGGGTACAAGGGGTCAAACTTGCTCCTTTTCATGAAAGTTTGAAAAACTGGGAATCAGAAATACTGTATAGACATGTGGTCTGTCATTTTCTGCTATTTTAAGGTTGCTGATCATGAATATGATAGTATGTTTTGATATCTGATTCTTGACTGGTGGTCCTAGCCCTGTAAGAGCAACTCCCATTTTCAAACATAAGCATGTGGCAAGAGTGGCATTTGGGGGTGGCAAGTGGGGAAATCGCCACAGGCCCCGCACCTAAGGGAGCCCCACTTTTGAGGTCCGCGTATCCCGTTTCAGCCAAGTTATATTCTCCATTATATTTATAAGTTTGAGATGCTTCTAAGAGGAACCCTTATCGTATATCGAGACTCAGAGTATACTTGCAGTTTGTGTCCTTTTCTAGAAGAGGCTTTGCTAATTTCTGCAGGACACCGCATCACATTTCACACTGTAGTGGTATTGTCATGAATTATGAATTGCATTTTTTTAATAGATTATAGTGTTATACTGTATTTTGATAAAGTCCACGTGTTATCTTGCAGGAATTTTGGCTGAATAATGTAATGAGAAAATCCGGTGTATCTTAACATTATTTTTATTAAATTTGCATACATGTTTATACAGTCCACACATACCAGTAACAGCGTTTGACGTAACCAGCCCCACATGGGGTTGGTCATCTCGAGGGCCTGCACACCCCTAAGGCCGCCTGTGGCATGTGGGCAATGTTCCCTCTAAGGAGTAGCATATAGTGAGCAAAAAACATTGTTTATGAGCGACATTTTGTTTAAGCCAAAAATTTATGAGCACCAATTTTCACGATAAGTACGAGCGACGCCGTCGGAATGAGCGATCGTGCAGGAAGTATGAGCGACGCTCTGAATTCGTGTGAGCGATCGCTCACGCGCTCAGCTTAGAGGGAACATTGCATGTGGGGTAAAGTTTTAGACTATTTCAAGGTTGGTGATTACAAATATGATGTTATTTTTTGATTTTTGATCCTTTACTAGTGATCTAGCCCTCTATTGACCTCTGTCAGAAAATTACACATTTCTATAACAACAGAGATTATTTAGAAGTTGAAAATTCACATGGAAGCACCTATTTTAATATTTCAAATACCTGACACACCTATTCATGTTTATTATGTACCTCAGCCTCATGAAGTAAATCATTATATTTCTTTTGAAAGCCTCAAAATTGATCAGCTTACGCTAATTCAGATTTTTATTATCTCTCTATTATAAAAAAAATCTTGCAACGAGATCTTTTGAAGAGAGACAGAGAGACACTTTCACGTCCCGTGAGACGGGCAAGTCACGTCATACTTACAACCTTTGGAAGCAAGTCCCGTGATACACATGCAGAGCAAGTTAGATATAATAGAAGTAGGAAAATTCGAAAGTCTCAAAAAAATGAATGCAAAGATCACATTGGCACAAACAAATGGAAAATATTACTCTGTGAAATAATGGAACAGCGAAAAGAGATTGAATAGTGTGCAAGGATGTCTGGGGGAGAAGAGAGACAAGGCAGTGACTTTAAAACGTTTGAAGCGCCGCATGAAATGCAGATCACGCAGCACAGGAGCAGCAGCAAGTTAGCAACTGATCGAGCAAAGAGGAGGTAAAAAAACCAACTGTTATTTGTTTCCCATTGTATCACCGTTTAAGAGGGGTTTCAGAGGAGTGGCCACGTCTCCTTGGGGTGCATTCAGACCACCTCTTCACAACGGCGCATAGTGCTGGCGGGGGGAGGGGGAAGGGGTTGGCGAAGCAAGCAGGGGGCGAAGCCCCCAAGTTTTTAAAATTTTTGTGTGTGTATTAGAAGACACTTTCCTGCATTATCCTACCGGAAGACAGTTACTATGCAATGACGTTTTCTGTACAATTAACAATAACAAGTGTTCTTCTCATTTATTCTGCAAAACACAAGGCCATCATTTTTTTATATCTGGAGCCAAATAAATCTGGTCCTGGGGACGTCATGATATCAGACAAGTAAGCACTTTAAGGGCCCACTGCAGGACAGTGACAAACTCACTAATAGTTAAAGGTTGAACTGGCATTCGTGTTAACATGCAAGTTGGTATCAGGCGTTAGAGTGCAGATTAATGATCATCTTTAAGGAAATTGTTTCTCCTGAGGCTTTTATTTCATTTTTATTTGTGTTTTTAAGTTAAAGGGCAATATTCAAATTTACTCTTAACGTTTATTTGTGGACCTGCCAAGGTCATGTGTAGACCTTTTCCTAATAAAACAAAGCATGAGGTGATTATTGATGTAGAGTAAAAGATATTTAAAGGAAAAGCCGAGTGGTTAGTGCTTCTTCTCCACAGCTCCAGATTCCTGAGTTCAAATTGTGTGGCGTTTGTGTGGGGCTTGGTCTGGGTGCTCCAATTTTATTGCCTCGTTCCAAAGACACGTACGTGTGTTACGTTACCTGGGGGCTCTGAATGAGTTAGCTGACGTGTCTAAAGATGGACTGGAATCACATCCAGTGTACTGTATGTTCCTGCTTTTTGCTCAGTGCGAATATCGTATACAGGGTGGGCCATTTATATGGATACACCTTAATAAAATGGGAATGGTTGGTGATATTAACTTCCTGTTTGTGGCACATTAGTATATGTGAGGGGGAAAACTTTTCAAGATGGGTGGTGACCATGGTGGCCATTTTGAAGTTGGCCATTTTGGATCCAACTTTTGTTTTTTCAATAGGAAGAGGGTCATGTGACACATTAAACTTATTGGGAATTTCACAAGAAAAACAATGGTGTGCTTGGTTTTAACGTAACTTTATTCTTTCATGAGTTATTTACAAGTTTCTGACCACTTATAAAATGTGTTCAATGTGCTGCCCATTGTGTTTGTGTTAACAAACAAAACCACCGCTATTGGTCTGACACTAACCCACATTGGATAGATCCCTCCAAGACTGTTGGAACAAAAAAAATTGATGGTATGGTGTGGTATATGGGGTACAAAGATAGTGGGGCCATTCTTCATCAATGGAAACCTCAAGGCCACTGGATATGCGAAATTGCTACATGATGATGTGTTTCCCTCTTTATGCACTGAAGCTGGCACGTTCCCTGAGTTTTTCCAGCAAGATGGTGCACCACCACATTATGGGTGTCAGGTCCAAGCATTCCTAGATGAACAGTTTCCTGGAAAGCGGATTGGTCGTCGTGGGCCAGTTGAATGGCCCCCAAGGTCTCCCGATCTGACCCCCTTAGACTTTTATCTTTGGGGTCATCTGAAGGCAATTGTCTATGCTGTGAAGATACAAGATGTGCAGCACCTGAAACTACGGACACTGGAAGCCTGTGCTAGCATTTCTCCTGCGGTGTTGCTATCAGTGTGTGAAGAGTGGGAGAAGAGGGTTGCATTGACAATCCAACACAATGGGCAGCACATTGAACACATTTTATAAGTGGTCAGAAACTTGTAAATAACTCATGAAAGAATAAAGTTACGTTAAAACCAAGCACACCATTGTTTTTCTTGTGAAATTCCCAATAAGTTTGATGTGTCACATGACCCTCTTCCTATTGAAAAAACAAACGTTGGATCCAAAATGGCCGACTTCAAAATGGCCACCATGGTCACCACCCATCATGAAAAGTTTCCCCCTCACATATACTAATGTGCCACAAACAGGAAGTTAATATCACCAACCAATATATATATATGACAGCAACACTCATCACTCACAACAGTGACAAAACAATTACATTGACAATCATGTTACGTTATTTTCAAAATGTTTCCTTTTCTTTTTCATTGCTTCTTTAACACACTACTTCTCCGCTGCGAAGCGCGGGTATTTTGCTAGTATATATATATATAAGAGCTAGCTTTAGACCCCAAATTAGGTCATCTCCTCCGGGTGCTACAGTTAGGGTTTTTCAGAAGTGCCTGCTACCACTGCAGCCTGCTGTGGCATTAACCTTGTTTAGTGTTTGTCTGCTGCCCTTTACTTAATGCTTTGTTCTGTCTCGGACCTCTTTTTCTTTTTGATAATTCTGTTTTTGTCATTTTGTTTTGTTAGTGGAAGCTAAAAAGCGTTTCCATGAAGACGTTAGTTAGTGCCTGCACTTCTTGCTTTGTCTCTTCCACTATGATTCCATGAAGTCTGTGTTACTGGCTTTGGTGATAATCTTACGGCCTCACTTCTCTGTCTGTTTCCTGACTGCCACTGTTTTCATCCTCTGGTTGGGCCAGCTCTGTGTTATACCGTGTGATCCCTGATACCTGCTATTATGGTCATAACACCCCTGTGGTTGGCTGCATTATTGACTATAGATACTATAACAGTATGCTCTCTTCAAATTATCATGCCATCCATTGCCTAACATATTGACTCTCACTGTCTGGAGTGTTGACCCTGTAGACCCTCTTGTGACCCTAGAATGGTGAATTTAGGAACAGAATGGCTGGACTTAGTTAGAATTTGCATTTCAATGTTTGGCCAAGGTTATAGTTGGGCTTAGGTAGATATTGAGTCACTCATTCAGATATCAGTACCTGACCAATGGAGGGCAACTAGGGGAAATAACACTTCTCAGTGGTCAGGCTGGTCCATTCAGCTGTAAAGTCAATTACAGGTCCACTTTAGGCACACGACTAAGCTGGAATTAGTGACATCTGATGGCTCCACTTCACCCTCTGTCCTGCTCAGTGATTTAAACAACTTTGAACCCACGATTGACTTTTTATTGTTTTTCAATGGAGTAGCAGAGCAGTTCAGTAATGGACATGAGGCACAGCAGCTCCTCTGAGAAATGCTGCCATTCTACAAGCCAAACCAACAGCGTAGCATTAAAAATCAATTTCTGCTTCTCTGTCAAGGCAGCTTACAGCCCAGCAAGTTTTCCATCTCTGAATTCCTTCTCAGAGGAGCACATCCTGCTTTTAGAGCACAAAGGCTCTACTGATGAAAACCACCCCTTGTGAAAAAGGCCATGTACAGTAAAAAGAGCCTACTGAACACCAATTGTGCAGTATACAAACACGCGTACACGCTCAACTGCCAGCATTGTGCTTGTCAGCAATAACTGACCACTACACTAAAAGGATCTAAGTAAAAATATTTGGTTATTAACAAAACATTTCATAATGTTATGGGATAAAGTAAGTGTAGCAAGAGAATTATATCATTTCAAGACTATTTCCAGTACATTTGTGACAGGCATATTCTGCAAAAACTGCTAAAACTGGCAAAAGAGTTTCAGATATTGGCCATCAGGTCAAAACCCGCCCTCATGTTGGTGAATGGGTCTCATATAAATGACTAGCGTCCAGTCCAGGGTTGGTTCCTACTTTACATTCCCAACTCCTGGCATTCCCGATCAGGTTAACAGAGTACAGACAATGGGTGGATCGGTAACCGCTCCTATATAGCGTATATTCTATTATTATTTACCGTGCTGCGCACTAACAGCATGTACGCAATTTCTGAAAAGTGTTATCAAGTGACCATTTCTGTCTTGGAAGGAATAACTTCATTATGTGCTACATAAAAAAAATCTCATTGACTGCGCTGTCGTATTCTGGATGGTGCTCCAAAATAATGAGTCTCACCATTTTCAGCTGCTTATTCTGGGTGCAGTTTGCTTCCATTGCATATGCCAACATGTGGGGCCTAGAGCTGCAATAAATACAACTTAATATCATTGTTATTATTGACTGTACAGGAAACACTGGGCAGGTCTTAGTCTGTGGATAGACACACAAATTACAACAAACCACATCTTATGCCAATGAGTAATGCTTCACACAGCTAGTCTTTATAAAAAGAGCTGGCATCATGTAGTCCTAAATTACATCCAAGTAGATTTGATTGAGTGGATCATAAGTAAAAGGCCAGAGAGGCTAAAATCTTACACAACATTTGTTTTACTTATTCACTTTTTCTCAATAAAAATATGAGAAAGGTGCTCATGAGAACATGTCATTGGGCTCAGTACAATTCATCAATTCCAATTCATTGCCATATAACTTGAAACTAATCCAGCTCTGGGCTGCGGGAGACCCTGTACAGGATGCCAACCCACTCCCAATTGGAACAGTTAGCCTGATCTGTATGAGTTTGGGAATGGGAACAGAAAAAAGTGGAATATCCCCAAAAAAAAAAAAAAGAACATGCATACTTCACACAGACAAGAATCGGCCACAGAACCTGACCCCAGCCCAGCATTATGGACCCACGGAGCAGCAGCTCTAACCAAAAACCACTGTGCTGCTGGTTTGTTTCATGTGATAGGTTTAAAAATGTTCATTGAATTGAAGGTTTCAAGGTGCTACGTTTAATTACTGCCTGTGTTTTTATGCCATTTGGATTAAGCGGAGCTGAAAATGGATGGATATAATGATAATAAGTGAGCATTGCTTTCCTAAACTTGCATTTACAGTGCCTTACCTCAGTTTGACCTCGACTTGTTAAGCTATCCCAACTGAACTTAAGTCAGTCCTCAGCGTCTCCCAGCTTCATCTGTTGCTAAGCAACACTAAACATGCTGCAGTCATATGATGGGTGGGGCCAGAGTAAAACGGCACACTGAAGGCGGGGCCAAAGCAGATCCTCAATACACTCTAAATGAGACAGAGGCATTGTGAAAAGCAGCCTCCACCTGCAGCTCTGTCTGGATTCTGTCCTTGTTCAGGTTTTAGGTGATATTAATGCCAAATAGGCAAATGACTATAGACATAGATAGATAGATAGATAGATAGATAGATAGATAGATAGATAGATAGATAGATAGATGTAAGGTACTATATAATAGATAGATAGATAGATAGATAGATAGATAGATAGATAGATAGATAGATAGATAGATAGATAGATAGATAGATAGATGTAAGGTACTTTATGATAGATAGATAGATAGATAGATAGATAGATAGATAGATAGATAGATAGATAGATGTAAGGTACTATATGATAGATAGATAGATAGATAGATAGATAGATAGATAGATAGATAGATAGATAGATAGATAGATAGATAGATAGATAGACCCCAAGGGAAATTCAAGTACGGGTAGTGAAGAATTGATTATACCAAGTTAAATACAAACATTTAAGAACACACAATGCAAATAACAAATACTATACAAATAATACAATCACAGCACACTGGGTTTGGAATCTTACAGCCCCATTCAGGTAATGTAGATGGTGCATACGATAATGCCAGTGTGGTGAGAATTGTGTAATAGTACTGCTACAAAAGTGACATGTGACACATATATTAAGTGACAAATACTAAAGTGACTTAATATTAAAGCACAGTAAAATAAGGTGACATGGCTTATGTTAATAGGGTAATAACGAACAAAAAAAGGTTACCCAGTAGTGACCAAGTAGTGCGATTCCAGATGTAGTGCAGAGCTAATACACCTAATGTAGCTTCTGAGCAGAGAACCAGGATGCGGGATCACCGATGCGGCAGCACAAACCGCTGTACTACTCAAATTAATTTACTTAATTTTTTTTTTTCTTTTTGACCTTGCAAATCGTTGTTATAAATCAAGACCCAGGAGTGGAGAGCACGCCAGTCCAGCACAGTCTGCACTTTAAGATTCGGAAATAGAACCTTTCAAGTCCACGACGCAGGCTGTGCAAAGGTCGGGGTTTTTAAACCCCTGAGTTGTGAGGCAGCAGCGTTAATTACTACACGTAACTTCACATTTGTCCTCCATCCATCCATTCATCCATCCATCTTCTAACCCAGGCCTTCCTTTGTGATGGGTACAATAAAACCGTGGACTAGTCACCAGCCCAGCACACCCACACCCACTCACACTGTCATCGCTTATTTTTTAATTTATTTGAATGACACTGATTTTTATATGGTTCTGTATTTCTGCATTATCAATTTTAGCACGGCAGAAAATCATGCCAAAAATCAGTAAACGAAACCCTTTCTGAACAAGCCCCGAATGACTGTCGCTCTTATTTACAGTACTCAGAATAACTGCATGTTTTTATAAAGAGACATTTTTCTTGCATATGCAAAATGCCAGAAATTTAAACATGACGGAAGAAAATCAGACAGTAGAAATTACTTTGGAATTTAAAGTAACAGCATTTTGATACGCTCAGTAGCTCTTAACGCAGCATGTAATCTCCACTGTGGAATGTCAGCACATTTGTGCTGTGAGTCTGGGAGCAAATTTACTGCCACAAGACGTGTGCGTTTCTTCTCAGGGTTTCACTGAAGATGGCCATCGATCGAGCTGCTTTTGGACTGGCGTTCCTACCAAAGTGTTCAAACGTCGTGTTAAATGTGAACACAGAATAAAAACGCATGCCATCTTTATTAAAAAAATAACCCCATAACACAGATTTATTTAGAAATATAAAAGCGAGTGTTGCTCATTCCTCAGTTCTTAGCACAGCCGCTGCCACCACCCACCCAAAACCCCCCCCTGACCCCCCGGTGGGTGGCTTTGGTTTCCCATGTAGCCCCTCAGAATCTGAAGGACTTTCCCCGACTTCCAGTCCAGGTTTCCTTACTCCCTAGCTTCTGTTTCTTCCTTATTCATTCATCCAACATCCAAATCTGCATAAGGGCAAAATTATGTGCAATTCAAGAACCAACTCTGGACTGGGCAGGTTAGAGTCACCAGTTACCAGTATGCGCTTGGCTTGAGGCGATAAAAAAAAAGTACTCTGTTATTGAAACCATAATGAAAAAAAATAAATTAAGAAAAAAAAAGAACAAATTCTTAAAATGGATGAGCCAGTTAACCAGTCATAACTATTCACCTTATATTATATGCACCTTCGTAAAACGACTATTACAGTTTTATATATATGATGAATGAATGTTCCATGAATATGTCATAACAATCACTCTTTTAATCCTTTCTCCATCCCTGTCCTGCAGGATGAATTTACTTCAACAAGAAATGAAAAGAGCAAGTGACTTTAACAGTGTAGGAGGAGGACAGGCATCCCAGATAAGAGCAAGAAGAAGCCATTACCAACTGCCTCTGTAGTGATTCAACAGATTCTCAATTATCTGCCAGTCCACCTAGCTTGGTATCATCTGCAAACTGGACCAGATTGTCGATTGTATTTCTGTCCAGATCATTTGTGTATATTAAAGAGTAGCGACCCCAGCATTAGGCAGTCAGGGACACCATTTTTAACATCACCTAATGTGAAAAAGTCCCCCTCACCCTAACCCTATTCTATACCAACCCACACACCGCACCCTGAATATCCACTTCTTCTAGTTTGATCACTATAACCTTTCATGTGGTACCTTCTGAGAAACCCTCTGAAAATCAAGATAAATAATACCATGTGCTCCTCTCTGATCGTTTGCTTTTGTTACTTCCTCATAGAATTCCAGCATGCGGTATTAGTAAGCCAGAACATCCTCCGTCTGATCCCATGTTGACAATTTGCTAACACTCCTTACTGCTCAGTCTTTTTCCTTAATGATGCCTTCCATTAGTTTACTTGTGATGCATGTCAGGCTTACTAGCCTATAGTTAACTTGGACCGGTCCAATCACCCTTTTATACAATGAGACAGTGTTTTCATGCCTGCTTTTACCAATGGTTAAGTGGGGTCTAGTTTTGAAAATGCTGGTCTATAAAGCTTAACTCTGCTATACCAGAAGTGGGCAATGTCGGTCCTGGAGAGCCGCAGTGGCTATAGGTTTTCATTGCAACCCAACTACTTAATTAGAAACGACTCCTTGCCAGTCTCGCATCCTTATTTAATTTTATGGCTTGTTAGTCTGCAATGTAAGGTTCTTATATCGTAGATTTTTGTACTCTCCAAGGATATCTCTCTATTATAATAAAAAAATCTTGGGTCGAGAC
>JANRMT010061414.1:17393825-17436455 GCA_026402145.1 Polypterus bichir lapradei
TGTGTATGTATGTATGTCTGTATGTATATGTATGTGTATATATGTATATGTATAGATATGTATATATATATGTTTATATGTGTGTGTATATATATATATATATATATGACAGCACAACAGTGACAAAACAATTACATTGACAATCATGTTACGTTATTTTCAAAATGTTTCATTTTCTTTTTCATTACTTCTTTAACACACTACTTCTCCGCTGCGAAGTGCGGGTATTTTGCTAGTCTAATATATAAAGCAGAGTCGATGTATGTATGTATGTTTGTTTGTCCGCCATACAAATCTGCACCGGGCATCCGATCGGCACCAAACTGCGGATGGGGCTCCTTTGTGACCAGGAGGAGGTCATGGGGTATGTTTGGTTGGGAAAAATGTTCGTGGTGAAGGGCAGGGCACCTTTTCACCGACACAACATTCGGCACACGTGTTGCAACAGACGTTCACCGCAGCGCCATCTAGCGGCACGTTTGGTCCCTGTGCGTCGCACTTTACTCATGTTTCCATAAATTGCCAAGAGATGACACAAGTGTCCAAGTATGAGAAGGCCGACTGCTTTGATTGGGTGAAGGGGAACTGCCGTATGAATGTAAAACGTGAACGACCCAGTGCGCGTGACCGGCTGACACACCGCATTTCCGCGGGTCACACCCCCACACGCACTGATAGTGCTGTATTTCATTCACCAGCCTTCGTTATATGGCACCACGTTTGAACAGACACTCAGCTTTAAAAGACAGCATCCTTCCCCCACCATTTTCCCCACACGCAGCACCAGTTGTATGTCACTTCTCTCTGTGGTTACCATCGCCAACGTCCGTTAGATGGCATCACGGTTCAACACAGACGCTCCTTACAAACAGAGCACCCCTCCCCACCATTTTTCCCAGTATGGTTTCAGTGCTACCCCGGGCCCCAATCAAGCTGTGGAGGACTCCATTTCCCATGGAGCCCTGCGGGTGGTTGGGGAATCACCGTCGGCCAGGGAGGCTGCCACCAAGCGACCCGGGGGAGGTATTGGACTGCCCATGGTGGATCCCCCAGAACATAAGCAGCAGGGGCGTCCCTGCCGGGCATGGAACCCAGCTGTCCTTCACAGGTGCTATTTGCTTGCTTTCTGACTGACAGTACGATTTCAGTGTTGCTCTTTCTGACTGACTGGTGCTATTTGTTCCCTTTCCGACGTATTGTAAATAAGGTAAATTCATCTCACTGTGGTGCTTATTCTGTACCTAATACCATGTAACACATTATAATTGTCCTGCTTTTTGCTAATATACCCATGCCACCGAAAAAAAGACGTAGAATTGGAATGTCCACTTCAGATGCCACAACAAAGTCTATTTCAAGGGCGTCTGAAACGTCACAGCGGACACAATCAACAGTGGAGGAACTTAAAATAAAATGTCAATCAGAAAAATGTTTGTTCTATTTCTATGTTCTGTTTCTTTCATTTGGGAAATTCACCGGTTATAGATTCCCGGACAATGCCGGGTACTCCTGCTAGTCATTTTATAAAAGGTAAAAATATATACATTTAAATATCACTTCTGCTTGATATTTTGTCAGAGAAGATGCTGGGAATGGCTGGGGCTTCAACCCATGTCCTTTCTTATGCCTGCTGTTTGCCTCTTGACTCTCCTACCTCCTTCAGTTGCTTTTCAGTACGAATTGTGTAACAGTCACATTGCTGGGAGGGAGGTTAGAAATAAAAACACCAAAGGATGGGCTAGTGCCAGTTCCACATGCCAACTGACCCAGCACCACAAGTTCAGGTTCGCTGGATTTGAACAGGTAATTGCCATAGTCTGTAAATAACTGTAGAAATTAACTATGGAAATTATTTAGAAAGATGGTGTGCACTTGTTAAAGTGGTATGAGGCATGAGTGCAGGGTAAGGTGCTCTCATCAAGAGTTAGAGGTGTCCATCCATTTTAAGTACCTTCTACAGAAAGAGAGAACTTTGGGAAGCTAGGCAAGATCGAGGGGGCCCAGGAGGTTAGTTCTGAACTGACTCCTGGAAAGAGAAAAGTAATGATGGTTGGGGGCTTGCTCAGTTGCCGAGGGGTAGGCACATAGAACTGCATTGGCGATGGGGAGTCTTGTATGGTGTGTTGCCGTCACAGTGTGTGGAGGGAATGTGGAGAAACTTCTGGACAGAACTAGGATGGGTCAAGTTTGGGTTTGGGTCGTTGGTTATAGTAGAACTAACAGAGCACATATAAGGCCAGACCGACTGTTCATCTGAACAAATTTAAGAAGCTACATGAAACAATGATGTCACAATTAGAAAGGTGCTTGGAAATCTGAAATGATGTGTTTGAAATGAAGGGACAAATTGTCCACTAGGGACCACTGTTACAAGGCAGTGTGGATAGGACTGGTGAGAGTGGGTGCCATGAAGTTGGGAAGGGGGCATCCTTTTACTATTTACTTTCATTTTTGACTTATATATGTTTTCTTGCTTAACCTTCAATAAACTTTAATCCCACAAAAATAGGTGTTACAGTAATGGGTGACTCAAACTAAATATGCAATAACATAAATCTGAAAAACCCAAAGAATATCGTTAAGTGGACTTCGTAAATGTAGTTGATGATTGTGTTTCATTTGTCAAAGCACCAGTGAGGAGGGGGAGCCAACGCAGACTCAGAATTTAGTAAGAATTTAATACAGTAGAGCACTTTAAAACACTGCTGAAAACATATTACTTTAACATGGCCTTTTTATAACTTCAATTTAACTTAATCCTGATACTCTGTATGTTCAATTCATCATAATAACTATTCATGGTGGCTCTAAAATCCGTACTGACCCCTACTCTCTCTTCTGTTTCTTTTTTCCGGTTTCTTTGTGATTGCCTGCACCACCTCCACCTACTCAAAGCTTCATGATGCTCCAACAATGATGGATGGATTAAAAGGCAGAAGTCTATGTGACCATCATCATCATCAAGTCCTTCCGTGAGAACCCTAAATCCAAAGAGGACTGTTTCATTTATGTTAGGTAGATTGCCCAGAGGGGACTGGGTGGTCTCATGGTCTGGAATCCCTACAGATTTTATTTTTTCTCCAGCCTTCTGGAGTTTTTTTTTTGTTTTTTCTGTCCCCCCTGGCCATTGGACCTTACTCTTATTCGATGTTAATTAATGTTGACTTATTTTGTTTTCTTATTGTGTCTTTTATTTTTCTATTCTTTATTATGTAAAGCACTTTGAGCTACTGTTTGTATGAAAATGTACTATAGAAATAAATGTTGTTGTTGTAACCATCAATACAGAACCCAAACTATGCAGATTTCCACCCCATCAAGATTCTGTGATCATCATATTACACATTTCCTTGTGTTTTGACGGTGGCGCAGTGGTAGCCCTGCTGCCTCACAGTTAGGAGACCCGGGTTCGCTTCCCGCGTCCTCCCTACGTGGAGTATGCATGTTGTCTGCGTGGGTTTCCTCCCACAGTCCAAAGACATGCAGGTCAGGTGCATTGGCGATCCTAAATAGTCCCTAGTGTGTGCTTGGTTTGTGGGCAGGGCCGGATTAAGGTGGGTGCTATTGATGCTGCAGCATTAGGCCCAGATGAAAACAGACGAGAATTTTCCGGAAGCTGAACAGTTTTCCTTTGCTATATTAACCTCAAAATAATTCTAAGAATGAAATTTGCAGTCCAACTTTCGGACGCCTAGACACAGCGTTACTTATTATACAGTTACTATTGTTCTTTGCGCTGTGACGTAACTATAACGTCGTTGTGTTTATTGTTAATTGAAGATGTCAAGTTAATGCTATCAATTTTACGTTGTAGTAGTAGTAGTAGTTTATTTATATAGTGCCCTTCACAGACAAAAGGTTACAGAGCGCTGAACAGCAAATACAGAATAAATACAAACAGTTGAAACAAAAACATAAACAAAACCAATAAAAACAAAAAATAAACAAACTGGAACTGTTCAGCACTGATTAAAAGCTTGCTTTAAAAGAAATGTTTTTAGTGGTTTTGTAAAAGAATCAACAGACTCGACTCCACGCAGACCACAAGGCAGGCTATTCCATAGTCTCGGTGCCACAGACTGAAAGGCACTATCCCCACGGGTTTTTAGCCGAGTGCGTGGGACAACGAGAAGACCCTGCTGCCCAGATCTGAGAGTCCGGCAAGCTGTATGGCATTGGAGCAGGCTGGTTAGGTACTCAGGAGCTCGTCCATGCAAAGCTCTGAAAGTAAGTACCAAAGCTTTAAAATGAATTCTATAAAACACTGGGAGCCAGTGCAGTGTGTACAGAATTGGAGTGATGTGATCACTCCGGCTAGCGTGAGTTAGGAGCCTGGCAGCTGCATTTTGAACTAACTGAAGGCGTGAGAGAGAGGACTTGCTCACACCTGTAAGGAGAGCATTACAGTAATCAAGCCGTGAGGAAATAACAGAATGAACAAACATCTCCAATTCTGATTTTGAAACAACATTTCTGAGTTTTGAAAGATTTCTTAAATGAAAGAAACATGAGCGGCTGACTGACCTTACATATTCATCAAGTGTCAGGGACTGGTCAAAAAAACCCCAAGGTTACGTAGACTCGACTTAATAACAGGAGAGACAGAAGGATAATTTTAAACTGATCTCAGAATGAAGAACAGGAGGAGCAACAATTAGTACCTCAGTTTTTCTTGAATTCAACTGCAGGTAATTACTACTGAGCCAGTCGTTAACCTGAGACAGACAATCAACCAAAGTGACCAAAGTATTCATTTGGTTAGGCTTAAATGAAAAATAAAGCTGTATATCATCTGCATATAGATGATACGAGATGTCCTTGAAAGAGTTAAGAATCTGTGATAGGGGAAGAATATATAAAGAGAAGAGTACAGGTCCAAGAACCGAGCCCTGTGGCACTCCACATGTCAAAGGAGCAGAGTCAGACGAAAAGCCAGCCACACCTATCTGACAAATAAGGGGAGAACCCGTCCAAAGCAGAGCCAGAGACACCTAACAGCTCTAATCTATTAATTAAGATCCGATGGTCCACCGTATCAAAAGCTGCGGTAAGATCTAACAGTACAAGCACAGAGCACCTGCCTGCATCAGCAGCAATTAAAAGATCATTAAAAACTTTTAGAAGAGCTGTTTCTGTAGAACGTCACCTCCGAAAACCAGATTGAAAAGAATCAAAGAACCCCTGCTTTTCTAAGAAGGCACAAAGTTGCTGTTCAGCCACCTTTTCCAAAACTTTGGCAATAAAAGGCAGTTTTGAAATTGGCCTGTAATTACTCAAACTAGAGGGATCAGAATTAGATTTTTTCAACAACGGTTGAATGACAGCATGTTTAAAATACGATGGGACCACACCAGATCTCAAGGAGCAGTTTATGATATTCAAAAGGCACGGACCTATAAAAATCAAAGATTTTAACATTAATGATGTTGGCAACAGGTCAGTAGGACATGATGAAGGTTTCATCTTCCTGAGCAAGTCAGAAAGATCCGAAAGTGAAACTTCTGAGAACACAAAAGACTCAGAACATGAGTGAATGAGAGCACTAGGTAAGACAGCTGGAACAATATAGCCCGAACTACATTAACCTTACCAATAAAAAATCTACGAAAATTACTACAGTCACTATCAGAAAAAACCTGAGTAATAGATTGAGATGGAGAAATAATATTGTGAATAGTATCAAATAGCACTTTGGGATTACGCTTGTGAGTCTGAATAAGATTAGAAAAATAAGCTGTTATAGCATCCCTAACCAAAGAATTAAAAGAAGCAAGTAAATCCTTTAAGTATGAATGATGAGCTTCCAGATTAGTAGACCTCCATAGGCGCTCCACTTTTCGGCAGGAACGCCTAAGATTACGAATGGAGTCATTCATCCAAGGAACTGAGTGGGGAACAGAACGCTGCCCGATTTTAAGAGGAGCAATCTTATTCAAAATATCAGTACAATGGTCATTAAAACATTGAACTGCTAACTCAACATTATCAATATTACTGCCGGCATCAGATGCCACAAATAAATCAACAAACCGATTGATCACTGACTCATTAATAAAACGAGTACGCCTAGAGTTAACACAGGGTGACAGCTCTAGATTTGAAGACAAGTCAAACAAAACACACTTATGATCACTAAAGGTTACATTACAAATTGTAACATCAATCAAGCCAACTCCATAAGAAAAAAACAAATCCAATGTATGTCCCCGACTATGAGTAGGGCCAACAACATGTTGAACAAAATTGAAAGAGTCGGTGATACACAGAAATTCAGAAGCCACACCACATAAAATATCATCCACATGGATGTTAAAGTCACCGAGCATTACTATTCTATCCAGCTTAATAATGGTGGATACAAAATCTTGAAAATCAGTAAGAAAAAGACTAATTGCACCAGGTGGACGATAAATTAAAATACAATATATTGGGGTTACACGCCCAACTTTAACAATCTGAAGTTCAAAAGTCTTATATGAAATGGTAGGAACAGAATGACATAAAAATAACTTCTTAAAAACCATGGCGATCCCACCTCCACGGCCGGTGTGCTAATGAAAGAGCAGTCCTCGGGACACAATTCTATCAGATTAGTAAAATCAGAATCACACTGCCAAGTCTCTGTCAGGAACATGAAATCCAATTTACAGTATTACTAGTAAAAAAGTCATTCAAAATAAATGACTTGTTTGCGATAGAGCGTGCATTAATCAGTGCTACCTTAGCTGGCAGAGTCATAGACACAGCGGCCGTCAAATTAGCATTTTCTGGAATACGAGGAATAGCACGGAGAAGTCCGGGATTACTCCCTCGGTGTCTCGGACAGGGAGCGGGAAGCAACACGTCAGGTAATCCCGGCAGAACAGGTCTCAAGCACGTCGGCCTGCTCAGATAATCCTTAGATAAAAATGGATGATCCACATCAGAAACACAGCGCCATAGACGCTGATACCTCGCATGCACGCCTGCCCTTTTTCCACGTTTTCTCCGACGGGACCGCAGGTTGATTCGGGTGCCGTTAACCAACAGTGAGGAAATGCCGCTGAAAAACGTAGCATTCATAAACGGCGGAGGAAAAAAAGGTATAGTTGTAATGCTGAGAGAAATTTCCCATTGCTGATCTAATGTTGATCAATGAAATGCGATCATACACTAACGCGGCTGGAAAACTGCGTATGACTAGTGTCACAAAATAAACAAAAAACACAAAAATATCCCACAACCTCAATGAGCGGGGCAAGACAAAAGCAAAGGCATAGCCTAACAGAGGCGCCATTTTTTCACCAGACGTTAAACATATCAAGTGTTGTGTTGTGACAGTTTCTGGCTCTCTTGACCCCTCAGACCACTCGTCAGACACCAGGTAAATGTCCAATAATAATATTTATTATTATAAATAAGTGCGCAAAACATGCTCCTCTCCACAATTCTCATAAATAATAAACAAATCAATTCTCCAATAATCAATAATCCTCCTCTCTCCCAGATGCGTTGCCACCCTACCACCCAGCTCAGCTCACCTGTCTGGGATTTCCCAGAGTCCTTTATAGTCCAGGACCCAAAAGTGCTTCTGAACCCTCAGTCCATATGATTTCCTAGCACTTCCGGGTCAGATCAAAACTCTTCTTTTTATCCCAGAAGTACGTCATTTCCTCTGTCCATGTGACTAGGACGTACTTCCAGGTTATAGGGCAAATATAAGTCTTTGAGCCTCCCTGCAGCATCCCCTTACGGTCCCCATGGTATCCAGCAGGGCTGTGAAGGAAAACTCCAATATCCATTATGCCCTGCTGGAATTCGGGGCACCTCCATGCTGCCGGAATGGCTCCATCTAGCGGCGTGGGGGTATTGGCCGGGATGAGCAGCCGACCATTGTCCACAACGTTAAACAGTTTACTTAGTAATTTAGCTGCGTTTTTTGCAATATCTTGGGGATTCTTGCCACTTTATTATTGTTTGGTAAGTGCCACGTAGTAAATTTTTCACCTTGAATGTTAGTTGTACAGTAAAAATCGATGGCTATTTAAATGGTTATCTGTAAAGGTAAAACTAAAAGCCAGCCCGCGGGCCCGGCATGGATGTTTAGAATTTTTAAAATCTTTGACAGGATTCTGGTCTATTATGAAATTTAAATCGTGGACAAATTTTTACCCTCAAGAGCCTGAACTGAGTCACTTTGACCCAAAGTCTCTGCAAATTCAATTTTTCTTACTCTGTTTCGTAAGAGAATTGCGAAATTTAGTGTATTATATTGTTAGGTTTTCTGCATTCAGTGCACTTTTCAGACAATTGCTATTGAATGTTGATGTTACATAGTTTGATGTTAACCTCGAGTTGTTACGATACTACGTTGTTATTATAATTCATGTTCAATAAAGGCTCCTTGGTCGGTCTGAGTGCGCATGCATGGTGAGTGTCGAATGCACCAATGCCGAGAAAAAATTTCGTCTTAATCCGGCCCTGTTTGTGGGTGTGCGTGTGCCCTGCCCGGGTTTTGCTTCCTGCCTTGCGCCCTGTGTTGGCTGGGATTGGCTCCAGCAGACCCCCGTGACCCTGCAGTTAGGATATAGCGGGTTGGATAATGGATGGATGGATGTTCAATGTTTACACACTATTGTTAAACTGCATGTGCCTACGTGACCACACGGTAATACCTGAACTATTCTGACACGGCATTTGCACTGTTTCATGTTTTTTTTGTATTTCACACCCTCATACACCTTTATCATAAGAGCATTCCTTATCTACAATGCAGCATTCTATCAGAAGAAAATATGAAGCTGGTTTTAAATTAAAAGTCATTGAAGTGGCCAAAGAAACTGGTAACTGCGCTGCTGCAACAAAATTCAATGCGTCTGAGAAACTGGTGTGAGATTGGAGGAAGCAAGAAGATGTAAAAAAAAATGTAAGTGTCACATTTTTCAACGGGTATATAAGTCGGGTTCTGATTTTATGATCGATTTTTCGAGTTTCAAGACTCAACTTATATGTGAGTATACACTGTATTCGGAATATTCATGCAATTGGGGCTGTGCCTAGAAAGTACCCAATTGTAACTGAACCCAATCAGACATGGCGCACATGCAATCACCTGAGTAAAAAATGGCAGCATGATGAAGAGCTATATAGTGTGAAGTACCAGATGACAACATACTTGGGAGGACACATCTGGTATATTGTGTGCAATTGTGCTCTCCACATTACATAACAACGCCAGGGCATATCAAGAGAAGGGCTACTAGACTAATTCCATCTGCGTCAGTTTTTCAGTATTTTCTTCTTTATGGTTGCTATCCTCGTTGCTGCTCACATGTTTCTTCTTCCTGACCCATTTAAGATGCCTACACCCACCTGCAGAAATCCAAGCTTTTGGATAAATTCAAAGAATCTTCTTTGCATGCTTCGGATTTTGTTTTTTTGGTTAGAGGTTACTTCTGATGGTACCGCTTCTCAACGTCTGTTTCTGCCTTTCGATTGCTGATTTTGTCACGTTGTTTTTAGATAGTTTGCCTTCCTATTTATGAGCCCGGTCTGACTTTTGCTTCTTCCTTCGTACTCAGTTTATCTCCTGCCCCCCGCCCCAAGTGAACACATTTCTCATCTATGGTGAACACAACAAATTCCATTAAAAGTTTGTTTTTTTAATTATTTTTTTAATAATCCAGTGAAGGCTTGTACATGAAAAACAAAAGGGCATGTGTGTTGATAAAAACAAAAATTCCTTCTGCCAGTCAGATACATTCTGCAAATAAAATTCCAGTTTATCAGTCAGCTTTAACCAATTAGCCCAGCAACTGATTTTAAAGTTTCAATAATATTGATCATTAGAATGGACACTCATTACCTTCCGCCTTTTGGAGAGTTGTTTTTTTGCATTGGATACTAGTTGGCTTACTTCAGTAGATGAGCCAAGATTTCCTTATTTTCTTTCTTCTCTTCACTCAATGTTAGGGAGCACAGAAACGTTTCTCATATTGGCCTCAGATCACTTGAGCTGTATCACTGAACAACATCCACCACCAGCTCAAATAACCAAAGAGATGGCAACAGTCCTCGCACACAGCAGTCTCGTGTGGCTCTCCTAGCCAATCCTGCTCTCTCAATCCTTGTTATTTAAAGGTGACAACAACCTAAAGTTCCATTAGCTCTGGTGGCAGCTGCAGGATTATCATTACTTTCCGTGCATAATTTTATTTGGTTTATATTTTATCTCTACTTGACTTTAATGAAGTTGTTTTTGTTAATGTGTCATTTTATTTATTTACACCACACTTCAGGCGGTGTCATGTGTCTGTTCTGTCATGATTATGATGTCACTGGAGCTTATGATATAAATGGGCAGCATACACAGCATTCAGCAGCCCTCAGTGGATCAGCTCTGAATCTTCTTCTTCTTTCGGCTGCTCCCGTTAGGGGTTGCCACAGCGGATCATCTTCTTCCATATCTTTCTGTCCTCGTCATCTTGTTCTGTTACGCCCATCACCTGCATGTCCTCTCTCACCACATCCATAAACCTTTGCTTAGGCCTTCCTCTTTTCCTCTTGCCTGGCAGCTCTATCCTTAGCATCCTTCTCCCAATATACCCAGCATCTCTCCTCTGCACATGTCCAAACCAACGCAATCTTGCCTTTCTGACTTTGACTCCCAATCTTCCAACCTGAGCCGACCCTCTAATGTCCTAATTTCTAATTCTATCCATCCTCGTCACACCCAATGCAAATCTTAACATCTTTAACTCTGCCACCTCCATCTCCTGTGCCACCGTCTCCAGCCCATATAACATAGCTGGTCTCACTACCGTCCTGTAGACCTTCCCTTTCACTCTTGCTGATACCCGTCTGTCACAAATCACTCCTGACACTCTTCTCCACCCATTCCACCCTGCCTGCACTCTCTTCTTCACCTCTCTTCCACAATCCCCATTACTCTGTACTGTTGATCCCAAGTATTTAAACTCATCAACCTTCGCCAACTCTACTCCCATCATCCTCACCATTCCACTGACCTCCCTCTCATTTACACACATGTATTCTCTGTTGTTCCTACTGACCTTCATTCCTCTCCTCTCATATCTCCACCTCTCCAGGGTCTCCTCAACCTGCTCCCTACTATCGTTACATATCACAATGTCATCAGCAAACATCACAGTCCACGGGGACTCCTGTCTAATCTCGTCTGTCAACCTGTCCATCACCATTGCAAATAAGAAAGGACTCAGAGCTAATCCCTGATGTAATCCCTCCTCCACCATGAATGCATCTTTCGGTTCTACTGCAGACCTCACCACAGTCACACTTCCTTCGTACATATCCAGTACAACTCTTACGTACTTCTCTGCCACTCCCGACTTCCTCATACAATACCACAACTCCTCTCGAGGCACCCTGTCATATGCTTTCTCCAGGTCAGTGGAAAAACTCTGAATCTTTGAAGGATTCTTGTGTTTGTTAGTTTCAGTTCAAGTAAATCCTAGTTACAGTTTTTCGATCTCCTTCTCTAGACTTCGACTAATGGTTTCTGCTGTGTTCTTTGGGTTTGGTTGCTCGTCAGTTCCTGGACATTTCCCTGTACAGGTCTTCACTTTCTGGTCCCGTCACTCATTCAGTCATGATAATTCCTAGAGACCCCATGCCCCTTAACAGAATTCTTCTTGTCCATTAGTTTTAGCCATCTACCAAGACAATCGTGCCTTTCTTCGGGTGCCACAGTCTCTGGACACGTCCGTTCCTTGCCCTTTAACCAACCTCCATCCTACTACAGAGTAATTTTTCTGTTCTATAAAGAGAAGTTAAAAAACGGTTATTATGAATAAATAAAGTCATCAACATAAAAAAGATGAAAAAAGTGAATCAATGCAAATAAGCAAAACAAATTGGATAACACTCCAAAAGTAAGAAGAAAAGGACACACGCAATTAATCGACTAGTGCTGTTTATTCTGCTCGCACACGTCTGTTGAGTTCCTCTTTGTGCTCACATTGTAATTGTTGTTTTATTTCCTTATTTTATCTGATTGCTACCTTTTACAGCGTGTGAGTATTCCCTTACATTGTGCAACTTACTAAATCTGACGATGTCATTGTATGCATGGGTGATATCGACCATCCTAACATGTGTGTCTCTTGCTGTAGTTATTAAGGATGGTCAAAGCCTGCCATTTTGAACTCAGACTTTATGTTTTCTGTCATTTTGTAAGCCCACTCAAACATTCTGTATTTATTTTTGTAATAAGTGATTTACTGGTATAATGCTTTAATGGTAGGTCCATGATGGCGATTGGTGGGTGATATGAGAAGTTTGATTTGTTACCCATGCCCAACCTCTTTGCAGAGACTGGCTTCACCCCCTGAACAGTCCATTTTCTAACTCGCTTTAAAATAAACTCTAAAATGAATACCAAATCCAGCCAGCACCATCTGTGACCATGGTGCTATAATTTAATAACGTTCGTTCTTAGCAGGATGCTGTTTATTTTGTCTTTTAGGCCTGCATTTTGCACTTGAAGGGACTCACAAATGGCTAAAGCAAGTTACCTGACTAGCCAGCATGTTGGTGCATACAAGACGTTTACAATCAGAGGATGTCACGGGTGATTAAATTGTAGTGGGCCGATGTAGCCACAAATTGCTCCGTGCACAATGCAGTGTCTGCAATATTTCCTTAATTGAAAAAGTAATTAAGAACATGGAAAGATATTTTATCTAAATTTGGAAATCTAAATTTAGATGATATGTGGGATTGTTTAAGGCTGTTTCATCCCCCAGTAAAAGTAACAGCTTTTGTTAATACATATAAGGGGTCTTGCATTCTGTTTAAACCGACTCATGGCATTGGACTATATTGGCAAAATTACACCCAAGGTGGGTTACCCAAAATTTTTTTTTTCACTTAAAGCATTGCTAACAAGAGTATATAAAAAAAAAAGAAATGAGCAATTTCCCCATATCTGTCCACAATGTGGACAATTCAATATCAACCTCTTGTGAATCGCCCAACCCCGACACGGACAGGCAGGCCGCTAATTCTAGTCCACACAGCACACGATTTATTTATACAGTTGTCTTCCACAGCACACAAGGCAAGCGCAGTCCTTCCACTTCCACTCCTCCTCATGAGCTTTGTCCACTTCCTCCCATTTCTGGCCCATGACTTCTGGTGAAGTAGCAATCCAGTTGCCCAACGAGCTTCTTCCGGGTGTGGCGAAGTGCTGCCAAATAGGGCCCTGAAAACATCAATGTGCCCCAACAGGGTTGAACTTCTATGGTCATGACCCGTGGCCCCGCTCGAAAACAAGAGAAACAGACCTGGAAATACTCTCTCCCCCAGTTCTTATATAGTCAGGGCGTCCCTGCCGGTTAAGGACCCCGGCCATCCATCATACTATCTTGTGATGTAATCTGTGGATGAGTATCAGCACCTTTTGAGTTCTTATTTGGCATAGAAAAATAGCTTAATCCGACCAGTCATCCTCATTCCTCAGGATCAATTGTAGGCATGGAGCTGGACAGTTTGACATCCGTGGCAGAGCGACAGGCGCTGAGCAGGCTCCTGTCAGTCGTGGAGAATCCACTGCATCCACTGAACAGGATCATCTCCAGACAGAGGAGCAGCTTCAGCAACAGACAGACTGCTGTCACCATCCTGCTCCACTGACAGACTGAGGAGACCCCACACTATGAGACTCTTCAATTCCACCCGGGGGGGTAAACGTTAACATTATACAAAGTTATTGTCTGTTATACCTGCATTGTTATCACTCTTTAATTTAATATTGTTTTTTATCAGTATGCTGCTGCTGGAGTATGTGAATTTCCCCTTGGGATTAATAAAGTATCTATCTATTTATCTCTTCTATCTCATTCTGATCCTTGGTATTAGTGAATAAGTGGCTTCATAGTGAACATATGGTTATATATTTATCGTGTTCTAGGCATGGAACCCAGGGTCACTGACGCCCAAAGTTCTTTTATTATTTTATATTGTGTCTAAACTGCAGTCTACACTCACCTCCTTTGTATTCACTTTGCTAAAAGGTCTGCACATGACATCACTTACACCTTCTGTCCAGACTCACTTTGACCCGCCCAGGACCCTGCCTTCACCCAAACACTCATGCACTGAAGGAGATCCGCTTACACCTTGTGACCCACCCTTTGCTAAGTCAAAGTTAAGTGCAAAGGAAAAAAAAAAAGCAAAACAAAATCAGTAAAGTACATTTTGTATGCCAATTAAATGCTTCTTTTAAAGAAAATCATTGAGTGCCAGAAGGCTCCCAATCAGGATGGCTCCAGCCGTCTCTACCTTGGAGGGGTAACGCCTGTGTGCGTCTCTCAGCAAGTCAAACGTCTGTCACTCAGCCATCAAACTAAAGCTCTGCTTTTTATCTCTGGGCATCTCATGTCATTTTAAATGTTCAAACTCCAATTATGGGATCGAGCTCATTGAAGCAAGAAAGTCAGTGGGAGAGTTCTCCAGGGTGGAAGTGAGACGGTGCGGAGCAACCACACTGGAGCCTCACTTCCCACGACGGCACTGCAGGGCGCAGAGAAACTGCCCCGCGACAAGGACGGACAGGTCTCGCTTTCATCTGCCATTCAGCAAACCAGGTGAATGTGAGGAACGTTTCATGTGGGGGCTCCCCAGATTTCACTTTTTTTTTTTCTACCTGAATAAACTGCTTGTAAAGCCACCAAATTGTTTTAGAGAATTCTTATTCACAGGTGAATGATTTCTGAGCTGGGTGAAATTGTGTTCTGCTGTCAGGGAGGGATCAGATTAAAATGTTATGGACTGACAATCCTAGTATGACGAAATGTTCTGTGGGACTGAGAGAGTGAACTTGGTCCACAGTGCCTTGAGCATGGGAAAGGCACCATTTAAATAAAACAATTTACTATTATTATTATATGTTTAATGGGTTGTTTCTTTTTTTTACTAGCAACCCATTGGGTTCCTTATGTCTTATTGTCCGATGGCTATGACTTTACAGAACTGAGGAAGGTGATATTCTGAAACTGGGCAGTACTTGCTTTAACTCACAGCTCATCAAGATAGTTCCAGAAATCTACTCGAGTAATGCCAAGAGCTCAAACTAAGACTGGAATCACATGAGTGTTTGTATTCCAGATCAATCTCGAGGTCTTTGTATTTCCATGAGTTTTTGTACCTTTTTGACTGAGACATTCACGTCTTTTTGATTTGCTGTGTTGATGAGCCGACATCACCTCTTGCTACTGTCATGGAGAGTGATGTCCAGTTGGTTGGCTCAAATGGTACAATCAGTGTTCACAGCCATGTCTCAACTATTTTAGACTGGTGATCACACCAGTGCCCAGGCAGCATGAGGCCAAGCCCATGAAACATCGACCAGTGCAGGTAGCTAGCTATCCAATTGTGTTGATGGGGACTTTATTTACCCTCTGTGGGGATTTTGGCTTTTTGCAGAAGCTCTTTAAATACATACTATGATAGACGGCCGGCAACTCAATCCGGCCGGGGCGTCCCAGGATGGGAAGAGTGGAGAAAGGCAGCCTTTCCAGGACACTACCTTCCCCAGGAGACTAAGTGGCATCTCCCCTGGATGATAGCGGTGCCCTGAATTCCCTCAGGGCATCCTGGGACTTGGAGTCCATTTTCTCAGCCCCTTTGGGTGCCGGGGGTGCCGCCAGGGGGAGCCCATAAAGGACCTGGGGGATACTACTTTTCCAACTGTAGCGAACTCCCCTAATTGTTGGATGAGGAGCCCGGAACACATGAAAAACTCCTTCCCATAGGAAAAATACAACTATTATGTCCGAAAACTGACAGAACCTTAGACCCAATTTTGATGTCCCCAGATGGAGTTGTTTATACCAGAAAAAGAAATAATCACCTAACAATTGTTTAACCAAAAGAATATATATTATAAATCAAACCAATCATAAAACTCCATTTAAATCACTCCTTATCCAAAAAATAAGCACTAAGTAATAGGCCGCGCCCTTTTACCCTTATATAATATACAGAAAGAAAGCAAGTAAGAAAGCCAGGAAAAGAAACAGAGATATACAGTGGTGTGAAAAACTATTTGCCCCCTTCCTGATTTCTTATTCTTTTGCATGTTTGTCACACAAAATGTTTCTGATCATCAAACACATGTAACCATTAGTCAAATATAACACAAGTAAACACAAAATGCAGTTTTTAAATGATGGTTTTTATTATTTAGGGAGGAAAAAAAAATCCAAACCTACATGGCCCTGTGTGAAAAAGTAATTGCCCCCTTGTTAAAAAATAACCTAACTGTGGTGTATCACACCTGAGTTCAATTTCCGTAGCCACCCCCAGGCCTGATTACTGCCACACCTGTTTCAATCAAGAAATCACTTAAATAGGAGCTGCCTGGCACAGAGAAGTAGACCAAAAGCACCTCAAAAGCTAGACATCATGCCAAGATCCAAAGAAATTCAGGAACAAATGAGAACAGAAGTAATTGAGATCTATCAGTCTGGTAAAGGTTATAAAGCCATTTCTAAAGCCTTGGGACTCCAGCGAACCACAGTGAGAGCCATTATCCACAAATGGCAAAAACATGGAACAGTGGTGAACCTTCCCAGGAGTGGCCGGCCGACCAAAATTACCCCAAGAGCGCAGAGACGACTCATCCGAGAGGTCACAAAAGACCCCAGGACAACGTCTAAAGAACTGCAGGCCTCACTTGCCTCAATTAAGGTCAGTGTTCACGACTCCACCATAAGAAAGAGACTGGGCAAAAACGGCCTGCATGGCAGATTTCCAAGAAGCAAACCACTGTTAAGCAAAACGAACATTAGGGCTCGTCTCAATTTTGCTAAGAAACATCTCAATGATTGCCAAGACTTTTGGGAAAATACCTTGTGGACTGATGAGACAAAAGTTGAACTTTTTGGAAGGCAAATGTCCCGTTACATCTGGTGTAAAAGGAACACAGCATTTCAGAAAAAGAACATCATACCAACAGTAAAATATGGTGGTGGTAGTGTGATGGTCTGGGGTTGTTTTGCTGCTTCAGGACCTGGAAGGCTTGCTGTGATAGATGGAACCATGAATTCTACTGTCTACCAAAAAATCCTGAAGGAGAATGTCCGGCCATCTGTTCGTCAACTCAAGCTGAAGCGATCTTGGGTGCTGCAACAGGACAATGACCCAAAACACACCAGCAAATCCACCTCTGAATGGCTGAAGAAAAACAAAATGAAGACTTTGGAGTGGCCTAGTCAAAGTCCTGACCTGAATCCAATTGAGATGCTATGGCATGACCTTAAAAAGGCGGTTCATGCTAGAAAACCCTCAAATAAAGCTGAATTACAACAATTCTGCAAAGATGAGTGGGCCAAAATTCCTCCAGAGCGCTGTAAAAGACTCATTGCAAGTTATCGCAAACGCTTGATTGCAGTTATTGCTGCTAAGGGTGGCCCAACCAGTTATTAGGTTCAGGGGGCAATTACTTTTTCACACAGGGCCATGTAGGTTTGGATTTTTTTTCTCCCTAAATAATAAAAACCATCATTTAAAAACTGCATTTTGTGTTTACTTGTGTTATATTTGACTAATGGTTAAATGTGTTTGATGATCAGAAACATTTTGTGTGACAAACATGCAAAAGAATAAGAAATCAGGAAGGGGGCAAATAGTTTTTCACACCACTGTATCCTATTTAACAACACCCCCCCATATATTCACTATAAATATCCGTAGGAATACACATTGTCACGCATGCGCGAGTAGGAGGCCGCGGACGGACCTGAAACCGCTTCGAAAGACAGGCAGGGAATGGCGGGGTACTAACCTTTCTGCTCTCTCTTTCAGGAAAAAAGACGCTCCGCCATCATAACCTGCCCGCAGTACGTCCACTTCCGCCCTTCCTCCGCCATCTTCCCTGACGTCAGCAATCCCGTCATCCCTCACGCTTCCTTCCCAGCATTCCTCCACTTCCGGCTCCTCCTCTATAAAATGGCCGCCGACGCCTTTCAAGGGCGTCGCGCATATGAACATTTATGTTTATATATTTTGACCTGTTTGTGAAAAAAGATTTGTTTTTTGTACAGTATACGGGGCCGGAAACCCCAACCCTTTATGCTGTGTGTTCTCTTCTTTTTACAACATATATACACATATATAAAAATATAAATTAGACACACAGTCTCACAATCCTCCACACGTTCCCCATTCCCTTTTATATTAAGTTGATTTAAAGAGTCTAGCCACATGGCCTGGGAAGTCCGTGAATAATCCAGTAATCCAGTCAACTACGTTCCGCTGGCTAGTCAACTGTATTTATAGGTAAAAAGGAGCAATCTCACCGGCTTGGCGACGATTCTTCGTTACAAGCTGAAATCCGTCTCACCCGGGAGTCTGAGCGTTAGCGTCCTTCCTTGGCCGCTGCCCTCAACACAAATACAACTTAAAGCCGTGCACTCCAAAGATCCTTTCCGATTAGCCCGCACTCCTTTTTGTTGCATCCAACTGTAATTTCGGAGCCTTCTGTGCTTTACCAATTGCTTCTTTTACCAATTCCGTTCTCCTTCCCAGCTACTTCTTTAAAGAAACTTTCTTCTTCCTCCGCCCTCCTCGCTTCTTTCCTTTTTCTTCTCCTCTCTTTAAACTACGCGCCTCCTTGCCTTTTAAGGAAGAGTTACGTCACACCAAAGCTATTTTAGCCAGGACCCACAGGCGCTGTTTGGACCCCTACTACCCTTAAAGAAATATCCCACAGTCAATAATTCCTCTGGACATAACCTCTAAAGGAAGCACGTGGCAGAAACAGTTAAAAGCATACACAACAATAAAAATATGTGACAACCGTTACACAACAACCCGGAAGTACTTTGGAGTCACGAGCACGGAAGCCCATAGTACTTCCAGGATTATTAAGGACTGATGAGATGGCGTTTGAAGAGGGGAAGCACTTCCGGGTCATGGACTATTTAAAGGACTGGTGAAGACCCAGCAAGGAGAGCCAGAGTTGGGAGGTTGGGTGACGAAGCTGCTGGGAGTGGAGGATTATTGTTGTATTATTATTGATTATTGTTATTGGAGAATTGTGGCGTGTGTGGTACTTTGTGCACTTTATTGAAGAAAATAATTAAAAATTCTACTTGGTGCTTTTTACGTGTGTCTTGGACGTCTGTCTGTTGGGTTTCATGGGGCAACAGTGACCCCTAGCATCCACAATACCATATATACTGCCGTATAAGTCAGGTCTTGAAACTCGAAAATTCGATCATAAAATCAGACCCCAACTTATACGCCCGTTCAAAAATACGATTTCTCAGTTTTTTTATTTTTAATAAATTTGCAAAAACCTCAAATAAACTTTTTTAACGTTGTCATTATGGGGTGTTGTGTGTAGAATTCTGAGGAAAAAAATGAATTGAATCCATTTTGGAATAAGGCTGTAACATAACAAAATGTGGAAAAAGTGATGCGCTGTTAATACTTTCCGGATGCACTGTATAAGACATTTAGAAATATTTCTGCTTTTGCTGTAGATTTAAATGTTTAACTCTCTTTTGTTGATTTCATTATATTTTGCCCTTTTTCTGTGCAGTTTTCCCCCTTATCTTATTAATGACAATTAAAAATGAGCAGAGCAGACACACTGGCAAACAACACGGAATAATCAAAGGCTGCAACTACTTTAGCATCAGACCCACTAATTAGTAAATAATGGATTAATTAAACAATTAGAACACCTAGAAAAGTATGTCAACAAATTGTTTTTTTTTTCAATCAGTAATAAAGCCTATTGATCATAAGTCCAAAATTATTTATACTATACTAGCTGTGTGAGCTCATACTGTAAAGGGTCCTAGAATCTATTGAAATCGTCAGAAAAAAAAACTAAAATGTAGTGATGTAAGGTAATTGAAAGGAACTCCTCTGGGCGTCTCTCTCCTAGGAGGATTTGTTTTGCTGAAGTGCTCACATTGCTTTTGTATTAGTGGCGGGAAGAAAAGTAAAAGGGATACCATTTTGCCGATGTTAGCGGCTAAGCGACTTTGTCTTTCTTCTGAGGTTTCGTTTTGCTGACGTGCTCGCCTCACTTGTGTTATTAGCGGCTAAGCGAGTTTTCTGTTTCCTCAGAGGTGGAGCCCTTAACCCGACTCCACCTCTCACTACCAGGCCGGACAGACACACACACTTCCACACGTAGACATTTATATATAAGAAGTGCCTTCCATAATAAATATAATCCAAACTCCAATATTAGTAATCCATTATTACTATAATTTTAGCACATTAATAATGATTATTATCATTATTAATGTTATAGTTTAATAGTACTGTAGATTGTCATATCTGTCAGGAGTTTTTGCCCAAAATGACTGACCAGACCAGAACAGATTACAACTATTTACACATGAAATGCAATTTTTTTGTCAAATCAAATGGAGACCCGGTAAGTAACTTAGTGATTGTCTCACATTGAATCTGAAGGAAGCATCCGACATGCAGCCTTTTGCATTGCACTCCATGTCCTAAGTCATTAGGCCACAATGCTTCAGTCCAATATTATTTCTGTTTTCTTGTCACGATAAGACAGTTTAACCCACCCAACAATAGTCTCCCTCTTTTCCAAAGAATCCCCCACAGCTTTTAAAACAGTTGAGAGAAATGAAGTCCTTCTAGTGTTTCCTGGATTTGCCATTGCTGACGGCTCTCTGTATGCTATTTATGGTTTGCCACCACACCACTTCTCAATAGCCATGATGACACCTACCACAGAAACAGACTCAACCCCACCAACGTCCTCTGCTGCCTTCAACTCCTAAATCGTTAAGCAGTATGCCATCAATTCTTTGTTGTTCTCCGATGTCCTTCTCCAGGGTATTGGGTGAGCTACACTGTAGAGCAGCACTACTGCATGGCTGGGAAGGCCTATTTAGTGATACTCCTCCTCACCTCCACTTGGCAGCCTGGCATGGAAGTGGAAATAAACCCAGGCTGACATGGAAAGGGCATGGCAACTCCACACAGGAGAGGATCTAAGCCCTGAGTGAGGAGGAGGCAGCAGCCATACCACTCTACCACCTAGAGGGAAGACCTCTCGTGTCAGGAGCGAACATCTGTTAAATCCCAGACTATAAACAACTTAGGGGAATGGAAGGCAAATATAGCCTTTAACAAACAGTCGTCCATTGTTCTTCGCAGTTATAAATGCACAATCTGAGCTCAGCTTGCTTTCTGTATGGCGTAGTGCTGAAGCCTTTGGGGAAATAAGCACATTTTTTGACAGTTTTCCTAAAAACGTCTGTCTGTACGGCTGAGGTGCCCTGGGGGCCAAGTGCCCCCAAAGTTATTCTGCTCAAGTTTAAGTTTCCTTTGCACGCCCCGGGGAGGATTCACTGCCAGGGTTCAACAGGAAACCCCATTCATAAGTATTGTGACATCTGTCTGCATAATAAGTAAACTGAAACCAGTGGCCGGCAGAGATGATATTTTATATCGCTCTCTGCAACTGCCTTTTCTTTTTCAAAATTCCCCTATGCTTATAAAAATTAGCTCTTGTTCTTTTTAAAGGAATGCGATTTTTTAATGAAAATCTGTATACACGTGACTTCTTAGTAAAACTGATATAAATAAATGCATACCCTGTCCTTCCTTTCTCATCGACCAACTCTGCCCAGCTGAAGGTGGGCACAAAGTGAACAAAAGATTTAACGAGCGAGTCCATGTTCTCCTCATGTTCACCCATTGAGGACGATCCCCTCTAATTTTTGGCTCCATTATCTGCTAAATCAAGTTTCAAAAATTAGTCTGACCCAGATCTCCTAGATTATATGCAAACGTACATTCGTTCTCGCATTTGGAAACAAAAGGAATAATAAACATGATATCAGGGCACCTGGGGGCATTCAGATTGGCACCTGCTTATGAGCCACATCTGGCATACTGGGTGTAGTGTGGGTGAAGTGAGATCATTGAGGTCCTGCTAAAACTGGAGAAGGTGCCCCTCTGGTTGCCCTTCACACCCAGTATAATACCAGGATGGTCAGTTTTATCCCAGGTTTTGAATCTGACAAATTTAAACAAAGAAAAGAGGAGTAAATAGAAAAGAACACAAAATATGCAAGAAAACAAACCACAACACTGTGTCAAAACACCATGTTCAGGCCTCCTAATGTATGGATTGTGATCATGGGAACAGTTTAAGGGGTGGCCATGGGGGCCATCTTAGAGATATAATACTCTCAGTGAGTGCTGGGTCTTCCCTGAGGTCTCCTCCCAGCTGGTCATGCCATTACAACCTCCATGTCTTGGTTGGCTCCTCTCGATACAGAGGGTCAGCGGCTCTACTCCAAGCATCTAGCGGATGTCTGCACTTCTCACTTTATCTCTAAGGGAGAGCCCAACCACCTTACGGAGAAAGCTCATTTTGGCCACTTGTACCCACAATCTCATTTTTTTGTTCATTACCCAAAAGCTCATTACCATAGGTGAGGGTAGGGAAGTACTGTATATCAGCTACTAAAATCGAGAGCTTCATCTTCTGACTCAGCTCCTTCTTACCCACTACAGCTTTCCACCCCGATCCATCTGTTGATCTCACCATCCCTTTTCCCTTTACTTATAAACAAGACCCCAAGGTACTTAAACTCCTCCACTTGAGGGAGTAACTCACCTCCCACTCGGAGAAGACAGTCCATCTTTTCCTACTGAGGAACATGGTCTCACATTTGGAAGTGCTGCACCTCATCCCTGTTGCTTTACACTCAGTCGCAAACTGTCCCAATTCATGCTGGAGTTAACAGCCTGATGAAGCCAACAGGACCACATCATCTGCAAAAATCAAAGACGCAATTCTTAGGCCACCCAACTGGATCACCTCCCTTACCTGGCTGCGTCTTGATATCCTGACCGTGAAAATCACGAACAGGACAGGAAACAAAGCACAGCCCAGACAGGGTCCCCTAAAGAGGTGGTCCACCATTCCATGTGGTGGACGGAATCCACATTGCTCATCTGAGATCTGAAGATCCACAACTGGGTGGAGTCTCTTTTCCAGCACCCTGGCATTATCCTTTCCAGGGAGGCTGAGGAGTGTGATCCCCTGGTAGTTGAAGTTGCACCCTCTTGACTCCTTTTTTAAAAATGGAGATCACTACCCCAATCTGCAACTCCAGAGGCACAGTTCCTGATGACCACGCAACACTGAAGAGGCATGTCGGCCTTTACATCCCAACAATGTCCAGAGCCTTCAGCATTTCTAATCGGATCTAATCCAACCCCAGGGCCCATACACTGCAGAGATGCTTAACTACTTCAGGAACCTCCCTCAGGGAAATGGGCATTGATTCTCCACAGAGGGCATGACCATCATGTTCATGAGCTCCTCAATGTGTTCCTTCCACAACCAGACAACAGCTCAGTCCGGGACAGCACTTCTCCACCCTTGCTGAGAACAGCCTGGGTGAATCCCTGTCTGCACTTTCTGAGTTGCCGGATGGTTTGCCTGAACCTCTTTGAGCCTGTTTCTTTTTCATAGTGTCTCCAAACTCCTCTCACACTCAGGTTTATGCTTCCCTGACCACCAAGGTTGCAGTCATTTTGGCATGTTGGTACTTCTCTGCTGCTTCAGGAGTTCCCATGCTAACCAAACACTGAATGCCCTAATGGCATCCTTCACCTCTGGTGTCCACCATTGGGTCCTTGGGTTGACAACTCAATAGACACCTATGGCCTTCAGGCCACAACTTTGTGCAGCCATTTCCACAATGGAGGCTTTGAACAAGGCCCATTCAGACTTTATGTCCACAGCCTCCTCCAGGATGCAGGAAAAGTCATTTTGGAAGTTGGAGTTGAAAGTCTTCTGGACTGGGGACTCAATGAGATGTTTCCAGTCTACCATCACTAATCACCTGGGGCCTCATGCATAACACCGTGTGTAGAATTCACACTATAACATGGCGTATGGACAAAAATGGAAATGTGCTTATGCACAAAAAAGTCCAGATGCATAAATCTGTACGTTCACCAACTTCCACGTTCTTCTGCTACATAAATCCCAGTCAGCATGAAAAGTAACACACGTGCACGCGCCTGCTGTCCAGCTCCGTCTCCTCCCAGAATTACGGCTCTTTGAATATGCAAATCAATATAAATAGCCCTTAAGCTCAGTGTTCTGTGAAAAGGCAATGGCAAAAGCACGGGGGGAAATAGAAGAAGTTCAGTGAATACCAAGTGGAGGCAAAGAAAAACATATTATTTGTTGGTTTAAACAATGGTATAAACAACAAAAGGAAGTTGATCAAGTGACAGAGAGTGTTGGAGAATCTTGAAAGCTCAAGTTCACAAAGTTGCACAGTGGCTGAAATAAAAAAGAAGTTGTCAGATATCAAAGTCGCCGTGAAAAGGCAAGTTGTAGCCCACCGTCTGAGTTTCATATGAAAGCTTATTAGGGTACAGAGAAAAAAAATAGGCACACAGTGGGGAAAAAACAACGAAATGTCAACTTTAATCTCGAAATTTCCACTTTAATTACGTAGTTTATTTTGTCATTAAAGTAGAATATCATAAACTTCATCTTAAAATCGTTTAATTTACTAATTTCTCAAATCCCATCATAACTAAAGTAGCACATTGAATGCTATGTTTTGTATTTGATCTTCTATGTGCTCTATGTGTGTGAATCACTACGTGCTTCCGGGCTTTATCTTCCTCCGACAGGACACAGAATCCATTACATTCGTAATATTACAGCTCTCTGAATAATTAGAATACTGAGATGTATACGTGATATCATTTTCATGATGATAGGAGTTAAAGCATATTATTAAACATGGGAACACAGTGGCACAGTGATTATTATTTCGATTAAATAATTTATTGTAGCAGTACTGTCTCTTTCAAACGTACTAACCCCCAATTCCTGTCTTTACTTTTCTTTTTCCAAATACCCAATTGCCACACAATCAGCTCTGTAATAGACGTTAAGCCATCTGTAAGTTTAGGACGCAAATTCTTCAAAACTTTTAAGGAACATTGAAATATCTTCGTAGTACATGTTTAATTATTCTATCCATCTATCCTTCCAGTGTTGCGCCAGTCCCAGCAAGAATACAGCACGAGGCAGGAACAATACGTGAATGGGGCACCAGCTCCTCGCTAGCGCAGCAACACCGTGTCCTCATATGTTTAATTATTAACAATATAGATTATTTAAATGAAGTTAAAGTTTTATCTGTATAATATAATAAACATATTTTGCTGCATTTCATCTTAAAAATTATATCGTCATCACATGTAAATACGCGCTTTATAAAGTGACTCAGGTTGTGTAATATTATAACTGTAGTGCAAGTTTACAGTGAGGTGATTGTACTTATAAGTACAAACAGTTCTACAAGGAGCAATTGATGGACTGATTGAGTGCATTTAGAGCTCTTGGGATGAAACTGCTTCTGAACCGCGAGGTCCGTACAGGAAAGGCTCTGAAGCGTTTGCTGTGTGAGAAGCAGTTCAGTAGACAGCATAGCTGAGGCAGCATGTGCTTGATTCTGTATACCGATAATTCTCTTTCCGATCAGCTGCTCCGAGTGGTGCAGTGAGAGTAATATGGAAAAAGATGATCCGCTATGGCAACCCCTAACGGGAGCAGCTGAAAGAAGAAAAAGAAGGTGCAGTGAGAGTAACAACGCTAAAGCAGCTATTGTATTTGGAATAGTTTGGCCATTCTGTTGACCATTATATTGTTACAGGTTAATTACAATCAGATGCATTAAACTAATAAACAATATGCGGTTAATTTCAGTGTATTAATAAAGCTGCGTCAGGGATATGGATCTAAAAAAGAAAGGGTAACCACACTGGAACAGTAGCACTGCTTTGACGCTGGGTGCCACCAGTCTGCAAAACCGAGCGCAGAACTTGTGTACGCCGGGGTATGAGCTACCGTGGAAATGTGCGTGGCTTTACAGCATGTTTAGGTTTTATACATCGTGATTTGAACGTGGAAACAGGCTTACGCAACATTTTTGTGTGTACGCACCGTTTATACATGAGGCCCCTGGACTTTTCAGGACTGTTCAGGCATTTCCTCCACCATCTGACCAAACTAGGTGATAATCAGTTGACAGCTCTGCCCCTCTCTTCACCTGAGTGTCCAGATCATCCAGTTGCAAACTTGATGAAATGATTATGAAATTGACCATAGATCCTTGGCCTTGGGTGCTCTGGTATTAAGTATACTTATGAGCCAACTTAAGTCTGAACCTGGTGTTCGTTATGGACAAACCATGCCTAGCACAGAAGTCCAATAATAAAACACCACTTGGGTTTAGATCAGGGAACTCTCAGCTGAACTGTGGAGCTCCTAGCATGTACCTTTTCCATGATCCTCTCCAGTGACTCCAAGAAGGCCTGGTATTCTGAACTGATATTTAGTTCAAAGACACATTTGACAGTCAGAGTCCTCCCCACCACGACCTTCAGCTGCACAGAAGCAGCCCTCTCATTCTCCAGGACAAACTCCAATGTGACATTGACCAGGCAGGGACTCAATTAGAAGTCCACTCCTACATGACACCTTTCCTTCAGGGCACCTCCAGGGTAAAGGAGAGTCCAGCCTATTTCAAAGGGTTTGGTTCTAGAACCAAGCGAGTGGGTGGACGTGCGCCCAACTATATCTAGTTGGTAGCTAGATTCACAGTCATTTAATAATGCAGCTCTAAAAAAATAAAATAAAAGTACCTCACTGGTATGGGTTTACACTGGGGGGCTCTTTCTGGAGGTTTGTATATATACTAATGAATTCAGTGAGATTTAATTTGGGGATTTTTTTTTTTGTTTTTGTTTTAGCCATCATGGCCAGATTGGTAATTTGATGCTGGTGGTAACTCAGGGTTCTGCTAAGTGGATATTTTTGCATAAGTCATTAATGTAGATAATTGATAATTACACAGAAAAGCAAGAGCATTATTTATGAAAAATTACAGTATGAATGTTAGAAGCTGCATAAAATTACACCTGCAATTTCCAACTTCAAATAGTATAAAACATCAGTTACCCACTGACTTAAAAGAGGAGAGTTAGGATTCTTCCAGTTTAGCAAAATAAGTCTGCGTGCCAATAGTGTAGTGAAGGCAATCACAGTTTGTTTGTCTTTCTCCGCTTTAAGCCCATCTGGAAGAACACCAAACACAGCTGTTAGTGGGTTAGGAGGGATTGGGACACCAAGGCTGTCTGAAAGGCACTTAAATTTTTTTGTCCAGAATGATGTTAATTTGGTGCAGGTCCAGAACATGTGACCAAGTGAGGCTGGGACTTGATTGCAGCGTTCGCAGGTTGGATCTTGTCCTGGAAACATTTTGGACGGTTTTAAGTGAGACAGAATTGGAAAAAAATCAAATTCTCAGTTAAAGGATCTGTGCAGACCTCTTTCAAAACCTGGCAGGATTTAATCAATAATATTTTAGAATAAGTTCTTCCCATTTCTTTTTCTTCTTCATTTATCTTTATCCGCCTATTAAACTCATCAATTTATGTATTTAAGCTTTATGTTTTACTCCATTGGCCATGCTCTCTTTCTCAGGGGTGCAGGTTGATTTATTTTCAATCCTATTTTTTGTAAAAATGGATCTATCTGTATGGAATGATTACAATAATCAATAAAAAAAAAATATATTACCCCTGCAATTTTTATTGCAGGCCAGATTGGAAAAGACTCTACCTCCCAATCTGCAGTTATAATAGAAGATCCCCACGATGATGGTGATTGGAGACAGACTAGAATGAAGCTAACAACTGGTAAGAACAGGGCCTGTGCTAGTATTAGCCACAAACAAGGTGTCAAGCAGAGCCTGGCTAAAGCACAAGTGCCATGTTTGCTCACTATGGATGAAGTGGGCACAGGTCCACTGAACTTATACTGAAGGAGCGCCACACGTGGTCAAGTTAGCACTTTTGTCTCCCTCTTGCTTTGCTACACGCCCACTGTGGTGCTTGTTCTGTTTATCTAATATATAATGCAGAGTCGATGTATGTATGTGTGTATGTATGTTTGTTTGTTCGCCATACAAATCTGTACCGGGTGTCCGATCACCACCAAACTGCGGATGGGGCTCCTTTGTGAGCAGGAGGAGGTCATGGGGTATGTTTGGTTGGGAAAAATGTTTGTGGTGAAGGGCAGGGCAACGTTTCACTGACACAACGTTCGGCACACGTCCCCATACTTATCATCGACAAGATGGCCGTACGTTGCAACTGACTTTCACGGTGGCGCCATCTACCAGCACCTTTGGTCCCTGTGTGTCGCTCTTTACCCATGTTTCTTTAATTTGCCAAGAGATGGTGGAAGTGTCCAAGTATGACAAGGCCGACTGCTTTGATCGGGTGAAGGGGAAGTGTTGTATAGATGTAAAACTTGAACGACCGGCTGACACACCCCCACACGCACTGATAGTGCTGTATTTCATTCGCCAACGTCCGTTATATGGCAGCACGTTTGAACAGAGATTCGCCTTAAAAAGACAGCATCCTTCCCCCGGCATTTTCCCCACACGCAGCAGCGGTTGTATCTCACTTCTCTCTGTAGTTACCATGGCCAACGTCTGTTAGATGGCATCACGGTTCAACACAGGCGCTCCTTACAAACACAGCACCTCTCCCCGCCATTTTTCCCAGTACGGTTTCAGTGCTACTCTTTCTCACTGGCTTTCCGTATTTGTGGTGCTATTTGCTCGCTTTCCCGCTCACAGTACGATTTCAGTGTTGCTCTTTCTGACTGACTGGTGCTATTTGTCCACTTTCTGACATATTGTAAATAACGTAAATTCATCTCACTGTGGTGCTTATTCCGTACGTAATACCTTGTCACACATTATAATTGTCCTGCTTTTCGCTAATATACCTATTCCACCGAAAAAAAACACGTAGAATTGGCAGGTCCACTTCAGATGCCAGAAGAAAGTCTATTTCAAGGGCGTCTGAAACGCCACAGCAGACACAATCCAAAGTGGAGAACTTACAATAAAATGTCAATCAGAAAACTGTTTGTTCGATTTCTATGTTCTGTTTCTTTCATTTGAGAAATTCACAGGTTATAGATTACCGGGCAACGCCGGGTACTCCTGTTAGTACTGTATGTACATGCTTGGTCTGCTTTGGTGCTGTTCTATAATATTTGATTAGTTTTATGTCTACAGCATCTGCTATGGTGTTCAAAGTGTTTAATGCGTTTATTGTGAGGTTGTGCTTTTGTGCTGTTATTTGGTTAGTGTTAGTGTGGTTTCTGAGTAAGAAAGATCTATAACAATTTCTGTTCATAGTGTAACTGATTTCTTGTTATGAACAGTCTTAATTGATTGCTTGGGTTGACTTTGTTTAATTTATTATCATTTGACATCAATATGTTATTCAAATACTTGTATCCTAGAAGTAATTAAGAATTAATTTGATATTATTTTGGAAATTCATGTTGACAAGTGTTTGTACCCAGAAATGCAAATACCTACCTTTAGAATTTGGTCTTCTGAAACTTCATGGTTCTGATCTTCAATGCTTTTAAGATCACATTTAGCTAGAAGGATGTGCTTCACCCAAAACTGAGGGGTTTGGACATCAGAGACATGTTCACATAATATCTTCTGCTCTCAAGGAGGAACAGAGTGAGTCCCTTTAACCTGTCAGTCCAGGACAGTCCCCAAAACACGAGGCTTAGTCTCAGTACTTTAGCAAAACCAGCTTTATTCATCTTGAATCAGGAACGGCACAGTTATTTATTGTAGCATGATCTGCCACTCTGCTATACACAGACACAGCAGTCAGGCAGGGTCGTGGCCAGATCAGTGACCAAGTAATCCAGTTACCTGAATTTACAATGTTCCTTGCATCACCCATCGATATCTTTTCTGCTTTCTTTGGTAGAGAGACGCAGCATAGCTTTGAGCCTTGAGTCTTGAACTTTGAGTCTTCCATAGACACTGAGATCGCACTTCGGGATGCTCTTCAGCGTGGTGTCTAGTTGGGGGAGGTCCCAAGAGAGTTTGCAAACCTCACATTTTCTTGAATGAGTGCCGTATTAATAGAAATGTTTCTTGAACGAGCATCACTGAACCACATAAAAACTGCTTTTTCAACATCTTCAAATGCAGCAGTTCACATACATTTGCAACCCAAGATTTTTCTTCTTTTTTTGCTTGGTCTTTCAAGAAAGTTGACAGTGTCGATGGCGAAATTTCGAATTCACTGGCAACGTCTTTTTTCTTTTTGCCGCAATCAAGAGCTGCAAAAATGTAAAGTTTTTTTTTTCTAATATGAACTGTTATCGTTTTTTCGTGTCTGCTATTTCTATAGGAGGGTGACAATGAGTTAAATTCCATTGTACGTTTTTCAAATGTTGCAATAAGCAAAAGGTATCACTGAAAACCGTGGGAAACAAAAAAGGCAAAAAAAAAAAAAACAGTATGAAGAAAGAAAAAAAATTTACAATGTTTGTGTTTGGGGATCGTTGTGCACAACTGAGCTGCGGCCACAGAACTAAATTCTCTGTGGATGATTCATTCAGGCATTTCAAGGTGTTTTGTTGTAATGAAAGTATCTGCTGAATGTACTTTGTAGTAACGAGATTTCTATAGACTCGCGTCATATAGGGAAACTGTCTAGACCATAAAAATACATCGTTGTAATGAAAATTTCATTGTAAAGATATTAGTTGTAATGGAATTTTATCTGTATTCACTTTAGTAACTTACAAACTACCATTTTTGCCTATTTGATCGCCGATTGGGGAAGTAATTGGAAGAAATACAGCTTGTCTAAGTCTAACGCCCCTCAGGTTGCCAGGCCACAGGTCTTGGCGGTGTAGTTGCCAGTCCAGACAATTGGGCCAGCCGTTACAAACTATTAGCTGGGCATCTTGTATTGTCGAAGTTTCACCCAATCACTAACTCCAACATGAGTTCTAAAATGTATACGCCTATACCTATCATTTAGGACTAAATCCTTTGTGCTAAGTATCACTACAGGAACACACGTTGTATGAAGGTAAAGATGGTATGGGATATGTTATCATGCCAGAAGAGAAAGTGAAATATCACCATCAGCTGGTATGTTCAACATACAAAATGAGTGCCCTAGAAGTAATTGATCTGAAAAAAAAAAACAGAACAATGGTGAAAACAACTTAATGGACGTTCCAACTGGGAGCATGAAGGGGATCCACTACGTCTTACTGTATGTGGATGTTTGCTATACATTGGGATGGAAAGGCTACCTAGGGGTGGCCTGCCATTTTTAAGGAAAGCTGAGGTTTAAGGGCATCTGAGGCTACCACCCTGAGCTCTAGGAGGGCAGTAGTAAAGCATCTTGAGCATATACCTTACTCCAGGAATGATTAAGGAGGGGATTTCCATGGAAGTAAATGAAGTCCTTAAGACGTTCATCTGCTTAGAGCCCCCTTAAACTTGCAATCAGGAGGTGAGTGAAGACCAGAGTTCACTTGGGGTTAGGAAGTCTGGGCAGATGCACAGGAGGTGACAGGGAAAGCCACACTGTGACATCTTTTTATGAAGTTGTGGACAAGCCACCCCACCTGATAGAGAGGGACACAAGCTTTTATAGAAAGGCCAGTGAATATTTACATTACATTACATTAATTCATCGAGTGATTGATGGTTTATTGTATTGTCATCTTGCTTATTACTTCCTTCTGTTGATTATTTGTAAAATAAATGGATCCTGTGGAAATGCTTTGGCCCTTCTGGTTTTATTCTGAGCTCATGGATGGTCAGAGAGTTCTCCCTGTCTTCCACATCCTTTAATGAATTCCAGTAGCACTTAACAAGTTCACGTGTGTGCTTGTATATGACTGAAAATCCGTTGATCCAACCCTTGGTCACTGGGGTGAAAACTCCCCTAAACAATGACAGTACCAGTACTTTCATCTCCACTAGCCTGGCTGATGCACACATATGTGCCTCCAAGACCGGGATTGCTGGTTATAAATGATTTCAGTCACTGTGCTCTACCTTTTATGATATACCAAATTTGAAATAAATGGGCAGCCTTTGCTCGCTTTCCACTTTTATTGCAACATTGAAACGACTTTAACAGAATATATTAGATGGATGGTGGGACCAAAGCCCATGTTCATTTTCCCCTCTCCTTCAGTTTGTCCCATGCTCATGAAATGCTGTAGAAGTCTGGGCCAAGTTAGAGAAGTCCTTTGATGTTAGAAAAGGAGAAAAGCCATAAATAAATCAAGCGCCTTTGGGAGTTTTTCGGGGCCCAGCGACCTCGCCGTTTCATTGTCGTCCTGATTTGTTGATGTCTGCGTATGCAGCTTTTCCTGGGAGTCATAAATCTTTCTTCTGACCACGATCTCCCCGTCCCAGCGCTCCCTCTCCCTAATTTGCGCACCCATGCACGAGTCAGCCTGGAAACTTGAACGGCCCTGCGTGCTTCGCTCTGAGCGCACGCCTCAAAATGACTGGAGATAAACGTGAGTTATTGTTTCCCATTTTCAAAAGAGCAGCAACATATCCAGAAAGGCATTGAGTGATCTTTGTCCTTTTTTTTTTTTTTTTCCTTTAGACACCTGCGAGCATCTAATGTTTCACTGAGTCCTGAAAAATAAATGCAATGCTTCAATCTCTTAATCCTCGCGGCTCCAGAGACCACTGTTATATGAGAAGTCGCGGTGATGATGCCAGGAGTCGTAGGGGCAGCTTAATCTTTTTTAATTCAAATCAACAGAGTCCCATGTGGCGCTGCTCTGATATCTTATATGCTGCAATCAGACTGACCCAGACTTCGTACGCTCTAAATGATTAATGAAACTGCCTCCCAGTATGTTTCTATGGTGACAGGAAACCCAAAACCCTGTAGGAATCTGTCCAGTCCGAGTGCAGAGAGACACCGTGTCCCCACGTCATACGTGCAGCCTTGGGTTTTAGTTGGGGTTCATTTTGTTCTGTTTCATTGATAGGAGCTGTTTGGGTGTGGGTATGTGCAAGATGATCCTGGTAAATAAAAATGAATGAAAGCACACGCGTATCGACAAATGGATTTTTTATGCAGACAAGGGTGGTCTGTAATACACAAAATCAACCAATTGTCTGAAATGGCTTTCTCTTGAATGGCAGCGTAGTCCAGGCTGACAAATAGCAGATGCCAGACAGAAGTACATCACAGGTAGGCGAGTGTCTGGCACTTGCAGTAATCATCCAAACACCATCTTGTGAGCAAAATGAGTGGAATCAAATAACCTGGGAGAATTCACACATGCTAAATCAAAGCCACCACAGTGAGCTGTTAAGCACACTGCAGCAGGTGAAGAACTCTCCTGAGTTCATGTACGGTTGTGTTATATTCATTGTGTATGGAACAATCATCAGCATCAAGTGTGTGTGAGCTGGGCAAAAGGAAAGAGGCCAAAACACCCACACCGGATAAGAGCCAAAGCTGAGGGCTTGGCAGTCTGGGAGGATGAAGTTATATTGTACAATACTGGATACGATCCAAGGCTCTGGAGGTAAAACAGCAGGACACCAGTATCTTGCAGGATCAGACTCCAAAGGTAACAAAAAGGCTAGATATCAGTGTATTTGATGGGATCCAGTATAAGGCAACAAAATAGCAAATGCTTCCCACTCAGCTGGGACCAAACCTGCTGGGCAGTGAGATCTGACAGGGCCAACTCAGAAAATCACTTCACAGCATCACATGTTACCGTATATACAGTAAATACGAAAACCCCCATGAAAACCCTACAAGCTAGGAGCTCCAAGTCGGCCATTTTGGAGAAAACAAAGCTAACTGAATTCTCTGAGCTGTCATGTAACGTCGACCTTTCACCTTAGTAAACTGTCTCTCTATTATATAAAAAAATCCTGGGACGAACAAGACATTTTCCGTCCATCCATCCATTATCCAACCCGCTATATCCCAACTATAGGGTCACGGGGGTCTGCTGGAGCCAATCCCAGCCAACACAGGGCACAAGGCAGGAAACAAACCCCAGGCAGGGCACCAGCCCACCGCAGGGCCAAGACATTATTTGAAGTCATGCCCTCCTCTCAACCACATCCAACCTCACACACGGTCCTCTCACCTCTCATTCGTGTGAATGCTTTTGACAGACACAGTTCCTGCTCTCTCAGCTCTTATCAGTTTTAACATTTTCCTCATTTTAAGATGAAGAAGACATATGTCCAAATCTTATTGAAGAATTTCATCACGAAGGGTTATCAACAGTAAAAACGAGTTACACGGGCAATCCTAGCACCGAGAAACAATGAAGTCAAACGAATTAATGCTAAAAATGTTGATTGGTTACACAGCAAATTGGTTAAATGCGTATCAATAGACTTTGCTGAAAAAGTTGGTGGTGATCATGCGGAAGATGAAAACATTAACTTACAATATCCCAAAGAATATCTACAACTGTTAATACCGTGCGGTCTTCCACCGTAGAAAGAAGGATGTATCCAAGAAAGGCAATGTAGTACATCATCAGGGAATAACATTAAACAACAAAGGAGATCTTGATATGCCATTCGTATTAAAATGTTAACAGTTTCCCATTAGAATAGCTTTTGCAAAGACAATTAACAAATCTCAAAGCCAAACATTCGAAAAAGTCATTTTATTTAATAGAGAGAAAGAAACGAAATTCAATCACAAATCCACCCAGAAGTGCTGCTGGAAGAAGTCCTTCCGGGTGCCCTATAAAAAGGAGCCAGTCAGTAGAAGTCATCGTCCAGAGTCGGGAAAAAGAGGACAAAGCCTGTAGGGATGACTGAAGGCGACGGTGAAAAGACTGTGCTTGTACTGTGTTGTCCTGTGGGGAGCAGAGAAAAGCGCTTCCCAACTCTAAATACTTTGTGTGCTGCGTGAACTAGAATAAGTGTCCTGCCTGTCTGTGTTGGGGTTGGGGCGGCTGTACGCGCCCGGGCATCACAGTGTAAAGAGCTGCATGTAGGCTGTGAAGGATAGTGGCTGCTAGAGAGCCCTAAACCCCAAACACTAACCCACAAGACAGACCCAGGTTCAAACAAAGGGTGTTTATTACACAACACCTCCAAATGAAGCACATAACACAGTTATCTCTCCTCCAGTTCACCTCTCCTCTCTCCACTGCACTGCCCTCCTCCAGTTGAGTGTTGTCTTCTTTCCTTCCAGCTCCGACTCACCTGGACAAGGCAGTGTAGTCCATTTTATTGAGAACCCAGGAATACTTGCGGTGCCAGGGCTGTTGCCCATTGTAATCGCTTCCGGGTCACACAGAATTCCTACATAACATGGTGTACATCCCCCTGCAGTGCCTTCTTCCGCCACTCACAGACCCCAATAGGGCTGCGCTGCAGAAATACAGTTCCTGGCATTCCCTGTAAGTTCCTGAATGGATGCCGATATCCAGGGCTGCTCACATCTAGTGACTGGGGGGGAACAGACATCCCCCAGAGGTAGTTCTTCCCTGTCTTTTTTTTTTTCTTCCTGGCCAGGGACGGTCCAAGAAATGCGTCCAGTTGGAATGCCTGTGCATCTGCCTGGGGCTTCACATCCAGGTAAGGAATCATCTTCCATCTCCCCGAGAAGTCCTTTTCAGGTCTGGCACCTTTCTCTCCATTGGTCAGGATGTCTGTCTGTCCTCTAAGAGCCTCCTGTCCGAGTAAGGAACCATCCCCTATCCTGACTGGGATGCTCACCCATCCTATGTGGCACTTACAAGGCAAAAGAGAAATTAACTATAAATACAAGATGTCAGACACTGTCTTACAGGGAGCAACACCTCAAAAGGATTTAGGGGTTTATGTTGAAACATTTTTATTGTCTAAGCAGATAATATATTTTAAAAACAGTTGACTATAACTCAAGGGATATTATGTTCAGACTATATACAGTTGTGCTTGAAAGTTTGTGAACCCTTTAGAATTTTCTATATTTCTGCATAAATATGACCTAAAACATCATCAGATTTTCACTCAAGTCCTAAAAGTAGATAAAGAGAAACCAGTTAAACAAATGAGACAAAATATTATACTTGGTCATTTATTTATTGAGGAAAATGATCGAATCTATACTAATAAAAGGCAAAGCCCTCACTCACTCACTCACTCACTCACTGACTGACTGACTGACTGACTGACTGACTGACTCATCACTAATTCTCCAACTTCCCGTGTAGGTAGAAGGCTGAAATTTGGCAGGCTCATTCCTTACAGCTTACTTACAAAAGTTAAGCAGGTTTCATTTCGAAATTCTATGCGTAACGGTTATAACTGAATCCTACTTACATACATATATACGGCCATAGCCTGCAGCTCGGTCGCTGTGTGAGGCGGAGTTGCTTCACCCATCACCACGCCTCCCACGTAATTGACTGCCTGCCCATATAAGGCCGTCTGTCAGCAGCAATCCAAGCTGTGAGAAAACAGTAAAAAGGAGGCGGGTCAGACGTCGTGGTACATTTTCTAATGCAGCTAGACGAAAACAACTTCGTCACGCTGTCGGTAAATACACAAAGAAAAATCCACAAGTTAATAGACACGCTGTCACTAAATACTCGTAGGCAAATCTACAACTTCATAGAGACGCTGTCGCTAAATACTCGCAGGCGATTCCACAACTTAATAGAGACTGTAGCGAGTTTCTCTTAAGTTGAATGAGGAGCCCACCACACACAAAAATCTCGTACTCTTAGGAAAATTAATTCTATTAGGAACAGAAACCGACATAACCTTAGCCCCAATTTGATATCCTCAGCTGTAGTTGGATTTTGTGAATTTATAGGAGAAAAGGAAATAATCACCCCAACAATTCTTTAAACAATCAAAAAAAAAAAAAATATATATATTATAAATCAAACAAAACAATAAACACCCTTTAAACAATCCTTAACTAATCTATAATAACTATACAACTCCTAAATAATCTGCCACCCCCTTAAACACTTTATAATATATTACCCACGCCGAAAAAAGAAAGAAAATGAAAGAATGCAAGAAAGCAGGAAAGAAAGAAAGCAAGGTAAAGAAATGGAAAGAATATCTTATTTATAAATGGCGCAAATATATTCACATGTACTTAACCTATATTACAACTATATACACATATAAATTAGACACCCAGACACACACAATCCCCACACGTTCCCCAGTCCTTTATCTGAACTTTCTTTTAAAAGTTTATAATCACACGGCCTGGGAAGTCTGCAGTGAATCCAGCGACCAATCCTGATGTGCGCTGCGGACATGTTTACTTAATTTACATGTAAAGAAGCGATCTTTCCTGCTCGGCGACAGTTCCTTTATTGAAGAATGAAGTCCGTCTCACCCGGGTAACTCGGCGATAGTGTCCATCCATGGCCGACGCCCGCTCCACAACAGACAAGTAAAGTCGTGTGGTCCGAATATCCCTTTTAGGTTAGCAGACACCCCTTCTACGTGCACCCAACCGTCCTTATTACGGAGTCTTCCTTGCTTTACCGCTGGCTGCTTCTTTCCATTCACCTTCCCAGCTCTTTATTTAAACAGTTTTCCTTCTCACTTTTTCGCTCCTTCTCTCTCTTCTCCCTTTTCCTTCAAAATACGCGCCTCCTTGCCTTTTTATAGTCAGTTCCCCTTACGTCACACCATGGTACGTTTAGCAAGGACCCACAGGCGTAGTTTGGCCCCTAATTCTTCTTAAAGAGATATCCCACAGACAGTTAATTACTGGGGCATAATCTCTAAAAGGAAGCACGAGCCAGAAACAGTTAAAAGCACACAATAAAAAATATGTGACAACCGTTACAAGATGCTGTCGCTAAATACTTGCAGGCGATTCCACAAGTTCATAGACAGGCTACCGCTAAATATTCGCAGGCAAATCCACAAGTTAATACTGGGAATGCCTGTTAAACATCTTACATTCACGAGTAGTGATTTGGGTAATGAACACTTCAATGAATGAAACCTGCTATCTTTACAACGGTTGACAAACACGGAATGTAGCTTGAACACAACACATCCTCCAAATACGAACCTGATTGAAAGAAATAATGATAATCAAATCCTTGATGACAGCAACACTCATAACAGTGACAAAACAATTACATTGACAATCATGTTACGTTATTTTTAAAATGTTTCCTTTTCTTTTTCATAACTTCTTTAACACACTATTTCTCCGCTGCGAAGCGCGGGTATTTTGCTAGTATTACATATTTGTGAGTGGCAAAAGTATGTGAACCTCTAGGATTAGCAGTTAGTTTGGAGGTGAAATTCGAGTCCGGTGTTTTCAATCAATGGGATGCCAATCAGGTGTGAGTGGGCACCCTGTGTTATTTAAAGAACAGGATCTATCAAAGTCTGCTCTTACAACACATGTTGTGAAATGTATCATGGCACGAACAAAGGAGATTTCTGAGGACCTCAGAAAAAGAGTTGCTGATGATCCTCTAGCTGGAAAAGGTTACAAAACCATCTCTAAAGAGTTTGGACTCCACCAATCCACAGTCAGACAGATTGTGTACAAATGGAGGAAATTCAAGACCATTGTTACCCTCCCCAGGAGTGGTCGACCAACAAAGATCACTCTAAGAACAAGGCATGTAATAGTCGGCGAGGTCACAAAGGACCCCAGGGTAACTTCTAAACAACTGAAGGCCTCTATCACATTGGCTAATGTTCATGTTCATGAGTCCACCATCAGGAGAACACTGAACAACAATGGTGTGCATGGCAGGGTTGCAAGGAGAAAGCCACTGCTCTCCAAAAAAAACATTGCTGCTCGTCTGCAGTTTGCTAAAGATCATGTGGACAAACCAGAAGGCTATTGGAAGAATGTTTTGTGGACGGATGAGACCAAAATAGAACTTTTTGGTTTAAATGAAAAGCGTTATGTTTGGAGAAAGGAAAACACGGCATTCCAGCATAAGAACCTCATCCCATCTGTGAAACATGGTGGTGGTAGTATCATGGTTTGGGCCTGTTTTGCTGCATCTGGGCCAGGACGGCTTGCCTTCATTGATGGAACAATGAATTCTGAATTATATCAGAGAATTCTAAAGGAAAATGTCAGGACATCTGAACCAAATCTCAAGAGAAGGTGGGTCATGCAGCAAGACAACGACCCTAAGCACACAAGTCGTTCTACCAAAGAATGGTTAAAGAAGAATAAAGTTAATGTTTTGGAATGGCCAAGTCAAAGTCCTGACCTTAATCCAATCGAAATGTTGTGGAAGGACCTGAAGCGAGCAGTTCATGTGAGGAAACCCACCAACATCCTAGAGATGAAGCTGTTCTGTACGGAGGAATGGGCTGAAATTTCTCCAAGCCGGTGTGCAGGAATGATCAAAAGTTACCGGAAACGTTTAGTTGCAGTTATTGCTGCAAAGGGGGGTCACACCAGATACTGAAAGCAAAGGTTCACATACTTTTGCTACTCACAAATATGTACTATTTGATCATTTTCCTCAATAAATTAATGACCAAGTATAATATTTTTGTCTCATTTCTTTAACTGGTTTCTCTTTATCTACTTTTAGGACTTGAGTGAAAATTTGATGATGTTTTAGGTCATATTTATACAGAAATATAGAAAATTCTAAAGGGTTCACAAACTTTCAAGCACAACTCTAATGCACTAGTGAGACCACATCTGGAGTACTGTGTACAGTTCTGGTCACCACACTACAAAAAAGACATACAAGCCCTTGAAATTGTGCAAAGGAGAACAACCAGGTCTTAAGGACATGTTGTGCTCCAACAGACTTGGAGAATTAAGATTAGCCTCAAGCAGAAGAGACCGTGTGGGGACCTAATCGAGGTCTTCAAAGTCCTCAAAGGCATTGAGAAAGCAGATCCAGCAGAATTCTTTTAACTTAACAGTGAATCACATACTTGAGGACACCAGTGGAAATTAAAAGTTAATGTGCATTTAAAACAGAAGTCAGGAAGCACTTCTTTACACAATGTGTTGTGGGACTCTGGAAAAAATTACCAAGACATGGAGTCGAAGCAGAAACCTTGACAATCTTTAAGAAGAATATGGATGAGATGTTGGCACAGCTTAGCTAGTAGCTAAACAATCGGGTGAAAAATGGACTGAATGGTCTCCTGTTGTTTGTCAAGTTTCTTATGTTCTTATGTAGAAATGCCATTTCTTGGGTGAAATTGAATTTGGAGTGAAAGAATACATATTTAATACTTTTAAGTTGTACTTTATTTTTAAGAGGGATGTAGTTCATCTTTAATTGGTCTTTTTTGTTTTTGCAGAAAATTAACAAATCAACAGTGACCTCGTATTTCTCCAGAACGTCCGACTGGAAACTCACAGGGATGCACTGAACTGAGAATGTGAAATGTCAGTACTGGTAGCTCTACGAATCATCATAGAGCCCGTGAATAGAGCATTAGACCCCAAAGAATTAAAGTTGCGTATTGCTGGTACTTTATTATTTCCAACCTATTGAAAGTAAAGCTGCAAGAGGATCCTGCACCTGGCTATCATGGGAAAGTCCCTTACAGTATATCAGTCCCAATTTAGGTTTCCAAAGTTATTGTTTAAAAATCTTTATTTGTCCCATATTTTTGACATTGCTAATTTCTAATCACATGTGCATAATAATCTCAGCACTAACTTTGTTGAACATGCAACACCTTCTTGGCTGTACATCAATGCACCACATTTAATCACCAAAGGCATCCATCAGACTGTCAGCTTGGCTAATTTTAAATTCATTCTTGAAAAACAAAAATCTCCAAATTTCAATTATTATTTCTAGAGACTCTGAAATGCGTAGAATTTAGTTTTACTTTCTTTTTGTGTATTTATTGTGTCTTGTGTTATTTTATTTTAGCTTTCATTGCCAAAATGCTTTGCCGCCATTGTGATTTTCTTTTGGGCGCCACCATTCAGTGTTTCTGTTGCTGCGTCACTGTGGCTGGTTGCTAAGGGGTATTTCCAGGAAGTTGCACTGTGTGATGTCATCAGTGTATTTAGCGAGTTTTGCATCCTGTGGACGCTAGAGGTGCTGTTGCCCTGTGAAACCCACCAGACAGACATCCAAGAGACACTTATAAAAAGCACCAAGAAGAATTTTAATGTTTTCTTCAATAAAGTGTACAAAGCACCGCACACTCCACAATTCACAAACCCAATAATCAATAATAAGCAATAAACACAATCCTCCACTCCCAGCAGCTCTGTCACACACCCTCCCAACTCCAGCTCTGCTTGCTGGGTCTCAACCAGTCCTTTAAATAGTCCTTGACCCGGAAGTGTTCCTTCTCCGGGTCAAATGCCACCTCCTCCTTCCTCAAGTAGCCCAGAAATACTGCGGGCGTACGTCCTCGTGTCGCTGAAGTACTTCTGGGTCGTAATGACAGTAGGAGTCCCCAGGCTCCTTGTGAGCTACCCTTGGCGGCACCCACTGCACCCAACAGGACTGAAGAACCGGACTCCATGTCCTATGATGCCCTGAGGGAACCCGGGGAACCATTTCTGTCCAGGGGAGCTGCCATCTAGCATCCCGGGGGATGTAGTGCCCTGAAAGGGCTGCTCTTCCTCCTTCTTTCTTTTGAGGGACGTCCCGCCCAGACTGAAACGCCGGCCGTCCATCACAATCCCTAAACTTTAGGAAAGATTTTGAATTGAAACCTTAAAAAGCCCTGCAAAGTTCTGTTAGTTAATTACAATTTCTCTGTGTGGCTGATGCCTTTGTTTAGGTATACCTACAACATTTGAATAGTAGTTGGGTCCTTTTTTTATGGAGCACAAACATGGCTTCCTCATGGTCACACAATATCTGGATTTGAACCCACAATATCTGTGTTTGAAAGCCAAAGTCTTACCCACTACACCACACTTCTTGCCTTACGGAAGAGGCATTTTATCAAGACCACATATTGACTGGGATCTTTGTGTGGGTTCTGGCACACAATATTTTTGCCCTCCTTGTTTTGACTTTGGTCTGTTTTTCCAACTCTTCTTTATATTTCTTTCTTGGTTTTCCATTTCCTGGTCCATTTTAAACACATCTGTTCTTCAGGATGAACACACCATGTGCTTACTTCTTCTTCTTCTTCTTCTTTTGGCTGTTCCCATTAGGGGTTGCCACAGTGGATCATCTTTTTTCATATCTTCCTGTCCTTGTCATTTTGCTCTGTGACACCCATCACCTGCATGTCCTCTCTCACCACATCCATAAACCTTCTCTTAGGTCTTCCTCTTTTTCTCTTCCCTGGCAACTCTATCCTTAGCACCCTTCTCCCAATATACCCAGCATCTCTCCTCTGCACAATTCCAAACCAACGCAATCTCTCTGACTTTGTCTCCCAACCATCCAACTTGAGCTGACCCTCTAATGTCCTCATTCCTAATCCTGTCCATCCTCGTCACACCCAATGCAAATCTTAGCATCTTTAACTCTGTCACCTCCAGCTCTGTCTCCTGTTTTTTTGCTCAGTGCCATCGTCTCCAACCCAAATATCATAGCTGGTCTCAGTACTGTCCTATAGACCTTCCCTTTTACTCTTACTGATACCCATCTGTCACAAATCACTCCTGACACTCCTCTCCACCCATTCCACCCTGCCTGCACTCTCTTTTCAAATCTCTTCCACACTCCTCGTTATTCTGTACTGTTGAATCCAATTATTTAAACTTCTCCACCTTTGCCAACTCTAC
>JANRMT010061414.1:17452211-17479869 GCA_026402145.1 Polypterus bichir lapradei
TGCTGGATTATGTGAATTTCCCCTTGGGATTAATAAAGTATCTATCTATCTATCTATCAATAGACTTTGCTCAAAAAGTTGGTGGTGATCGTGCGTAAGATGAAAACATTAACTTACAATATCCCAAAAAATATCTACAACCGTTAATACCGTGTGGTCTTCCACCGTAGAAAGAAGGATGTATCCAAGAAAGGCAATGTAGTACATCATCAGGGAATAACATTAAACAACAAAGGAGATCTTGATATGCCATTCGTATTAAAACGTTAGGACGCCAGTCTATACATACATGCGTAGGTGTATATATAGTGATTAGATTTTATTAGTAGCAGAGATGCTGTTTAGGGGTAAAGCAAAAGAACAATCAGATGTCATTTCATTAGAAGGTCATAGTCACTGAAGGAAACATTGTTGTAACAAGAACTTTTTAGGAAATAATCATTTCTTTTTCAACAGAAGACTATTTTAACCACATAGCCATTTTCTGAACTATATAATATGGCTACCATTATGTCACATGTCACATGTTATGTGCCTCCATGTTGCCTCACAGCTGTGACTATGCGCACATTTTCAGAGGATTTTTAGTTTTAGCAGAAGCCAAATGCCGTCTCCCTGAATCCTTTACTCCTTCTGCCTTTGAAAGTGTCCTGGGGAGAGGAGAAGGATCCTGATTGGCAGACATATTAGCCACACCCACCAGACCAGTCCATATCAAGACTATTGAGGGATGACTGGGGAGGAATCAAGAAACAAGAACTAGAAAAGAGAGAGAGAGAAATGAACACGAGAAGAACAAAATCCTCACAAATGAAGCCACCAGTAAGAAGTTATAAGTGTAGTTCAGGAGGTGCACAGGAATTTAGGGATCCCTGCCAATTCTGTAAATTCTGAAGGCCCCTACATGGAATGTTTTCAGCACGATCACTGCTGCTGCAATATCTGCAAGGAACAATGAGTAGATTTCTACTATGATGTTGCATTTCTTGACATTCTGCAGCTTAACTGCAGATTCTCTTCTTCTGAAGGGACAGGGGATCATGAAGTTGATTGTTCTGTAGCTGGTATGTTTCTTGAGCTGCCCTGGAATGGCCATGCAGCAGAGTGTGTGTAACAGGACACAAACCCTGTCATTCACAGAGCTGTCGAGCCACATTATACTTGGATGTGTTTTTCTTAACACCAGGGGCTGTAAATTCACACGGCCTGTTCCTGATGTCAGCGCACTGCCTGGCGTGGGTTACAGAAGGGTTCTTAGGCTGCACAGCTTTGGGAATATCACTAACAGCAAGAGTGGCCTTCAGAAGTGAGACTGACCTGCTTCCTACAGCTCAAGCTGCCTCGAGAACACCCTACACTCCATCGCAGACACTTCTCTTATGTGCTCAACAGCTGACTCCTATTTCCAAGCTTCCTGTGGCCTGTCAGTATCCATTAAAATCATGTAGGCTGAAAAACTGGAGAGCCAAGAGATGATTCTGAGAAGTGGAGCATAGCAAAAGATGATTACATCTGAGGTTGTCTAATCTTGTTCTGGCTATTATATTGGTCTGTGTTAACCGCAGCCAGGAGTGTGGCGAACGTGTAGAGGACAACCACCAATATAAAAAAAAAGCTTCTAGTGGCAAAATATTGATGATAATTAGGTATAAGCAGGAATTAGTATTGTGAAAAAGTTTACAGTTGTATATTAAGAAAAAAAAACAAAACAAATTACATTAAATACATTAAGATAAGAATGTATTAGAACAGCAAAGATAACGATATACTTCAAGGAAAATAACATAGCTAAAGAAATCAATACAGTAATAATCAGAAATGAAAAAAAAAAACAAATTCATCCAAATATATAGCTGATAATGATTGATTAATAAAAAAATAGGGCAGCACGGTGGCGCAGTGGGTAGTGCTGCTGCCTAGCAGTTAGGAGACCCGGTTCACTTCCCAGGTCCTCCCTGCATGGAGTTTGCATGTTCTCCCCGTGTCTGCATTGCTTTCCTCGTACAGTCCAAAGACATGCAGGTCAGGTGCATTGGCGATTCTAAATTGTCCCTAATGTGTGTGTGCCCTGCGGTGGGCTGGTGCCCTGCCCAGGGTTTGTTCCTGCCTTGTGCCCTATGTTGGCTGGGATTGGCTCCAGCAGACCCCCCGTGACCCTGTAGTTAGGATATAGCGGGTTGGAAAATGAATGACTGACTGACTGAAAAAAAATAAAGCCATCCAAATATATAACTGGTAATAATTATATAATAAAAAAAATAGGGTGGCACAGCGGTAGCGCTGCTGCCTTGCAGTTCTGAGACCCGGGTTCGCTTCCTGGGTCCTCCCTGCGTGGAGTTTGCAGGTTCTTCCCGTGTCTGCGTGGGTTTCCTCCCACAGTCCAAAGACATGCAGGTTAGGTGCATTGGCAATCCTAAATTGTCCCTGGTGTGTGTGTGTGCCCTGCGGTGGGTTAGCGCCCTGCCCAGGTTTTATTCCTGGTTTGCGCCCTGTGTTGGCTGGGATTGGCTCCAGCAGACCCCCGTGACCCTGCAGTTAGGATGTAGCGGGTTGGAAAATGACTGACTGACTAAAAAAAATAAATCCATCCAAATATATAGCTGATAATAATTCATTATGTGGGGCAAACCAAAACCAAGCAAAAGGATAAATAACAGAACCAGTGAAGTAGAAGATCTAACTACACTTTAATGAAAATAAATATATAGATATTGTCGGAGATGGCTGGGGTGGGGGGGGCAACCCGGCCGGGACACCCAGGAGGACCGGAGGAGCGCTTACGCCTTCCCCAAACCATGTGGTGCCTTTGGGAGCCACGGGTACAGAGCTTTGAAGCTCAACCCTGTAGGGGCCCGTGGTCACCTCCAGGGTGCTAGGGGGAAGAGGAGCGGGGACACCCGGAGTGCTTCCGGGGATGCAGCCGGCACTTCCGCCACACTGGGACGTGATGGTGGAAGATTGCCAGAACACACCTGGAGCACATCCGGGGGAATATAAAAGGGGCCGCCTCCCTTCATAGAATGACTAGAGGCGGGTGGAAGAAGGACGAGGTCTGGAGGAGAGACAAGGAGACGGCCTGAAGGAAAAGGCTCTGGCATGTGTTTGTGAGCACTGTAAATATTGTAAATAAACGTGTTGTGGGTGACATAAACATGTCTGCCTGTCTGTATCCGGGCCAGCCTCCACAATATACAAATGGGTTGAACATAAAATGAGACAAATAATGAGATTTTAAAAATGAGAAACGTGAAAAACAAATAGAAACAATGCAAGTACGTCAATAACAATGACCAGAATACAACACAGGTTGGAACAGCAGTGCTCACTGCTAGAGCAGGCGTAACTCTCTATTTTTACCAGCTTTTTCAGTTGTTTTGTTTCTTATGTTTGTATTCCTCTGTAGGTGTTTCTCCTTTTTGATTACATTTTATTTTTATTGATATTTAAAGGTAAACTTTTCTTTTGATAATATGTTCTGCTTAGACGTAATTACCAGTGTGTGTGGTGCCATACAACAATGCCACCTAGTCTGTTTGTGCCCTGTCTATTCTAGTAATGGCACTCTACCTGCAATAAATTGAAAGTAAAGCATAAAGGGAGATAATAAAAGAAAATCTAATATATAAATGTCTACGCGTGGAAGTGTGTGTGTCTGTCTGGCCTGGAAGTGAGAGGTGGAGTCAGGTTAAGGGCCAAGGAAACAGAAAACCCACTTAGCCGCTAATAACACAAGTGAGGTGCCAACATGTCAGCATAACGAAACCTCAGAAGAAAGACAAAGTCGCTTAACCACTAACATCGGCAACACCATATCCCTTTTACTTTTCCTCCCGCCGCTAATACACAAGAGATGCGAGCACATCGGCAAAACAAATCCTCCTAGTAGAGAGACGCCCAGAGGAGTTCCTTTCAATTACCTGACATCTCTTCATTTCAGTTTTTTTTCTGACCATTTCAATAGTTTTTAGGACCCCGGGCTTTTTACAGCACAGGCTCACACAGCTAGTATAACATAAAACTGAGAAAGGTACGAAAATGCTGATCACTCTTGAGTCAACTTGTCAACAGTAGAGCAACTTGTTTAAATGAGCTGCAGAAGGTCTTAGGCTCTGGAACTGAAAAGGCCATTTACTGGCATATTTCAAATTCAACAGATTAACAGTGAGGTGCAATGGCTAAAACGTGAGTTCATATCATAAGGGGGGGCGGGTGCAAGAAATTATTAATTATTATGATGTAAAGTTAAAAGAAAACTAACTCAGAATGGACAAAATGAAAGAGAAAAATGATCAAGTTTGACAATACAATCAAATATTTGGGCTTCACCTGCAAGATGGAAAGCACACGTACAGTTCACATCGAGGAAGTTGAACAAACCACGCCTGCTGCTGACAACGGAATAACTGCCATAAAATCCGAATGCAACGTGCTTCCTAACAAACAAATGAAAGATACAGAAGGGAAAACATAAAAATCAAATGACTAGAATGTCCTAATGTATTGAAATCTGTAACAGAATTTATTTTTCTAAAGTATTGGGAGAGGACTTTAAAGCTAACACCAAGATCTTAACTGCCAATCGCCTGCACAAAGCCTCATAATTAGATTTGACAAACGACAGGACGTGAATGTGGTATCTGTTGCGTTATTATTTGTTTGATTGAGTGATATGCCATTTGAATGGCATGCTTGTTTGACAATAAGATAAAAAGTGTGAAAAGAAAAGAAAAAAAGAAGAACATCTTCCTTTCTTTAAAACAGCGTTTCTCAACCTTTAAGTATTTGTGACCCGAGTTTTCATAACATTTTTAATCGCGCCCCCCCTAACGTTTTTTGAAAGGAGCCCACTAATACCAATTTGTTATTTTTTTAATTACTGTAATAATATATCATAGATGCATATTTTCTTATACCTACTTAACTTTTATCGACATTTATCTAACTCCATATTTATTGTTCTAGTATCAGAATGTAGTTTAAGTTAGTTTGTTTTGGTTTCAGTAGATGTATTTTTCATATTTTTGATTCTTGTTTTCGTTTTTTCACATCTCCACGCCCCCCTTTTTGTTACTTCATGCCCCCCCTAGGGGGGCCTGCCCCAAAGTTTGAGAACCACTGCTTTAAAACAAACTTCACCGATTATGCAATACCCATTTATAATCAGAGGTCCGATAAGACCCCTGTGACCATGTCCCATGATTTCAGAAGCAAACTCCTGAGAGATTTTCCTATTGATGGGAGGCATCATGGCAACCAATTTTAACAGTAAAAATTAACTGAAACCAAAATCTTTTTTTAAAAGTAACGATTATCACTGCGCCGGTGGACAAGGATGGAATCCTGCGCCTGGCCACTGCCTGTATGGAGGTCTGCTGTGTTCACTCATCGACGTGAAGATATGAAGGTCCAAGCTGTGAACGTCCCAGCTATCCGAGAGTACAAATTCAACCTTTAACAGTTAGTTATTGTGTTTTGTGTAGTATTTCCTAGTAAAGGAAATTGTTGTTACGAATTATTAACTTTAAAATTTGGGTTTTTGTTTTGGGCCTAATAACAAATGGGTTTTGACTTTTTGCGTAACGAACTTGACAAAGAATTCTGACAAATGTTTCATCTTCTGGTCCCTTGTTCTGTGTATTCTACACTTCTTTTGTTATTCTTTGACCATTTTCTGGTGTCATTTATTTAATATTTTTCGTGTTCTCATTGTTCATGTAGAGGTTTAATAAGACTTTTCTTATACGCTGCATTTGGAGCTGTGTTTGCCATTTTCAGCATACAGGGAGCATGCAGGGGTTCCCACCATCAAAGTATTGTCACACGCATGCGCATGGGAGGCAGCTAGAAGAACCAAAAGAAGGTAATCCCACGCCAGGCCAGGGGGTGGCGAGATGCAGTAAACCTTTCCCTTTTACCTCTGCAGACAAGACACGGGAAACTCTGCCTGTTTCCGACGACGTCACTTTCTGGTCCATCCCTGATGACCTCACTTCCGGTTCCAGCCCCAACAACGTCACTTCCACCGACCAGCCATAAAAGCAAGACAACCTCCACTTTGTATTCAGTTCTGTTTTGGACTCAACTCTGTACACATCTGTACAACCTATTTGCCTTTTGCAGCCAGGATTTAATTATACGAGTGGCTGCCCCAAACCTTTTTTTCGTGTGCCAAGGCTATTCATTTCACACTATACATACTTAGTGATGCTTTCTGAGTAGAATTATTGTTGCTTTCTTAATAAACATATATATAGGTTGATCCAGATCTAATTAGGCAATTTTCATTACACTATAATTTATTAATTTTATTACATAGAAAATCACCCGAAAAATCCCAGACCATCGAAAAAGTGTGCGAACTGACGACATGAAGAACTGTCTTCGCGCCGAACTGGGATCATCCCCACATAAATCAAGGTCATCCAGACAATCTGGATCTGCATAATTAGATCTGGACCACCCTGTATAAGGTGATCCAGATCTAGTTATGCAATTTTCATTACGATATAACTTATTAAGTTTATTACATAGAAAATCACCCGAAAAATCCCAGACCATCGAGAAGTGTGCGAACTGACAACATGATGAATCGTCCTCGCGCCGAATTGGAATTGCTCGCGCATAAATCAAAGTCATCCAGACGATCTGGATCTGCATAATTAGATCTGGACCACCCAGTGTAGGGTGGTCTAGATCTAGTTATGCAATTTTCATTACGGTATAACTTATTAAGTTTATTAAATAGGAAATCACCCGAAAAATCCCAGAGCATCGAGAAGTGTGCGAACTGACAAAATGAGAATCGTCTTCTCGCCGATTTGGAATTGCTCACACATAAATCAAAGTCATCCAGACAATCTGGATCTACATAATTAGATCTGGACCACCCAGTGTAGGGTGGTCTAAATCTAGTTATGCAATTTTCATTACGGTATAACTTATTAAGTTTATTAAATAGAAGATCACCCGAAAAATCCCAGAGCATCGAGAAGTGTGCAAACTGACAACATGAAGAATCGTCTTCACGCCGAACTGAAATCGCCCCCGCATAAATCAAAGTCATCCAGATGATCTGGATCTGCATAATTAGATTTGGACCACCCTGTACAGTACCATATATGTTCCCCTTATTGTTTGATAATAGAAATTTAAAAGTCCAGTCTCAGGATCATTTTGTATTCCCTTTTGATGTACGATGTTTTTATTATTGAAGAGGTTTGCTGGGCGCCCAGTGCTACGCTCTCAGTACATCCTCCCCTAGCAAATTTAAATGACATGACGGCCACCACTCTGCTGTTCTTTAGTTGTATACGAAACTCATTTTCTGTTATCTTTTTTTTTCTATTCATGTTTTGAAATCTTGCTTTGGGCAAACACGCTGCCGAGTATTTTAATATCAGTTTTATTTATAAAGGATCATTAACATTCATCCAGTGTTCTTGGTCATATTTGTGAATTATCCTGTCAGACTAATTTGTGTGCCTCATTCTACTGTTAACTCAGTTACCTAACAGGCTCTCCCTTATAAAATATTGAATTATTCATCAATTGGCTTAATTTGAGGCAAAAACAATTAACTTTAATAGGATTTAATATTAAAGTGCATTCAGCTCACCTGTTTGTAATTGTGAAAATATCAGAAGCAGGGCTGAAGGTTGCACATTTTAAGGTTGCCATTATAATTTTCTAAATAATTACATTACAATTTCATTTGTACAGCTGGCAGACATGGTGTTATGGAAGGGCTTTACGTCTGTAAGCCTTAGCTAAACATGAAACCCGGCCTCGCTGGATGTGTAGCTTTGTGCTCATTAGAAATTCTTTTTGCACAATTGCTGAAATAGCATAACATTCACTAAGCCAGTGGTTCTCAAACTGTGGGGTGCGTGGGGGGCGGGCCCCCCTAGGGGGGGCACGAAGTGACAAAAAGGGGGGCGCGAAGATTTGAAAAAAAGAAAACAAGAATCAAAAATATGAAAAATACATCTACTGAAACCAAAACAAATTAACTTAAACTACATTCTGATACTAGAAAAATAAATATAGAGTTAGATAAATGTCGATAAAAGTTAAGTAGGTATAATAAAATATGCATCTATGATATATCATTAAGTAAAAAAAAACAAATTGGTATTAGTGGGCTCCTTTCAAAAAAACGTTACGGGGGTCAGATTAAAACTGTTAAGAAAACTGGGGTCGCAAATCCTTAAAGGTTGAGAAACGTTGCACTAAGCTGTCTAATCCAGGTCATGGTGATTTGGGGGGATGGAGCCCACTCCAGCAGCACAGGGCACAAGGTGGGAAACAATCCTGGAAGTGCCCAGTCAGGCTCCCACCCACATTCATAGTTATGCTCTGCCCTTCCATAGACTCCAACTTGTGAAACACACACAAATCTTTGGGATGTGGAAGGAACACTCACAAGGAGAGGGGAGTTTTATAATCTTATTTACTCATGGTGATGTGTGCTTTGGAAATGTAAAACCAAAATCAGACAAACTGGTTGCCACCTCTAAAGTGTGGGTTTCGCTGTATAATAGCAGCTGGCACTTTAGGTTGATATTTGCAGCACAAAGATTACCATCAGGACCAAACTACATTTGGAAGGAAATTTAAATCATCGTTATTGAGGCTAGTTACGAATAAAGACATGAAACTGAAAAGTCAAAATTACAAGAAGGAACAAAGGTGAATGGCAATCTCCTTGAAGTGATCCCTTAATGAACGCCACACGTTGGATGAACAGTACTTTGCACACTCATTTTACAAAACATCTGATTGTACCAAAATAACAATATATGCTGCGGGAGCAGGGCCGGATTAAGGTGGATGCTATTGATGCTGCAGCATTAGGCCCAGATGAAAACAGACGAGAATATTCCGGAAGCTGAACAGTTTTCCTTTGCTATATTAACCTCAAAATAATTCTTAGAATGAAATTTGGAGTCCAACTTTCGGACGCCTAGACACAGCGTTACTTATTATACAGTTACTATTGTTGTTTGCGCTGTGACGTAACTATAACATTGTTGTTTTTATTGTTAACTGAAGATGTCAAGTTAATGCTATCAATTTTATGTTAATCAGTTTACTTAGTAATTTAGCTGCGTTTTTTGCAATATCTTGGGGATTCTTGCCACTTTATTATTATTCGGTCAGTGCCACGTAGTAAATTTTTCACCTCGAATGTTAGTTGTACAGTAAAAATCGATGGCTATTTAAATGGTTATCTGTAAAGGTAAAACTAAAAGCCGTCCCGCGGGCCTGGCATGGATGTTTAGAATTTTTGAAATCCTCGACAGGATTCTGGTCTATTATGAAATTTAAATTGTGGACAAATTTTTACCCTCAAGAGCCTGAACTGAGTCACTTTGACCCAATGTCTCTGCAAATTCATTTTTTCTTACTCTGTTTCGTAAGAGAATTGCGAAATTTTGTGTGTTTCATTGTTAGGTTTTCTGCATTCAGTGCACTTTTCAGACAATTGCTATTGAATGTTGATGTTACATAGTTTGATGTTAGTCTCAAGTTGTTACAATACTACGTCGTTATTATTATTCATGTTCAATAAAGGCTGGCTGGTTGCGTCACAAGCAATTAAGGCTCCTTGGTCAGTCTGAGTGTGCATGTACGGTGAGTGTCGAATGCACCAATGGCGAGAAAAAATAGGCCTTTTTTGCACTGCAGCATCAGGCCCAATTTCGTCTTAATCCGGCCCTGTGCGGGAGCAGGAAGCCTTGACTTTAATTTCTGAAATGAAACCTACTACTTCTTCACCAGATCCATATCCTGACTAAAGCCTCTGATTAACTGTGCAAACCGCTTCACTCTGACGCTGTTGTTGTTTTGATATATAATATATTTACCTGTAGACATTATCCTAAGTCACACACGTGCAAGTAGGAGGTAGCTGAAGGTCTCAAATAATTGTAATACCATGTCAGACCAGGGGGCAGCGAGGTGCACTGACTGTCTTTCTCAGTTCCTTGCAGGCCTTCCTGAGAAATCCCACCGAGTACTGGCGCCTTGGATGACGTTACTTCCAGTCCCTGTGCCTTGGATGACGTCACTTCCGGTCTCAGGGCATTAGACGACATCACTTCTGGGTCTGGGCCCCATGACAACATAATTTCCTCTAAAAATCTTTAAAACCGCCATCTTGTCTTTATTGAAGCAGTTCTGTTTTGGACTCAGTATTGTGAACATCTCTGTCTTACTACTCAACAATTTTGCAGCCAGGACGTATTATATGGGTGGCTGCCCAAAACCTTTATGATGTCTGGTGTTTTCATTTGTGACACCTATAATATGGAAAAATGAGTGCAGCGCCTTAGGGTTTGGGTTGTAGAGCAAGGAAGAAGGCCGTCAATATGCCACTCCATCACTGGACACACACAGGCACACCAACTCCTAATATGCTTTCCTGCTGCTGGAACTTTTCCCCTTCCAGGGTTAGCCCCTGAGACAGGTCTTCCTTTCAAGGCAGTACATTATCTATTCAGACTCGTTACTAACTACAGAAACAATGAAAGGTACAAGCAGTCATCAACACCAAATACAAATGACAACTGTTACAATGTCCATGGAAGAAGAGCCTGATGCAGATACAGCTAGAACATGGGCTCTCAAACTCGGTCCTGGGGACCCTCTGGGACTGCAGGTTTTTGTTCCAACCAACTTCTGTTTTTAATTGGACTCCATGTAGGAGTGACGGATGTGTTCAAGGTGGAGGTGGGATTACATCAGGGATCGGGTCTGAGCCCTTTCTTATTTGCAATGGTGATGGACAGGTTGACAGATGAGATTAGACAGGAGTCCCTGTGGACTGTGATGTTTGCTGATGGCATTGTGATCTGTAGTGATAGTAGGGAGCAGGCTGAGGAGACCCTGGAGAGGTGGAGATATGAGAGGAGAGGAATGAAGGTCACATAGGAACAACAGAATACATGTGTGTGAATGAGAGGGAGGTCAGAGGAATGGTAAGGATGAGGGAGTAGAGCTGGCGAAGGTGGACGAGTTTAAATACTTGGGATCAACAGTACTGAGTAATGGAGATTGTGGAAGAGAGGTGAAGAAGAGAGTGCAGGCAGGGTGGAGTGGGTGGAGAAGAGTGTCAGGAGTGATTTGTGACAAACGGGTATCAGCAGGAGTGAAAGGGAAGGTCTACAGGATGGTAGTGAGACCAGTTATGTTATATGGGCTGGAGACGGTGGCACAGGAGACAGAGCTGGAGGTGGCAGAGTTAAAGATGCCAAGATTTGCATTGGGTGTGACGAGGATGGACAGGATTAGAAATGAGGACATTAGAGGGTCAGCTCAGGTGGGATGGTTTGGAGACAAAGTCAGAGAGGTGAGATTGCGTTGGTTTGGACATGTGCAGAGGAGAGATGCTGGGTATATTGGGAGAAGGATGTTAAGGATAGAGCTGTCAGGGAAAAGGAAAAGAGGAAGGCCTAAGAGAAGTGGTGAGAGAGGACATGCAGGTGATGGGTGTGATAGAGCAAGATGACGAGGACAGAAAGATATGGAAGAAGATGATCCGCTGTGGTAACCCCTAATGGGAGCAGCTGAAAGAAGAAGAAGAAATAGAAGAAGAAGAAATTACAAAAGAGTGTTAATACAATTTAATAAGAGTTAAGCAGTTACATGTGAATAATTATTATTATTATTTTACTTTTTATTTATGTTCATCCTGATTTCCATTCTGCTTCTCCATTATTGACTAATTAATGGGCCTGACACTGAAGCAGCTGCAGCCTTTCATCATTTAGTGTTGTTCGCCCGGGTGTCTCTTTGCTTGTTGTTAATTGTCATCATTAGGATTCAATAAAGGGGGCAGACTACACTGAATAAAGGGAAACAAATACCAGGAAAACAACAAAAAAGAATTAAGCATTTAAAGCTATAGCAAAAAACAGAAATATTTCTAAATGTCTTATAATGTAAAAATCATACTGCTGTGCTTTTCTTAACGCAGAGTAAGGGAACAGAGGGGAAAAAACAAAACAGCTAACTAAATGAGATCAATTACTTTCAATTATCACTTATTGTGAATCTGGTTGGAACAGAAACCTGCAGCCAGAGCGGGTCCACTGAGCTGGATAATACAACATTCCAGATGAGGCATCAGTGCTAATCCCTGGGCCCACGTAACACCAAACTATAGGAATTTGAGATTTAAGTAATTATTTTTATTGCACTAAAAAGTGCTCAATGTCATTTTTAAACTGGTTTTAGAAAGCAAATACCTATTTCTTTATTATTCCGTTTACTGCCCCTTTCCATTTCAGGGACCGGAATCCTGAAATTGGTTGAAGGGGCCAATTGGCCCTTTTTAGAATATCACTGAATGATCCCAAGCCTTCTGAATTGTCACCATGCTGAAAATAATGGGGCAGTCTGAGCTCCTGGTGGCTTTTTGTGACATTAATTCACTGATCTTAAAGCAGAGGCCTCTAACCCTTTCCTTAATTTGTGACCAGTTTTTGCTGCTAATTAACTTCTTTTCCCTTCTTTTTAATTTACTTTTTTTTATAAGATTCAGTCCTCTAAATTACTTGTTTTTCTTTAAATGTCACCCAAACAGAAATGAGATATGAAATGAATCAACAGATGACCCGCTAAATCCGGGGGACTGCAAACTTCCAACCAATTTCACTCCAACCAGATTCTTAATTAGAAGCCAATTCTTGCTGTTAATTAAACCCGTTATTCAATTCCATGGCTTGTTGCTGCTCTCATTGTGCTACAGCAGACATTTCCAAAACTGTTGATTTTCATTTTACTAATAGCGTTGTCAAAATATTTTGTGGACCTGAGCAGATTCACATTACTGAGAACTTCACCTTACTTTATTTTCAGATATTGTGTGATGGACACAGGTTGCTGGTCATGTGTTGGCTCATTTTGAACCTCATTATTGCTTAGCTGCTAATTAAGGAAAGAAGAAACAATTAAGGGGTCTGAGTCTTAAATAGCAAGACACTGAAAATTAAGGGAAAGAGTGAATCAGCAGCAAAAACTGATCATTAATTAAGAAAAGGGTTACAACAACAACAACATTTATTTATATAGCACATTCTCATACAAACAGTAGCTCAAAGTGCTTTACATAATAAAGAATAGAAAAATAAAAGACACAATAAGAAAACAAAATAAGTCAACATTAATTAACATAGAATAAGAGTAAGGTCCAATGGCCAGGGGGGACAGAAAAAACAAAAAAAAAACTCCAGACGGCTGGAGAAAAAAAAATAAAATCTGTAGGGATTCCAGACCATGAGACCGCCCAGTCCCCTCTGGGCACTTAGAATGGGTTAGAATGAAAACCTGCAGCCACCGCAGTGACCAAGGAGTTGGAGACCCCTGCTCTAAAGCAGTGATTCTCAAACTCGGTCCTGGGGACCACCGCTGGCTGCAGGTTTTTGTTCCAACCAGCTTCTGTTTTTAATTGGAATCCTGGGCTAATTAAGTAAACTGTTATTTCCCAGATTCTGTGTTTTGGGTACAATATAGAAATTAGAAGACTAGGTTTGATAAAAAAAAATATTCAAATGTACTAAGCAGTTATATGGGAGTAATGTATTTTTTTTTCTTTTTAACAATATTTTTACTTGATGCTCATTCTGTTTTTCTGGGTGTTCTAATTGTTTAATTAATCCACTGTTTTCTAATTAGTGGGCCTAACGCTAAAGTAGTTGCAGTCTTTCATGATTCAGTGTTGCTTGCCTGGCTGTCTGCTCTGCTAATTTTTAATTGTCGTTATTACAATACGATGAAGGGAACAAACTACACAGAGGAAGGGTAAAATATAATGAAATCAACAACAAAAGTGAGTTAAGCATTTAAATCTATAGCAAAATCAGAAATATTTCTAAATGTCTTATAAATGTAAAAATCATGCTGCTGTGCTTTTCTTAATGTAGAATAAGAGGAAAAAAATACCAGCTAACTAAATGAGATCAATTATTTTCAATTATCACTTACCAGTAACGGCACACTGCACGATAACATGCAGTGAATACACTTGACTTAATCATTCCTAGTTTTCATCCTCTTTCTCTGTATGTTTACCGTTCGTTTGCTCAGAGGTTGATTCTCTTGCTGTTTCCTGAGCAGCTCTTCTTTTCTCCACCCTAGCGGCCCGCTTCTTCTCTTCTTTCGTCGGCATCTTTTCGCGTTAAAACTGATTAAGTCAGTGTTTGTGTTGCAATTACTTAGTACATTTTCCTTGATTTTTTACTTAAGCTGGCACTTAAGTCTTCAGTCTGCCTCAAGAATGATTTAAGAAGTGACGGCGAAGGTGGTAAGAAATGAGAACGGCGTCTGTATGCATGCGTTGATCTATACTAATAAAAGGCAAAGCCCTCACTGACTGACTGACTGACTGACTCATCACTAATTCTCCAACTTCCCGTGTAGGTAGAAGGCTGAAATTTGCCAGGCTCATTCCTTACAGCTTACTTACAAAAGTTGGGCAGGTTTCATTTCGAAATTCTACGCGTAACAGTCATAACTGGAACCTACTTATGTACATATATACGGCCATAGCCTGCAGCTCGGTCACCGTGTGAGGCGGAGTTGCGTCCTGCATCATCACGCCTCCCACGTAATTGAGTGCCTGCCCATATAAGGTAAATATTCGAGGGTGAAGGACTGTGCTTATGCAAACGAAGATGAGATGGTCAGGGAGACATGCTGCCGCTAACTATTCGCGGGTGAAGGACTGTGCTTAGCATATTCACAAGTGCAGCTACTGCGGAAACCCTCTGACGCTGAACAAGCCTTTGTACACATGTCAATAGGAAAGCAAGGTGTAAAGCTTAAGTTTAAATTACGTTCATAGACACGCTGCCGCTAAATATTCGCAGGCAAAATCCACAACTTAATACCGGGAATCCCTGTTAAACATCTTAGATTCACGAGTACCGATTTGGGTAGTGATCACTTCGATGAATGAAACCTGTTCAAAAAACGCATTACACAATTGAGAAGGCAGCAAAAGAATATGAAGCGAGTGACGCATATACGCATATTCATAAGTGCAGCTACTGCGGAAACAAAGCACGGTGTAAACCTTAAGTTTAAATTAAGTTCATAGACAGGCTGCCGCTGGCATTTGTCATGCCTACGACGAATACGATATTCACGAGATACAAGTTTAATGAGAAGGCGCAGGGTATAAACGGGACTTTTGATCACTTTGTAACAGAGTTAAAATTGCTGTAACGGAGTTAAAATTGCTGGTGAAGGACTGTGCTTATGCAAACGAATAGGAAAGCAAGGTGTAAAGCTTAACTTCAAATTAGGTTCATAGACTCGCTGCCGCTGGTGTTTGTCATGCCTAAGACGAATACGATATTCGCGAGATACAAGTTTAATGAGAGGACACAGGGTATAAACGAGACTTTTCATCACTTTGTAACAGAGTTAAAATTGCTGGTGAAGGACTGTGCTTATGCAAACGAAGATGAGATGGTCAGGGATAGAAAAGTGTTTGGCTCAAACTCAGCAAAAGTGCGAGAGAAACTTTTAAGTGCCGGGTCTTAGCTAACATTAAATAAAGCCGTGGACATCGCGAGATCACACGAGATAGCACAAGCACAGCTGAGAAGCTTCGATGCATGTACTCCGAGCGGCTCACGTGAACTGACTTTGCAGGACTGGGAAAGGTTAAATTAAGTTCATAGACACGCTACCACTAAATATTCACAAGCAAATCCACACCTTAATACCGGGAATGCCTGTTAAACATCTTAGATTCACGAGTACCGATATGGGTAGTGAACACTTCGATGAATGAAACCTGTCATCTTTACAACGGTTGACAAACACGGAATGTAACTTGAACACAACACATCCTCCAAATACGAACCTGATTGAAAGAAATAATGATAATCAAATCCTTGATGACAGCAACACTCATAACAGTGACAAAACAATTACATTGACAATCATGTTACGTTATTTTTAAAATGTTTCCTTTTCTTTTTCATTACTTCTTTAACACACTACTTCTCCGCTGTGAAGCGCGGGTATTTGCTAGTTCTACAATAAAATAAAAATAAAAAGTGGAATAACCTTGGAGGTCAATCAGCACCCTGAAAGCGGACAGTAGACGTCACGTAGTACATGTGTACCAAATTTCAGGTCGATAGCTCAAGCAGTTTGTGAGCTACAGGTGATTTAAAATCCTGAACAGACAAACGGACAGCCACGGTAGCGTATTATATAAGAAGATTGTGAATCTGGTTGGAACAAAAACCTGAAGCCACAGTGAGCCCCCAGGACCGACTTTGAGATCCCCTGATCTAAAGGAGCCTTGAAGCCATAGAACACATGTGGCAAACTCCAGTCCTGGAGGGCCGCAGAGGCTGCAGATTTTCATTCTAACCATCTTCTTAATTAGTGACCTGTTTATGCTGCTAATTAATTCCTTTTGCCTTGGTTTTAATTAACTTTTAATTAACTTGACTCGGGGCTCCTTTGTTGCTTCTTTTTCCTTAATTAACAGCCAAACAATAATGAGACACAAAACGAGCCGCCACATGACCAGCTAAGCTGAAAATAAAGAAAGGTGAAGGTCTCAGTACGGCTGATCTCTCAGGTCACAAAAACATCTTGACGGTGTTCTTAGAAAAAACAGAAAATCAACAGTTTTGGAAAAGTCTGCTGTGGCAGAATGAGAGCAGCAATGGAATGAATTAATGAGTGTAATTAACAGCAAGAATTGGCTTCTCATTAAGAAACTGGTCAAAGCCCCAATTTAGCAGGTCATCTGTCGGCTCGTTTGACGTCTCATTTCTGTTTGGCTGCCATTTAATGAAGAAAAGAATCAATTCAGAGGACAGAATCCTTAAAAGCAGGGCAATTAAAATGAAAGGAAAAGAAGTGAATTAGCAGTGAAAACTGCTTAGGAAAAGGGTGAGAATGAAAACCTGCAACCACTGTGGCCACCAGGCCTGGAGTTTGATACCCCTGCCATAGAAGGAAATCCAGTTCATGCATTCAATATTGAATAAATGAAAGTTTGAAAGCTGTGTATTTATTGCTGTCTCTGTCCCTTTAACTTGTGTAATTCTTGTTTCACCAATTTTAAAACTGACAGCTCATCATAGAGGGATTGTAGAGCATTTTAAAGCACATTTCCAGAGATGTGACTTAATTCAAAATACTTTGTAACTCATTCAGTAAAGACAGACTGATAAGAATCATAACATTGAAACTGAACTTGATGTCGCCCTTAGTAAAATCTGCTTAAAAAATGAGTGCATGAATTTAACCATCTTGCATATACTGTACTAAGAAAGGCTCTGCACTAAATGCAGTTGTTGTATATTGTTTGACGTATTCTTTTCCACCATTTACATTACAATTAACTAATCACATGGGCGCTTTGAACTGGTAATTTAACTATGTAAGCTATTCAATAAAATAAACACGGATTGTTTTTTTTCCCAGCAGATTTTGGAATTTAGCCAATCCTATTTATATGTTCAGAACAGCAGAGTTGTGTGCATGGAGTTCAACGACACGTTGAATATACAGATAATAATCTTGGTGTATGCTCTGAAGTGCTGAATTGAAAACTATAAAAAGTCGATGAATTGTAGATTTGTGTAACAAAGAGATTGTTGTGAGACAGAATTTCAAAGTGTGTGAAATGAAAAATAATGTCATATAAAGAACGAGTATTTGTACAACAGTACTCGAGAAATAAATGAATACCCCATTTTCTGTATCCACCAAAAGTATTTTCCTCCTTGGATTTTTTCTTAATTTTCCTCTCAAACTCTACATGTCACCACTGGTGAACCTTTGCGGACTGTAGACTCAAAGGGCCTTGTTAAGGAGACTTTTTAAACCCCAGTACATCCTGGTTTATAAGACTCTAGGACACGAGTGTCGAACTCCAGTCCTGGAGGGCCGCAGTGGCTGAAAGGTTTTCATTCTAACCACCTTCTTCATTGGTGACCAGTTTTTGCTGCTAATTACCATATTTCTTTGTGTACCACGCGCCCTCGTGAAAGACGCGCACCATAATTTTTACAAAGAAAATCGCGAAAAAAGTTTTGCCCCATGTACAATGCGCGTTGTGATTGTATAGGGAGCGTTTAGAGAGAGAGAGAGAGAGAGAGCCGCGCAAGCGAGCGAAAGAGAGCACAAGTGCGCGAGTAAGCGAGCGAGAGAGAGTGGGAGTGGGCGAGCAAGCGAGCAAGAGAGAGAGAGCACGAGTGCGCGAGCAAGCGAGCGAGAGAGAGTGCTCGTGCACGAGCAAGCGAGCGAGAGAGAGTGCGAGTGGCCGAGCAAGCGAGTGAGAGAGAGTGCGAGTGGGCGAGCAAGCGAACGAGAGAGAGAGCGAGAGAGAGAGCCCAAGCAGAAGAAGTAAACATTACAGAATTACATTTCCTCGTGTATAACCCTAATTTCTTATGCTAATTTTCGGGAAGAAAATGTGCGCATGGTACACGTGTAAATACGGTAACTTCTTTTGCCTTGGCTTTAATTAATGTGACTCAGGCCTCTTAGTTGTCTCTTTTTCCTTAATTTCCAGCCAAGCAATAATGAGACACAAAGTGAACTTATCACACAATATCTGAAAATAAAGAAAGGTGAAGGTCTCAGTGTCGCTGATCTCTCAGATAACCAAAACATTTTGACGGTGTTCTTAGAAAAAACAGAAAATCAACAGTTTTGGAAATGTCTGCTGTGGCAGAATGAGAGCAGCAACAAGTCATGGAATTAAATAAGGGGCTTAATTAACAGCAAGAATCGGCTTCTCATTAAGAGATTGGTTGGAGTGAAATTTGTTGGATTTTGTACTCCCAGTTTAGCTGGTCATCTGTTGGCTCGTTTCACGTCTCATTTCTCTTTGACTGTCATTTAATGAAGAAACGAATCAATTCAGAGGACTGACTCCTTAAAAACAGGGCAATTAAAATGAAGGGAAAAGGAGTTAATTAGCAGTGACAACTGGTCACTTATTAGGAAAAGGGTTAGAATGAAAACCTGCAGCCAGTGTGGCCCTCTGGGCCTGGAGTTTGACACCCCTACTCTAGAACATCAAGCTCAGAGCAGCATCTAGAAGTTAATAGCCCCACAGAGTACCCTTTCTGTTGTTTTGGAATGCTTGTCCTATTGGATGGGCGGGAAGGCTGCTACCTGCTGTCCTGGAGGAGTTCCTTCCAGCCAGACCTTTATGGCTTCTCTCATTTTATTCTTGAGCCTTTGTAGTATGCGCTGTTGGAATGCCATGAGCAGTGATGGCTTAGTGGCCAAGGCTGTTCATGCTAACCTAAACTGATGTGCAGATGGGCTCTGCACTTGTCAATGTCACTTTTTCTCTATTAATAGACCATTCTTTGTCCTTTGCTGCCTGGGTGCCACTTTCCTCCATATCAACTCTTTGTTATCCATACAAGTAAACCAATACACCACAATACTGGAGAAAAAATCGGGAGTGCTCTCCCCTCAACTTCCTCGTATACTGAGACAGAGGCAAAGGTCATCCGAACCACTTCCAGTTGCGCAATATTTTTCAAATCTCATATCTCTTTGTTTCTCATCATAACTAATTGATAATACACAATCAATTATCTTTATTTATAAACAAACTTTATATTAAAATGATATTTTCACACTTAGGGAGGCCAAAAACAGTGGTGGAATTTTTTAATGACTACATGTGCATTACCTCGATTATGTGCAAAGTAAAAAGAGTTATAGTCACCTAGAAACATAGAAAATGTCTTAGTGTTATATAACATTTGTTGCAATAAATTGCTAAAGGTAAAACTGCATTTAGCTACATTTAATTATGATAATGATGGGCGAATAAAAAAAAAAACAAAACATAAAATTCAGTGTATTACCAGGAACACGACAGGGACACAGCAGCTTATTGTTCCCATTACATCTTTATATTTACATGGCATGTTTAATGTTGGGGAGCACGGTGGCGCAGTGGGTAGCGCTGCTGCCTCGCAGTAAGGAGACTCGGGTCCTCCCTGCATGGAGTGTGCATGTTCTTCTCGTGTCTGCGTGGGTTTCCTCCCACAGTCCAAAGACATGCAGGTTAGGTGCATTGGCGATTCTAAATTGTCTCTAGTGTGTGTCCTGCAGTGGGCTGGCGCTCTTCCCGGGGTTTGTTCCTGCCTTGTGCCCTGTGTTGGCTGGGAGTGGCTCCAGCAGACCCCATGACCCTGTGTACAGACCCTTCCGAGTTATAGTGCATGTAACAGTCCCTGGACCTCCTTGCAGCGTCCTCTGGTGGCCCCCAGGGTATCCGGCAGGGTTGTATCGGAAAACTCCAATGTCCATGATTCCCTGCTGGCATTCTGGGCACCTTCATGCTGCAGGGAGGGCTCCATCTGGCGGCCTGGGGGTATTGGCCGGGACGACTGGCCGGCCATAGTCCACACAAGTTATTGTGTTGACGCACAGACATCCTTTCAAAAATGGTATTTTCGGACTGTACTATGTATATGAGAAAGTAAAAAGTGAAAGGAGAACAATAAGCAGATGACGTCAAAGTGCTGTTTATGTGCCACAGGTGTGCAGGCAGTGGCAATAACACAGTAAAGCAAAATATTCACCTGTCGAACTGTTTCTGTTCTCCAGTATTACTGGGAGTGACTTGTGCTGCTACGTCATCAGATTATCCATCCATTCTCAAGAATGCTTAACCCAATTCTGACTCACGGGAGGCTGGGACCTTACAGATGACTCATTTGTGAATTTGTTAAAACAGTCTGAGTAGGTTCAAACGGCTATTAGGCAGATTGGTGGAGCTAGCGACGAGAACACATTCTTAGCTACATTGGGCTCTGGATAACATTAAATTGTGCCGACGAAGTCGGTCGAGATTTGGGTTAACAAAATGAATGTCCCACTAAAACAGTGTTTCTCAACCTTTTTTCCATGTGTGCCCCATTTTTTCATATTAGTTTATGTGGTGCCCCCCCTCCCCTTAAAGTTTTTATGCACATTTTCAGATTTTTGATTATACTGAGATCCACCCAACAACACTAACTTTTAATTTGGGAATGCACTATTGGCAGAAGTGCTCAAGTCTGGATCAGACTGGGGCATCGCAAATATATTTTTATCATCAAAATATACAGTCACACATGTGACACATTTAAAATTAAAATCCATGTGATATGGATTATGTAAAATTGTAAATATGTAAAATTCAAACATTTCTTCGGTTTCGTTAAATTTCATGACATTTTTTAGTCATTTTAATAATTCCACATTTTAAATTATTACATTCCATAATAATAAAAATTAAATTACAATATTATAAATAGTCATAAGAGCACTATCACTTCTTATTTTTTAAAAACAATAACTGACATATTAGCGATTACAAAAGTTACGTATAACAGTAAGAGAGAGGGATGAGTTGTAACTTGAATTATGATGTTTGCTTACGGGCGGACAGGCCCACCTGCAGTTGTGCTTGAAAGTTTGTGAACCCTTTAGAACTTTCTATATTTCTGTATAAATATGACCTAAAACATCATCAGATTTTCACTCAAGTCCTAAAAGTAGATAAAGAGAAACCAGTTAAACAAATGAGACAAACATATTATACTTGGTCATTTATTTATTAAGGAAAATGATCGAATATTACATATTTGTGAGTGGCAAAAGTATGTGAACCTCTAGGATGAGCAGTTAGTTTGAAGGTGAAATTCGAGTCCGGTGTTTTCAATCAATGGGATGCCAATCAGGTGTGAGTGGGCACCCTGTGTTATTTAAAGTACAGGGTCTATCAAAGTCTGCTCTTCACAACACATGTTTGTGGAAGTGTATCATGGCACGAACAAAGGAGATTTCTGAGGACCTCACAAAAAGAGTTGTTGATGCTCATCAGGCTGGAAAAGGTTACCAAACCATCTCTAAAGAGTTTGGACTCCACCAATCCACAGTCAGACAGATTGTGTACAAATGGAGGAAATTCAAGACCATTGTTACCCTCCCCAGGACTGGTCGACCAACAAAGATCACTCCAAGAGCAAGGCGTGTAATAGTCGGCGAGGTCACAAAGGACCCCATGGTAACTTCTAAGCAACTGAAGGCCTCTCTCACATTGGCTAATGTTCATGTTCATGAGTCCACCATCAGGAGAACACTGAACAACAATGGTGTGCATGGCAGGGTTGCAAGGAGAAAGCCACTGCTCTCCAAAAAAACATTGCTGCTCGTCTGCAGTTTGCTAAAGATCACGTGGACAAACCAGAAGGCTATTGGAAGAATGTTTTGTGGACGGATGAGACCAAAATAGAACTTTTTGGTTTAAATGAAAAGCGTTATGTTTGGAGAAAGGAAAACACTGCATTCCAGCATAAGAACCTTATCCCATCTGTGAAACATGGTGGTGGTAGTATCATGGTTTGGGCCTGTTTTGCTGCATCTGGGCCAGGACGGCTTGCCTTCATTGATGGAACAATGAATTCTGAATTATATCAGAGAATTCTAAAGGAAAATGTCAAGACATCTGTCCATGAACTGAATCTCAAGAGAAGGTGGGTCATGCAGCAAGACAACGACCCTAAGCACACAAGTCGTTCTACCAAAGAATGGTTAAAGAAGAATAAAGTGAATGTTTTGGAATGGCCAAGTCAAAGTCCTGACCTTAATCCAATCGAAATGTTGTGGAAGGACCTGAAGGGAGCAGTTCATGTGAGGAAACCCACCAACATCCCAGAGTTGAAGCTGTTCTGTACGGAGGAATGGGCTAAAATTCCTCCAAGCCGGTGTGCAGGAATGATCAAAAGTTACCGGAAACATTTAGTTGCAGTTATTGCTGCAAAGGGGGAGTCACACCAGGTAGTGAAAGCAAAGGTTCACATACTTTTGCCACTCACAAATATGTAATATTCGATCATTTTCCTTAATAAATAAATGACCAAGTATAATATTTTGTCTCATTTGTTTAACTGGTTTCTCTTTATCTACTTTTAGGACTTGAGTGAAAATCTGATGATGTTTTAGGTCATATTTATGCAGAAATATAGAAAATTCTAAAGGGTTCACAAACTTTAAGCACAACTGTATACCCCTGTCTAGATGAGTCTTGAAATGACAAGTGACGCCACTAATTGTAGCAGCACTTGATTTAATTGAATCGACACTCAGAAAGTCGCAGACTGGTGCCTTTATCTTTATTCACGTCTCAAACTTTACATTCTTTATTAATGTTGTTATACCGTCATGAACACCGTGAAAACTATAAACAAAAAAATATAAATATGCATTTTTTAAAATTTTACAATGAAACAGAATAAATGAATAAAAGAAACAACATATGAACTTTTGTTGCGTACCTTGCTCCATTTACCAAGGGTGCAATAGTTTTAAAGGTTACCGTTTTAGAGATCAGCGTTTGCCTTCTGTTATTTCCTCACAGCAGTGTTTCTCAACCTTTACGTATTTGCGACCCGAGTTTTCATAACAGTTTTAATCGCGCCCCCCTAATGTTTTTTTGAAAGGAGCCCACTAATACCAATTTGTTCTTTTTTAATTAATGATCTATCATAGATGCATATTTTATTATACCTACTTAACTTTTATCAACATTTATCTGACTCTGTAATTATTTTTCTAGTATCAGAATGTAGTTTAAGTTAATTTGTTTTGGTTTCAATAGATGTATTTTTCATATTTTTGATTCTTTTTTCTTTGTTTCACATCTTTGCGCCCCTCTTTTTGTTACTTCATGCCCCCCTAGGGGGGCCCGCCCCACAGTTTGAGAACCACTGCCTCACAGTTTCTCCACACTTTCCGTATTTCTACATCATTACGTCCCCTACGTGCGGAATGATTTTGTGGTCATTTACGCGAATACCACAGAGCCGATAGTCAACATATTCTGTGTTAATTTTCTACAATAAACAGCTGCAATAAACAAGTTTGTTTCAATAAATAGCTTCTACTTCGATTCCAATTTTTTTCACTCCCCCCTTGTAGATATCTCGTGCCCCCGCAGGGGGGCATACCCCACAGGTTGAGAAACACTGCACTAAAAGAAAGAATCCTGCTTAATTCTAACAATGGCCAGAAGAGAGAAATTGAAGTCGTCAGTATGTAGCTTCAGCACACATTAAAACGCAAACAGAGCAAGGCGACTTTTCACATAGAAATGATATCCAATATATTTACCCGTAGTCGTTGTCCTACAATATGAAAGCTTACACACATAACCTTGGGGTTTGGGCTGCTCCACCAAGGCCTACTCTTCCCGCAGAGCAAAGAAGGAGGCAATCGATATGCCAGACCATCACTGGACACACACAGGCATGCCAGCTCCTAATAAGACTTCTCCCCTTCCTTAATGGTGTAGTTTGCTGTAACCCATGGTAGTTCCTCGTTATGGTGTCAGCGGTAGCATCCCTCGCCTAAGGCATTTAGGCAACAATTAGGAAACCTGCTCCCCACTCTCCCTTAGAAGTGCAAAGAGTATCTTTGAGTATCTAAGTGGTCTACTGGACTGAGGAGAACATCACAGCCTGCTGAAACTCTTCTTGTCCATAGCTTGCCCCCCTCACCCTTGTACACTACTGCTGGATCCCCCCCATCCTCTCCACCATCCCCACTCACATTCTATCTGGGCCAACTCATGATGGCCGTTGTCACAGAGTATCGTCCTGAAGCTGCCAAGACCTACCCATGGTGGCCCCACCAGAACACTAACATTGAGTTAAATAAAATGTAATGAAAAGGATGAGGCAACATGGGAATCCAAACATCAGAAAAGATTCAAGCAGGTCAGCAGGTCCACAGTGGGAAACGTTCTCTTATCTCTTAGCGGAGGCAGCGGGCTGCAGGAACCTTAGAGCTAAAAATATTGTTGTATACTTGGAAGGCAGGCTGGAAAAAACACTGAAGCACACCAGGAAAATGCTGAGCCCTTGTTTTGCAGAGACACACTGTGGTCTGTCTTATTGATTACGCTTGTGTTAACGGCAGCTTCACCATCGCTCTTTCTTACGTCTCCGTTCTCATGGCTGGATTTTTGTCTTTTTTTTTTTTTTTATTATTATTATTATTATTATTATAGGACTAATTACTACTCTGCCCTGTAAAGTGACTCCTCATGGCCGTGTGCACAATGCTATTGGTGTCGATGGCTGCCAGCTGGGCCATTTGAAAGCATTAGTATTTGTTTAATTTACAAACAGATTGGCCTAATATAATCAGTTGCCTTCTTATTATGAGACAAGGCGGACCCCCAGAATACTGTAATACAAATGGAATGGTTAAATAGTTCACACTCGCTGCTCTTTTGGGAGTCTAATGTATCAGTGCGGTTGGTAGGACTAAACAGTCAAAGCCATCTTCAGCCCACTGTAAACTAAAGAGAGTCGATGTACATCAGGCAAACTAAAACACTTTTGATTAATCACAAGCCCTTTGGCCCCAGCAGTGACAACAGTGAGAAAAAATGTTGTCAGTATCTGCTGCGGTGTTAAACATCCCCAGGATCCCCAACAAATTGATCCTCGCTCATCTGTAAACACGGACGGATGATGACCTCAGATGTTTATATTGGCAGGCATGTGTCGTGCGATTCTTTCACTCCATCCAAGCCTACCTGCTTTTAGTGGCACCCGTGGGCAGGGCTGGCCAGAGGTTTACACGACGCCCGGCCGCCGTGTTTACTGAGCCTGCCTGACAACTGAAGCCATAATGGAGCTCAGGGGCCAGAGTGGAAAAGGCTGCTGTTAATGCACTCTCGGGGCAAACGTTAAAATTAGTGCGCTTATTAAAAACACCTCCTCGCCTGGGCCTGAAGACGGAGAGAGACTGAGGCATATTAAACACTGACAACCGGCCAGCGGCCCGCACAGGAGGCTTTAGAAAATGAGCAATACGCAGGGTCAGGACCAGGGGCACGTGGCAAAGAATTACCGATAATACATTTGAAAAAACTTTACGCTTTCTGTATTAAGTAGCTAAAATAGTTTATAGCTACTGTTAGGCATGCATGCCTTTCTATTTATATGAAGTTTAAACCTTTTAAGAAATTCAAGTACAGCATGAGCTTGGCGGGTTTTTTTTTTTTTAAAAGTAATTAAATTAATGTAATTAATTTTTTTTTAAATAATGAAATAAAAAAATGTAATTTGATTAATTTAATAATTTATGACATTGAGTAGGTTCGGCATTCCCCTAAGTGGGAACAATAAATCAAATCCTGTATTGTGCAGAATTATTTTTATATCACACGCACTTCTGCTTCATTTTACACTCACTTTTTTAATTCGTTTATGAAAATAGTAATAATAAAAACAGACAAGTTTTACGGCACGGGCTCTTAACAATTAACAATAAATTTTAGCAGGCTTTGTGGAAGTGCAAATTTATTTTCAAAAGATTTTATAGGATATTTTCCTTATTAAAATCAATGCTTATCAAATAACATATCTACATTTATAATGTACCACATAGTTAACAAGTGTTGCTATTTTTAAGTTCCATTTATATGAACTAAGCGGCTTGGAATTGCTTTGTGTTACCGTGTGCTCAGACAACTCTGTGTCTTTATGTGTATGCGTTATTTCATTTGTAATCTGTAAAGCAGTCTGAGTATTTTACCTGTGAACTCGTTAACGCTCTCTCAGCCTGCACTCCCTGAAGAACTGAATTGAGTAGATCAAGTAAGATGATTTATGTTTTCCATTAAATAAAAGTGAAGTTATATATTTAAATACTTTTATGTTGATTATAAAAACAACTACAGCAACAATAATAATAATAATGACAATGATAATAATCATCATCATCTTCATCATGATAACTGGTACTCCATCCAGGGTGAATTCTGCTTTATGCCCAATGCTATTGTCTACAGCTCAGTCACCCCATCAGCCTAAACTTCACTAAGAGAGTTTGAGCATTGATGGTGAGATTACTATTACTAATAATAATAATAATAAAAATAATATCAATGTCACAACTCTGTAATGGAAACTAATCCTGTCATTACTTATACCACATCATTCTTCACTGGTGTGGATGCTTTCTTCCATTTTTGAAATCCAGTTATTCCAATATAGGGTATCCACCAAAAAATGCAAACATTTTGGGCAAGGCAGGAGCCAATCAGACAATCTGACAATTGTAAAGTTACCACCATCTGCTATTACCAGCACTAAGAAGAAGATGATGATGATGAAGAAAAAGAAATGTTAAATATGTTAATTGCTTAATTTAATTATATAATTTACATTGATATTAAACAAATAACAAACAAATAAACTTAACTGGATTAAGAGGTTTTCAAAAAACAGATTCCTTACAGCACTGTTAAGAAGTATTCCTTCTATTATGAGAATTTGTAGAAATTGTAGCAGCAATCGAAATCTATTTCTGTCAGACCAATGTTATTAATTTTATAAATAAATACGTTTTACTTGGTTTTCTGTCGAAGTAATCACATATAATGCTAGTAGTAAAAAATGTCATTTATAATATTGTTTGGTAATTAATCTGTTCCTTGAATCCGCGTCCGAATGATTATGTACATATATATACAGTATATATATATGTACATACATATATATATATATATATATATACAAGTATACGTATATATAAATATTTATATATATATATATATATATAAACATTATATGGTATGTCTGTGTGA
>JANRMT010061414.1:17484734-17513440 GCA_026402145.1 Polypterus bichir lapradei
ATGTGAAAGGCACTATATAATAGATAGATAGACAGATAGAATATGTGAAAGGCACTATATAATAGATAGACAGATAGAATATGTGAAAGGCACTATATAATAGATAGATAGACAGATAGATAGAATATGTGAAAGGCACTATATAATAGATAGATAGATAGAATATGTGAAAGGCACTATATAATAGATAGATAGACAGATAGATAGATAGAAAATGTGAAAGGCACTATATAATAGATAGATAGATAGATAGATAGAATATGTGAAAGGCACTATATAATAGATAGATAGATAGAATATGTGAAAGGCACTATAAGATAGATAGATAGAATATGTGAAAGGCACTATATAATAGATAGATAGAATATGTGAAAGGCACTATATAATAGATAGATAGATAGATAGAATATGTGAAAGGCATTATAAGATAGATAGAATATGTGAAAGGCACTATATAATAGATAGATAGATAGATAGAATATGTGAAAGGCACTATATAATAGATAGATAGACAGATAGATAGATAAATAGAATATGTGAAAGGCACTATATAATAGATAGATAGAATATGTGAAAGGCACTATATAATAGAGAGATAGACAGATAGATAGAGTATGTGAAAGGCACTATATAATAGATAGAATATGTGAAAGGCACTATATAATAGATAGATAGACAGATAGATAGATAGATAGAAAATGTGAAAGGCACTATATAATAGATAGATAGATAGAATATGTGAAAGGCACTTTATAATAGATAGATAGATAGCTAGAATATGTGAAAGGCACTATATAATAGATAGATAGATAGATAGATAGAATATGTGAAAGGCACTATATAATAGATAGATAGACAGATAGATAGATAAATAGAATATGTGAAAGGCACTATATAATAGATAGATAGAATATGTGAAAGGCACTATATAATAGAGAGATAGACAGATAGATAGATAGAGTATGTGAAAGGCACTATATAATAGATAGATAGATAGATAGAATATGTGAAAGGCACTATATAATAGATAGATAGACAGATAGATAGATAGATGGAATATGTGAAAGGCACTATATAATAGATAGATAGATAGATAGAATATGTGAAAGGCACTATAAGATAGATAGATAGTGTAGGAAACAGCCTGGACACAGACAGGCAGACACCAATAGTTCCCCCAGCACATGTTTATTTACAATGTCCATATTTACACAAGTGACACACACAACCCCAGTGCTTCCCCAAAGTCCAATGCCTTTCTCAGGTCCCTCTCCTCTCCTCTCCTCTCCTCTCCTCCCGAGCTCCATCTCTCTTCCTCCTGAATCCAGCCATCAAATGGAGGGAGGCGGCCCCTTTTATGCTCACCCGGACGAGCTCCAGGTGCCTCCCGATAACCTTCCGCCAGCCCTCCCAGGTGTGGCGGAAGTGCCGGCTGTGCACCCAGAAGCACCCCGGGTGTCCCTGGTCTTTTCCCCCGAGCACTTCCGGGTGTGGCGGAAGTGCTGAGGGCCAGGGCTCTTCTTAACCCTAACCCCCTGGCAGTGACCACGGGTCCCTATAGGGTTGAGCTTCCAAGCTTTGTTCCCATGGTCCCCATACCATCCAGGGTGGCTGCCCTCTCGTGGTCCAGTGGAGGAGGTGTAGTCCCTCTTCTGGTCCTTCTGGGCATCCTGGCTTGGCACCACCCCCATCAGCTTGCCACAATGGATAGATAGATAGATAGATAGATTACTGAAACATACTGTAGATAGTTAAAACAATTTTTGATATTTAAAGAAAGTTAATAACCTAATTTCAGAATGTTGAAAGTCTCTACTCTTTTTTCTGATTGTGTAGTAAGCCTAGTACAACTGTTTTCTTCAGCTGACAGGAGACACTTGGTAAAAGCTATTTATAATGATAACAATAATGAATATTATGTTTGATAACAATAATAAAAATAATAGTAATTGGTTTTAAAGAATGTTTTCGCAAAACATAATTAAAAAAGGATGACAAAGTGGAAAAAGATGTCTGTTTTCCCACAAAAATGATACCCAGACATGCCACAGATGAAGAAATATTGTACAAATAAGGGGATTAAAGTGATTTCCTCAAAAAAAAAAAAACGTTAAGTTTGAAACCTGCACAGTTTCTTTAATCAGAAGAGAAATGAGAAGCAGTGCATGTAATCCATACTGAGGCTTCATTAGAAATCTCGAAGGGCCTCCCTTCTCTTGGTGGGACGCACTCTTCCCAATCACCATGCTGTGTGTTCCCTTGCTAAACATTTGACTGAGATTTCCGGATTGTAAGTGACGGCCCACCTCAAGCATATGTGCTTTCCTGTGTCTGAACTGGACGCAGCTTGCTCATGTTTAGGTCTTCAAGTGAGCCCCCTGAAGAACCTCAGCACTGAGCAACGCTGTCTGTTCGTTCAGTGCTCCCAGTGCCTCTCATTTTGCACCATAAACAAAAACAGACACCAAATATCAGGTCTGAGAATGCTAATTTATATTATAAAAATACAGCCACAGTACACAACGTTGAAGGGGCTGTCAACATAACAGATACAAAGATGGAGTGACACGATAGAAGAAGAGAATTGTAAAAAAAAAAGGCTTTGCTAAAGTGGATTTTTTGGGCTGTCAAAGTAGCACTGCCTGATTTTCTCTTTTCTAAGCCCCTACCTTGTTACCATCACTCATTTCTTCTAGTTGCACTAGAAAAAACTGCCATTTTTAGTCTGTAATATTTTCCCTTGCTCTGGACCTTTGATCAGAGCCCATGGCCTGGCCAGTAGAACTCAGAAGAACTGATTTAGATTCTGGTGGCCACGTTTATGGTTTTTAAGAATGAACACTTTATTGTATATTTATATACAAGGTGGTGTTGCAGTGGTCAGTGCTGCTTCCTTGGGTGTAATTCCAGAGCTTGGCATGGTCTGCGTGGAGACTGCCCTTTAACCCTGCGTCTTGATGTTTTATTTGAGTTCTCCATTTTACATCCAAAAGTTGTAAGTTGCTCTCAACTGTGTCTGGGTGGAATTAACGTGGCTGAGTGTGTGATTTTGTCGTAGGCTTAATTGTACCCCCTTCAGGGTTGGTTCTTGCCTTTTGTGTGGCCTTACTGGGATGGCCCTCTGTAGTAGTATTAGTAGTAGTAGTAGTGTGTGTGCAGAGTACAGTGAAATTGAAACACGCACATCTGACCAACATGTAACACATCAGTACTCTCCAGCACTGTGATAAACGTAATTTCATGAAATTGACAACACTCTGTTGAAAAAATAAATGAAAGATGATCATTATGTGTAAGTATGTATGGTGTGATATCCATCCATCCATTATCCAACCCGCTATATCCTAACTACAGGGTTACAGGGGTCTGCTGCAGCCAATCCCAGCCAACACAGGGTGCAAAGCAGGAAACAAACCCCGGGCAGGGCACACACACCCACACGCTAGGGACAATTTAGAATCGCCAATGCACCTAACCTGCATGTCTTTGGACTGTGGGAGGAAACCCACGCAGACACGGGGAGAACATGCAAACTCCACGCAGGGAGGACCCGGGAAGCGAACCCAGATCTCCTAACTGCGAGGCAGCAGTGCTACCCACCGCGCCACCATGCCGCCCTATGGTGTGATAGACCGCCCATAATTTGTTTGGAGATTTGGTGTTGGTTGGTTCTTACTTGTTGTGGCTTCGAAGCAGGCAGGTATCACAGATGTGAAAAATGTCAGAAAAACCCCAGATAATTAGTCACTACAGGTATTTTATTTTTATTATTTATAGATATTAAACCAAGGAGCAGAACAGAGTATGTTTAAACTTGCTTAATCCAATTCGGGCTCAGAGGAGACTAAAGCAAATTCCAGGTATGGGGTGCCAGTCAAATCTACCAAACAGTGTCGGGGTGCTGCAGGATCAGGGTGGCAGTGGCATTAGCCCCTACCCTGTTAATCAGAGTTTACAAAAATTTTAGGTAACGGCATAACAATGGTTGTAAACGATTATTTCACATACAGTGTGTTTCACACATTCACTATAACACATACAAGATGAAGGGACTAAGCAATGAAACAGCCTGCTGATGACTGCACATTGGCTTTCAAAGAGTAAATTTGGGCACCACAGTATTTTTATATAAATTTAGTAATGTCGTCAGATCAACTAAACACTTTCTATTTGCACTTCTAGTGTTTCAATCATTTTGAAACATCCGACTGATGTACAACCCATAATTACAGCGGTGCTTGAAAACGTAACGGGGAGCCCAACTAGTGGCAGATAAACACCATAAATTATAGTAAATGCAGCATCCTGCATTATAAGAATACTCTTCAGGCCTGCTCACCCAGTTGTCCCACTATAGATAACGACTGTCCCTGAATCTACTGGTGCAAGAGCCAATGGACTTGTCCAGTCTGTCAGAGGCGTGGGGGAAGAAAAGTGGCTGTGCAGAATAGCCGAGGTCTTCCATTATCCCGTCTGCTTCTCCACACTAGTGTGCCAGATTTCTCCTGGACAGTGCCAGTAAAATTCTGTGCCACCTTCATTACCTTCCGCAGTGGTGAGCTGAACGGGATCCTTACCAGCCAGTGTAGATAGAGAATCCCATAGTGCACCTGTAGAAGACTTGGAGCATGAGTGGATGCTTTTCTCAGCCATCTAAGGAAGATAGTCATGCTAAGAAAACTGCTGACCCACCCAAGAGGATCCCCTCTGATGCAGATGGTGACGGCGTCCGTCATCTCCTTCGTCAAGTCCATGATTGGCCACTGGATTTTACTTGTCCAAAAAAGGATTTTTGCCCTGGAACTACTGGTTCAAAATGCAAACATCTTCTCTTCTTAAGCTGTTTATACTTTCATGTATACAAAGTTTAGGGAAAGTATTGTAATCATCCAAAGATTTGATTTGAGATTTTGACGAATCTCTACATTTTAGACCTCCCTGACTTTCTCGTTTAGGGTTAGGGTTAGTATAGAGAAAAGTATTGTAATTGTCCAAATATTCGATAAATCATGACATTTCAGACCTCCCTGACTTTCTCATATATGAAGTATAGGGTTAGGGTTAGGGTTAGTATAGAGAAAAGTATTGTAATCGTCCAAATATTCGATAAATCATGACATTTCAGACCTCCCTGACTTTCTCATATATGAAGTATAGGGAAAGTACTGGAATTCTCCAAAAATTCCATTTAGAGATTTTGATGAATCTCGATGTTTTAGAGCTCCCTGAGTCCGAAAATACCATTTTTGGAATTATGTCTGCGTGTGTTTGTATATAAAATGATAACTTGAGTACGCTTTTACGTAGGTCAACCAAATTTTGCGTACAAGTATTAGGTACAAAACGCAGATTTCTATCAACTTTTGGGCTATTTCTGTTAACCAGAAGTGGTCCTTTACCTTTTATTCATGCAGCAGCAGAGTCTGATTTATTTAACTTTACTTTTATAATACAATACAATACAATACAGTTTATTTTTGTATAGCCCAAAATCACACAGGAAGTGCCGCAATGGGCTTTAACAGGCCCTGCCTCTTGACAGCCCCCCAGCCTTGACTCTCTGAGAAGACAAGGAAAAACTCCCAAAAAAACCTTGTAGGGAAAAATGGAAGAAACCTTGGGAAAGGCAGTTCAAAGAGAGACCCCTTTCCAGGTAGGTTGGGCGTGCAGTGGGTGTCAAAAGAAGGGGTTCAATACAAGTATACAGAACAGAACAAATCCTTAATACAGCATAATAATAAACAATTTTAGAAGTACAGAGCAGAATTTAACAGTAGATGATATCACATAATAAGATTTGGATATTTTTAAAGTCCTGGAGACCTCATCCGTCAAGCTGCCTCCCCATTTGGCCATTCCACAGCTGAAACGTTGCTCGGCCAGCCAATCCGATGAAAGGACCCCTCTTTCCCATGATTCCTGTGATCCTTCATCAGGGATGACTTTACCATAGGCAGGCAAACAACTTGGCAGGTGGGCCGTGGCACCAATTGCCACATTTGAGTACCGAGAACAGAAACAGAATAGGTGAGGGTTAGTAACAAATTATAATAATCATGTTACTTATGTTTTAGTGCTAATGACTAACAACAGAGATGCAGTATGTACAGTTAATCAGCAGCTCTAGTCAGGATATGCTAAACTGAAGTAGTGAGTCTTCAGCCGGGATTTAAAGGCTGGGACCGAAGGGGCATCTCTTATAGAAGCAGGAAGACCATTCCACAGTTTAGGGGCCCTGTAACTAAAAGCTCGACCTCCCACTGTTATTTTATTAATCCTTGGAATCATAAGCAGACCGGCATCTTGAGATCTTAATGTGCGCTCAGGTTTGTAAGTCATGATAAGTTCAGACAAGTAAGCCGGACCTTGGCCATTTAATGCTTTATATGTTAAAAGGAGGATTTTGAAATCTGCCCTAAACTTAACCGGGAGCCAGTGTAAGGATTTAAGAACTGGAGTTATGTGTTCGTATTTTCTTGTTCTTGTAATAATTCTTGCAGCCGCATTTTGGATTAACTGGAGGCTGTATAAAGAACAGTTTGAACAGCCAGTGAACACCGCATTGCAGTAGTCAATCCTACTAGAGATAAATGCATGAATTAATAATTGTTCAATATATTATTATTTGTTTGTTGATTTGTTGTTGATGCTTCTTTAATGTACATAATATATAAATATAATCATTGTCTTGCGCCTTACTTCTCAACTATCTATCCCCATATCTGAGTATACGAGAAAGTCTAAGAAAGGAGACCACTGCCGATTGTTTTGTATTTCTGGTGCCCAGCCTTATGATGGAGGTTTCATCACAAATTTTAATTATCAATTTGGAGCTGTGTCTGGCCAGAGGATGACAAGCATTAAAGATGGAGGCTCAGCACATTAGCCTATGAGGTGCCTGTGTTGAGGGTCAGCATGGAAGATGTGATGCTGTCAGCTCACTAATGGCTGAAGTCTGCCATTTAAGAGGGTCAAAGCAGAGGGAGGCACCTAAACCCCAAGTCTAGGAGTTTCGTGATCAGCTTTGATTTTAAACTAGCATTAATACTTAGTTGTAGTCTATAAACAAGACTTTCCAGAATTATTTCATAACACATGGCACTTTTTATTATCCAGAACTGCAAGAGATGCAGTGTCCCCTGTTGGCTGGTCGTGGTCACATGCAGACTGGGGGTGATCATGGAAGACTGAGTTGAATATGTCCCAGCACCAGTCTCTCAAAGCTTTTCATCACATAGTGAGTGAGTGCCATTCGTCTGTCATCTTCAACATGGCCACTTTTGTTTTCTTTTGACAGAGCTTTACTTGTTGTGGTTTTCGAAGCAGGCAGGCATCACAGATGTGAAAAATGTCCACAAAAACTCCAGATAATTGGTCACCACAGGTTTTTACACTTCACCCAGACTGGCTGCTTTATGGACATCGATTTATTTGAAAACCCATCTTATGTTATCCTTAGAAACATTGAAGCCTCATGTGGTACTGCATGCAGTCACACTTGAGGGGACCCTGTTATCACGATCAAAATGGGCATAGAAAGCAGTATGTTCATTCAGGAGAAGAAAAAAATGGATGTGATTGGATGAGATTTTGCCTTGTCACATGCCACCTTCACTAGCGTGCTTCTGTAATCCGCTTTCATCTTACTCTGGTATTGATTTGTAACAGCTTTAATGGCTTTCCTGAGCTCAAACCTTCATTCCTTGATTCTCATCTAATAGTATCAGGGTCCAGACCAAACCTGGATAAGAAGTCAGCCTATCAGAGGTCACACTAATGCACATTGACACATGGATTAGCGTCACCAAGTAACTTATAACAAGCCTTAGGATAAAAGAAAGGAAACCAAAGTCTTGGGGTTAGCAGCTCGACACAAAACCAATCAGGCCATACTTTAACATCTCACCACAGGAGGTCCAGCCTACAAGACAGTACAAAAAAGAGGCAAAATAAGCCATCTCACCCCTCAATAATATAAATGTGTTGGTTTAGAATGCACATCTTTGGGTAAACACGTGAGCATCAGCATACAGCGGTCATCACATAGGCTATATGAGAGTGTGGGCAGTCAGGTCAGGTCAGGTTGGGGAGCGTGCACTGGTACAGCGACCCATCACATGACAAAATAGTTAGGGATCCTGGCTGGCAGCACCCCCAGGCAGACATGCGGTCCAGTCTCACCCTCCTGAAATGACCCTCTATCTGCCGAAGCCAAGTGTTACGTGGGCATCCCCTTGGCCTGGTTCTGCCACTTGGGTCTTCAATAATGTGGATCCAGTGAGCCGGATCACCCTTGGAGAATCGCGCCACATGGCCGTAGTGCCATAACTGATGCTCCCTCACAATGCAGTAATGTGCCTCATTCGGGACTCCATGAGCAACACAAAGTCAAACCAGTGGTACCCAAGGATTCCCAGATGAGACACAGTACCAAAGGAGTCCAGACTTCCTCTCAAGTCACTGGATACCGTCCATGTCTCACAAGCAGGGAGCACCAGGACTCTAAAGACTTGGACTTTCATCCTTTTGCATAGATATCAAGAGTGCCACACACCCCTTTCCAGTGATCTCATGACCCCCCCCATGTTCTCCCAATCGGTCTACCATCATTGAGGGCAGTGAGGCTTTATAATAAAATTTGGCCTCTGCATACTGTACTTAATAGAATAAGCAGCGTGGCCAGGGATTCATTTTGTGGATTTAATATGAGTTAGAAATGCTGGGATAGGCTCAGTTCCCAAACCACCATACAACTGGACAAGGTGGGCTTTTAAAGTGAATCTGTGGAAAGATTTTCAATAATGTTGGAAGAGATGGCCAGTGCAGCCACTTCATCTGAGGGGATGTTTGGCTCTGGTCCTAAAGGCTGCATTTGTTTTCGGGAGCAGATGGAGTTTCTAAATGTTTTTTGATGGGACAACCAATAGCTGTAGTTCCAGGGGTAAATGGAAGGCCAAAGATGAGTGACAGAGCGAGAGGAGAAAAAGAGGAAGCACCATCTGAAAACAAAATGAAGGTCAAAAACAGGAGAGACCAAAAAAATAACAAGTGCCACAGCCTAATATTTAAACCAATAACCTTAGCCAGTGGGTGTCTAGCTCTCGTCCTAGGGGGTCGCACTGGCTGCAGGTTTTCATTCTAACCATCTTCTTCATTAGTGAGCCATTTGTGCTGCTGATTAACGTCTTTTGCCTTAATTTTGTTTAACTTGACTCAGACCCCTTAGTTGTTTCTTTTTCTTTAATGAGCAGCCAAACAATAATGAGACACAAAACAGGCCGCCATATGACCAGCTAACCTGAAAATAAAGAAAGGTGAAGGTCTCAATCATGTTGGTCTGCTCAGGCCACCAAAACATCTTGACGGTGGTCTTAGAAAAAAAATAGAAAATCAACAGTCTGCTGTGGCAGAACGAGAGCAGCGACAAGTCCTGATATTCAATAACGGCTTTAATTAACAGCAAGAATTGACTTCTCATTAAGAAACTGGTTGGAGTGAAATTGGCTGGAGTTTGACGTTCCAATTTAGCTGGTCATCTGTCGGCTCGTTTCACATCTCATGTCTGTTTGGCTGTCATTTAATGAAGAAACGAATCAATTCAGAGGACTAAATCCTTCAAAACACGACAATTAAAATGAATGGCAAAGGAGTTCATTAGCAGTGAAAACTGATTAGGAAAAGGGTGAGAATGAAAACCTGTAGCCACTGCGGCCCACCAGGACCATAGCTGGACACCCCTGACCTAAGCCAAAGGTCTAACTCTTTAAATAAATTTGAGATTCATTAACTAGCACACAAAATGTTTTTGAATATCTAGAAATTTGGACTTGTAGTGTACCACCATCTCAATTGTATGGAATTATACGTGTTTTTGAATTTTGCTGGTTTCAAATGACAATGATTTTAAATATTTTCTAATTTATTATAGTGCCTAATATTTATTTATCTAATATTTATTGTACTGTTTTTTTTATATTTACTTATGTGTCATGTTCTTTGTGGATGGAGCCTCAGGAGACATACAGTGGGTACGGAAAGTATTCAGACCCCCTTCAATTTTTCACTCTTTGTTATATTGCAGCCATTTGCTAAAATCATTTAAATAAATTTTTTTCCCTCATTAATGTACACACAGCACCCCATATTGACAGACAATAAAAAAGAATTTTTGAAATTGTTGCAGATTTATTAAAAAAGAAAAACTGAAATATCGCATCGTCCTAAGTATTCAGACCCTTTGCTCAGTATTTAGTAGAAGCACCCTTTTGAGCTAATACAGCCATGAGTCTTCTTGGGAAAGGTGCAACAAGTTTTTCACACTTGGATTTGGGGATCCTCTGCCATTCCTCCTTGCAGATCCTCTCCAGTTCTGTCAGGTTGGATGGTAAACGTTGGTGGACAGCCATTTTTAGGTCTCTCCAGAGATGCTCAATTGGGTTTAAGTCAGGGCTCTGGCTGGGCCATTCAAGAACAGTCACAGAGTTTTTGTGAAGCCACTCCTTCGTTATTTTAGCTGTGTGCTTAGGGTCATTGTCTTGTTGGAAGGTAAACCTTCGGCCCAGTGTGAGGTCCTTAGCACTCTGGAGAAGGTTTTTGTCCAGGATATCCCTGTACTTGGCCGCATTCATCTTTCCCTCGATTGCAACCAGTTGTCCTGTCCCTGCAGCTGAAAAACACCCCCACAGCATGATGCTGCCACCGCCATGCTTCACTGTGGGGACTGTATTGGACAAGTGATGAGCAGTGCCTGGTTGTCTCCACACATACCGCTTAGAATTAAGGCCAAAAAGTTCTATCTTGGTCTCATCAGACCAGAGAATCTTATTTCTCACTTTAGCAAACTCCATGCGGGCTGTCATGTGTCTTGCACTGAGGAGAGGCTTCCGACAGGCCACTCTGCCATAAAGCCCTGACTGGTGGAGGACTACAGTAATGGTTGACTTTCTACAACTTTCTCCCATCTCCTGACTGCATCTCTGGAGCTCAGCCAAAGTGATCTTTGGGTTCTTCTTTACCTCTCTCACCAAGGCTCTTCATCCCCCGGTAGCTCAGCTTGGCCGGACGGCCAGCTCTAGGAAGGGTTCTGGTCGTCCCAAACGTCTTCCATTAAATGATTATGGAGGCCACTGTGCTCTTGGGAACCTTAAGTGCAGCAGAAATTGTTTTGTAACCTTGGCCAGATCTGTGCCTTGCCACAATTCTGTCTCTGAGCTCTTCAGGCAGTTCCTTTGACCTCATGATTCTCATTTGCTCTGACATGCATAGTGAGCTGTAAGGTCTTATATAGACAGGTGTGTGGCTTTCCAAATCAAGTCCAATCAGTATAATCAAACACAGCTGGACTCAAATGAAGGTGATCTCAAGGATGAACATGTAAACTCCACACAAATATAAATATATGAGTGTCACAGCAAAGGGTCTGAATACTTAGGACCATGTGATATTTCAGTTTTTCTTTTTTAATAAATCTGCAACAATTTCAAAAATTCTTTTTTTTGTCTGTCAATATGGGGTGCTGTGTGTACATTAATGAGGGAAAAAAATAATTTAAATGATTTTAGCAAATGGCTGCAATATAACAAAGAGTGAAAAATTGAAGGGGGTCTGAATACTTTCCGTACCCACTGTAAAGGCGCTATACAAAAAACTGAAACAATTTGAATATCCAGGCCGGCACGGTGGTGCAGTGGGTAGTGCTGCCACCTCGTGGGTCCTCTCTGCGTGGGTTTCCTCCGGGTACTCCAGTTTCCTCCCACAGTCCAAAGACATGCAGGTTAGGTGCATTGGTGATCCTAAATTGTCCCTAGTGTGTGCTTGGTGAGTGGGTGTGTTTGTGTGTGCCCTGCGGTGGGCTGGCGCCCTGCCCCGGGTTTGTTTCCTGCCTTATGCCCTGTGGTGGCTGGGATTGGCTCCAGCAGACCCCCGTGACCCTGTAGTTAGGATATAGCAGGTTGGATAATGGATGGCTGGATGAATTGGAATATCTTCACTAAGCTTGGAAAAAGTTTTCAAACTGTTTTTCTGCACAGCATCACTGACTTGTCACAACAATAATAACAACAATCAAAGACTAAAAACCACAGTGCCACAGTTGTTAGGGCTGCTGTCTAAAATCTGCAGTGACCAGGGTTTAGTTCCCAGCTCAGTCCCTCTATATGTGAAGCTTGCAGGTTCTCCCCATTTCCATGTTAGTTATCTTTGGGTATTCCCAATAGTAGACAAGTTTGGTTGATTGGGCTGTCTAAAATGGCGCTGTAGGAGTGAGTGTGAATACAGATGCTTGTACACAGACGACTCACCAGGCCTGACCAGGAAAGCCACCCCAAAGATGCCAATACAGTTCCCATCTCTGACATGCTATGTGACTATAAGCAAGTCAATTAATCTGCCTGTGCTCCAATTGTAAAAATTGTATGGACACAGTCTGTACTGTACCCTGATATAAAAAAGTCTTTTATAAAGAAATCCGCTACTTACAACAGTTATTTTAGTAGATGTGCAGTGTAATAAAGGCGCTATATAATGCACCCGAACTGGCACAGACTTGACACAGGAGGCACGTATGAAATGAAAAGACTTTTAAATTTTTCTTCAGCTGGAAGGCACGTCTTCCCCATAATCCCTCCAGCCACAACACAGTCCCAAATAAAGCACAGTACACTATGCACTCTTTCTCTCCTGTCTTCCACCACCACTCCTCCTCCTCCGCAAGCTTTGTCCACCTCCACCCGACTCTGGCTGCTGAGTGGTGGTTGCTGGCTTCCGTTTATCAGGCACCCGGAAGTGCTCCAGGTGGTTGATTATCGACATCCAGCTGCACTTCCGGGTAAGGTGAAACCAGTGCCCAAAAGGGGATAGCCGCTCCTGTTGCAGCAACCCCTGGTAGTGCCTGTGGAACCCCACAGAGCTGCACAGAACTCCAACCCCCATGAAGTCCTGGGGGAGTCCGAGGCACCGCTGCAACCCAGGGATGCTGCCATCTAGCATCCAGTGGGGCTTCCCACCCTTGTCCCCCTGGCAGATGTGGTGAAGGGGCGTCCTGGCCAGGCATGGGCCTCAGCCATCTGTCACAGCAGAGAGATAAAACCTAAAGGTGTGGTCAATGAAGAAGCTCTTTAGCCACACCCCTACTCAGTTATTCCAAGCCACGCCCATTGGCGCACCTCCCCTCCTTCTTGTGAAGCAAATCATAGAGATTGAAAATTCTGCACTAGTGGTAACATTGCACACCCGATGGATATCATTACTGCATTAAGTATAAGAGTGACTCGGTCTCCGAGACTCCAAAAACAGAAGCCATTTAGGTCGCACAAGAGTCCAAGGACTGATGTGATAATTACATGTTGAGAAGGTGTCCTGCTGATTACACACATCTACAGAGAAATTCAAGTCATTTAATTTGAACTTTTTTAAACCTCCACCCTCTGGCAAACTCCATTGCGAAGCCTGGCATCAGAAGGCAGATTTATTTTGTCAGCTTCAGAGAGAGAGAGCCTGGTAATTGCAGACACGTATCAAGTAACCCTGATGCAGAGTTACTTCAGAGTATCATGGTGCCAATGTAAACTGAGTGAATAGTCAAATGAAATCCTTCTCATTTCAGATCAGGAACTCAAGTGAAAAATGAGTCGATGTGCGATGCCAGAGTCTGGAGCCGAACAACACATCTGACACAAGCTGTTAAAGCTTATTAGAGTGACAGCTGCACTGAAGAATTGAACAGATTGTGGGGCTGTATGTTAACTTGGTATTAATAGCCATAGATCCAAACGTTCTGGAAAACCATCTTCTACAAACATTGGTCTTTACCCCAATGTCTAAACAGAGGGAACTGAAATAACAAAGTTTTTAAATATCATAAAGAAATAAACATAAAGCACTTGTCTCAGTGGTCAACCTGTCCAATACCAGAAGTCCTAGATCAACATGGAAATCTCATCTGAGAATTTTTTTCATACCAAAGCAGAAGCTGAAAAAGTCAAAGGACACGCAAAAGGGAAGTGCCCAGGACATTCAAGGGGGAAAATGGTGCTAATGATAGTGGATCACTCCGACCAGACTTTCTCCATATTAATTATCTGTTTGTCACTTGCCCATATATATCATCCATTCATCTTTTCTTTCCTTGAAACCAAAGGAACCTTCCATGGATGAGGTGCCCATTTATTGGAGGACACACTGAATCTCAATACATACGAGAGGGTACCCAAAAATAACCAGAATCTGTACCTGGCGCGCAATCTAGACTTAGTTGTGAATTTCACCGCTAGGCGTAGCGTACTTCATTTTATCACTGAACGTTGCTCCAGATCTAGCTTTTTCTTACTTGATTTGCACGAAGACTCTCCTACACATCCTGTCTCTTGGAATGTTAGACTCGCACTAAGCCACAACTGTGCAGGAATAACATTGAGACGTCACAACCTCCCCAGACTTGCTTCAACATGCTTGCTAATTTCTTTCATGCTCAGGTAGATAAATTATTCAACGCCCCTTTTCTTTCCTTGAAATTCAAAGGAACCTTCCATGGATGAGGTGCCCATTTATTGGAGGACACACTGTATCTCAATACATACAAGAGGCTACCCAAAAATTACCAGAATCTGTACCTGGCGCGCAATCTAGACTTAGTTGTGAACTTCACAGGCGTAGGCGTAGCGTACTTACAGTATTCTGTGGCACTCTGCCCAGTGGCGTTGCTCTGTATTGTTCATACGCCATTCCGTGTCGGTTTTTCTTGGTGCTTGTTAAACGTGTTCTGCGAATTTTTGTGATTGGTGATCATAAAGAACAGTAAGTCTGACTTTAAATTTTGTTTTCTCTGCTGAAACTGTGGTGATGCTTGAAACTGATTTAAAAGAGGAAGCTTTAAGTAAAACACAAGTCTACGAGTGGTTTTCGCGTTTCAAACAAGGGGAAATGTCACTTGATCTTTGCTCCATGCGACTTTTTCTTGTTCCCACAGGTAAAAAAAAGAACTCAGAGGAAAGCATTTTTGAACCGTGGAGGAAGTCAAAGAAAAATCGCTGCAGGCAGTGGACAACGTTCCTCTTCAGCAATACAAAAATGTTTCCACCAGTGGGAAAACTGTTGGGACAAGTGCATTCATTCACATGGAGAGAGTACTTTGAAGGAGACTAAAGTTTCAGTAAGTAAAAATTCTTAAAACTATTTTTTTTTCAATTCCGGTTATTTTTGGGTACCCCCTCATATAGCAACATGAAATGAAATGAAATCCATGACTCTGGAGCTATGAGACAGCAGTGATATCCAGTGCACCGATGGTTCTTCTATCCATCCTTTAATGAAGCTTTATAACTCAGCTGAGGCTCACCGACACCAGAGCTCTTCTCATCCTAATTCCTGACAAGGAAAGCTGGTTTTTGAAAAATTCCACCCACTTTCCAAAGATATGCACCTCTGGTTTATTGTATAACTACAAACTGGCCCAGTAAGAATGAGGGGCCCATCCTAACTTCAAGCCAGTGATGCCAGGATAGGCTGCCGCCCCTGAAGACTCTGGAATGGAATAAGTGGATTCAGAATATGGATAGATGGGTGCATGAATACGAGGGGCGTTCAATAATTTATCTCCCTCAGTAGAAAAGAAAAGAGTTTTCAAAAAATGTTTGTTTTATTTTTCAATATAGTCCCCTGATAGCTCCATACACTTCATCCACTGTTCCTACCCCTTTTGGAAAAAAATCCTCTGTTTGATCTTCAAGCCAGGAAATCACAGCTGCCTCGACATCTTCATCACTTGAAAAACTCTGTCCATGGTGCGATTTCCTCAAAACTCAGAACAGGAAATAATCTGAGGGAGCCAGGTCAGGACCGTAGGGTGGATCGTTCAACTGCTGGAAACCACATTTTCGGATGGCAGCCTGTGATTGACGTGACCGGCGCATTGTCTTGAGCAAGCAGCATGCCTGCTGTGAGATTTCCTCGTCTTTTTTCCTTGATTGACTTGTGCTTCCACTGCATTGACTCCATTTTCGACTCAGCATCTCTGTGATAGACCCAAGTCTCATCTCCAGTCACCAAACGATGAAAAAAATTCACTTGGTCTTCATGGAGCATCTCCAAGTTCTCCTGACAGCACTGAAACCTTGTGGCCTTCTGACTTGTCATCAGCGTTCTTGGAACCCATCTTGCACTGACCTTTGGCATGCCCAACGTTTTGTGAATTATTTTCCAAACTGTACCTGCCGGGATGCTCATTTCTTCAGCTATTCGGTAAACCTTCATTTGTCTGTCTGACAAAACTAAATCCTTGACTTTCTTGCAGATTTCTGTGGAAGTTGCTTTCACAGGCCATCCAGCGTGAGGGTCATCTTCAATGGACTCTTTACCCCACATAAACTGCTCGCTCCAAAATTTAACTTTGTAAGATGATGGGGTAGACACACCATAAACTTCTGTCACGCCTTTAGAGATCCCCTTTGGCTTTTTCCCTTCTTTTGTGAGAAACTTTATCACTGAACGTTGCTCCAGATCTAGCATTTTCTTACTTGATTTGCACGAAGACTCTCCTACACATCCTGTCTCTTGGAATATTAGACTCGCACTGAGCCACAACTGTGCAGGAGTAACCTTGAGACACGTCACAACCTCCCCAGACTTGCTTCAACATGCTTGCTACTTTCTTTCATACTCAGGTAGATAAATTATTAAGCGCCCCTTGTACAAACCAGTGAGAAACCCGCAAGTGAAAAGATATGATAATAAAAGGATGAAATAATGAGCAGAGAATCTGGAGCTGGAATTCTTCTGTCCTAGCCATAGGCACTGACTCCCCATCAATGACTAGCCTATTTCCTTCCAAAACCATTGAAGTGGGAGCCAAAATGCTTTCATTTACCACAAAAACAAACAAAACCAAAGTGGCCAAAATAAGCAATGTAAAGCCACTGCCAGCGTGTGGACCACAAAATAAGGATGCTGTGCCCGTTTACTAGTTCACTCAAGTGATGTGTTACTGTTCACGATTCAATTAGTTCACCCCGTGACCCCGATCAGCACAACTGCATTATGAATAATCCTTCCAGTCCTGGAGTCAGCACCACAGTCCAGTCTACACTTCTGAAAGTGGCCGGACCACGATAGTTTGTGATGTCAAGATTGAGCCTTTCTAATTTTAGTTGCCGCTTCGTTGCAGGCCTTTGGCTTTTAAGGATTGAAGCATTAAAAGGAATACCAGCTCCTGAATGGGGGGGGCTTAGTTAAAACGCTGCTCTGGGCCCCCTACAGCCCAGGTCCTATCCACTACAATGCTCCCCCACTTTATCTATTAGAGGCCTTGTGTGGAGACGAGGCATGCAGATTTGTGTCTTTGCCTCAAAGAAACAGACCCCTGTAACTGTTTCAATAAACACAGTGAATTTTGTTTTAATTTTTAATTTGTTACCTGGTGTGGATTTGCAGGTCAAGCCTGTGCACAAAAGCTGTTTTATATGATACCATCCATGGTGCTTTGAAATGCGGCGATGGCAGACATGCTTGTGGGGAGGTCGGGTCTGTCCAATGGCTGATTAACTCCAGATGTCACCGAGAAGCCGCAGCAGAACCTGACAGAAGACTCCAAAGGGAAAGGCAAGCGGACAGGGGGAGGAGGGGTATAATGGGGTGGGCTAGACCACTCAGGCTGGATTAGGGAAGAACTCAAGAAAAAGGAAACTTTTAGGGTCAGGCTGGGGCAAAATGGGAGAGGGTCACACGAAACAATTTAGAAGAGCGATAGGCAGCTGTGGTCAGTGACATATAGGAGTGCCAGGGAGAGAACTGGTTGGTCTGTGTGGACCAAGAACAGAGTGGACAATCAGGACTGGACTGCCTTGCTTTGCTAAAAATAACTGAAAAACAATCCACAGCTGGAGTCAAAAGAAAATTGTTCAAAAGCATAGGCCAAAAGTGGAATGATAGAAAAATCAAGAATGACATTGACCTTCTTCCCTTCAGTAGATACATCTGGTTTCAAGAAATGGCAGTCGGCTTGATGTTATTTCGGAAGATCAAGGTGGATAGGATTGGTGAGCCTGTTGGACTGAATGACTTGTCCTTGTCCCCGGTTGTTCTAATGTTCATCAATGGCAGGAAATCAGGAGATTTGATTGCACACGCATATCCTGTGGCAGATGCCTGGGGCGACGACCCGGCCAGGACGCCTTGGAGGACCGGAAGAGGGCGTGCGCCCATCTCAGACCACGTGGGGGCAGCCACCCTGGTTGCTATGGGGACCACGGGTACAGAGCGTTGAAGCTCAACCCTGTGGGGGCCCGTGGTCACCGCCAGAGGGTGCCCCTGTGCCTGGAGAGCCCTGGACCCCAGCACTTCCTCCACACCCGGAAGTGCGGGGGGGGGGGGGGGGAAGGGCAGGAACACCCGGAGTGCTTCTGGGGATGCAGCCGGCACTTCCGCCACACTGGGGCGAGTCGGTGGAAGATTGCCGAGAAACACCTGGAGCACATCCGGGTGATTATAAAAGGGGCCGTCTCCCTTTATTCGAGGACTGGAGTCGGGTGGAAGTGGACGGGAGTCTTGCGAGAGAGGAGTGGAGGCAACTTGAAGAAAGGCACTGGAGAGAGAGGCCTGGACTTTTGGGGATTGGTGCAGAGGCACAGGGTTGTGCACTGTGAAACTGTAAATAGTGTAAATAAATATGTGTGTGTTGGGTCACCAAACGTTGTCCGTCTGTCTGTGTCCGAGGCTCGCCTCACAATCCCTTGATAAATCTTTGCCATTACACCCAATACTTTCATTTCATAATGTTTGCCTTTGAAGGTGTTGTGCTATGGTACACTTTCTAATTTGAAGAAAGGATCCATCAAGAATGGCACTCACAGCGTGCAGCATCACAATTTGTCCTACAAAATATAAGACGTAATGGTCTTAATCAGCCCATCCAGCCGTCCGCGTCTCACTCAATCAATCATTCAGTCGCTCAAGCTATCAATCAGTCAGTACGTCCATTTATTTGTAAGTCAGGTATATACTGACTCACTCATTCCGACAATCCACCCACACAAGCCTCAATTCAATTGGTCATCAGCGTAGTATTTACACGGTTCCATGAGGGACGTTCAAAAGGTTTCCGCACTTTTTTATTTTCATTGGAAACTGTGAAGGTGGGAGGAGTAGTAATTGGTCGAGTCTGAAAGGGTCATGTGACTGGGGAAATTACATCACAAAGGTGACCATGTAGAAAAGTGATGTCATTTGTTTTTGAAATTCTTAATAAATAGAGTTTTAAAAAAAAGTGCGGAAACATTTTGAACGTCTCTCGAATATTTCTATTTCTAAGTTACTTTTTTGCTTTTTTAATGTAAATAATGTGATTCTGTTATTAGTTTAGAATTATGTGTTGAAATGAAAAAGTTACTTTATATTACAGGGTGTCCTCGAGTTACAACGTTTCGACATACTACGTTTCGAGTTTACAACGCTCACTCCCATAAAAACTTAAAAAAATTGAGACATGAGAAGGAATAAAGGTAAGGATTTTTTCTTACACTCATTTTTTCTGTTACTACAGTACAGTGTACAGTACAGTATATTTATGTCCTTTTCCTTTTTCTGCGTTTTAGAATTTGTGTTTTTATGTTCTAGATTATGATTTTGCAAATGTGTTAAGATAGGTAAGTTACTTAGGTTAGAGTGTGTTTCGACTTACACCAAAATTCGGGTTACATCACTGTTGTAGGAACAGAACTGTGTCGTAACCCGAGGACCCCCTGTACTGTCTTGACTTTTGTTATTTACATGATTGTTTTATCTTGGTAGAGTAATATATATATATATATTGCTCTACTTTCCCCTATTGTATTATTAATATGTAGCCTTAGAATGCCTAATCTCACAGACTTACCACTGTATATAACTTATCCCCACCTTCCCTTCTATTATCTATAACCTCAGGCAATTAGATGCAGTAAAAAAAACAAGCAGGAGTTAAGTTACACATAAAATAATGTATTACTGATAATATTCATAAATAATAACAAAATGCAAAGTACATTTGAATATTGGCAACCATACAACCTGATAAAATGGTGATGTGTAACTCAGGTGGCACACAGATTTGTAGTTACTTAATGTCTCTAGTTAAGGCATCATTGGTGCTCAGCTTTCAGCCACATGTCTGTTCAATATGTCTGAAGCCGAGCTGTGCTCTTCATTGTGTTGTCTTCAGTTCATGGTGTGATGGTCTTCTTCATCAGATCAGTAAGAGATAGCTTCTTTCAGATGTTAGTAAGAGAGATGCTTCTTCATCATATGTTGGTTAGAGAGAGAGAATGTGGTTGAGCAAGCAAATTTATAGGTTTTCTGTCCAACCCCTACAGCCAATAGGACATCATGGTACTTAAAGGCCTCTGAGACAAGTCAATTCCAAACAGCCATATCTCAGACCAATGGGGAAAATAGTACATCTCAACACCTGCAACCACCCAAGACCATATGTTAAGCTAACCTGGCTTTATGTGGGGGATGAGAGAAAGACTTTAGCAAAGAAACACTCACCAAGCTGGTTTAAGACACATACCCCAAATCCTGTCGTAAAATTACAAAGGGGGGGCAAACACGAATGCCTCTCACCAAAGTAACACTAAATTACATTGCTTTGCCTAAATTACAAATAAAGACATACAAAACATTTATCAAGTTATAAGCAAAATCTTACATCACAACAATGATGCATCTTAACATTCCCATGACTTCCATCAGTCACTTCTCTGATGTCAAAGGGATGTGACACATAGCGTTCACACTTTCAGTTATCCCTCTTTAGTTATAGTTAACTTTCATTAATTTTGTTCCTAACGTCAGGTTTTTTCCTCTGTTTTGAACCCTTGTAACCTTTAGAATATGAGTTGGCCTCTTCTTCTGCTATAACCCTGGATTTTTGACCCTTGTTATCTCTTTTTAACTTTGATTTGCCACTTGCTGAACACCTCCTGGTCCTTTTCACTCAAAACAATCCTCAGGTAGTTTTTGTGTCCTTAACGGTTAGTTGGTTCACCACTCAAGAACTCCATCCATCCATCCATTATCCAACCCGCTATATCTTAATTACAGGGTCACAGGGGTCAGTAGGGTTCAGATATAATCAGTCTATCAATCAGTCAGCCCATCCATCTACGTATCTGAAACTCAATTAGTCAAACATTCAGTTAGTTGGTCAATCAATACAACCATTCATGAATCTGTGCGTCAAGCATTCAGACAATCAATCAACCAGTTAATCAATCCAATCATCTGTCCATCCACCATTCTTTTATCAGTCTCTCCATTTATCATTCAATCAGTCAAGTTAATCATTCAGTCACTGACTAGTCTGTTACCTCATCTGCTCATCCATGTTTCAGTCAGTTAGTCAATCAGCCAACTAAGGATCCATCAATTGATCAGTTAGTGAATCTATTCATCAGTAAAGTTAGAATACAGGTAATCAATCAGTCAATCACACCATCCACCTATCCTTCCATCCATCCATCCATTCATTACCCAGATGTTCGATCAATAGACCTAGTGAGGTATTCAGTTGCCTAGTCCTGTAATGACCATCAAACACTGCTTAGTCAATCATCCCATTTATATGTCCATTTATTAATCAGGCCTTCAGTAAATTAATCAATCAATCAATCAATGTATGAATCCATCAGACTCTGAAGGCCAGGTCACATTAGATTCTTTTCCAGCGATTTTCAGTCATGGCCTTCATGTACATAATCTTAGAGAATTGGTGGCGGACTCCTGTGACATACCCAGTGACTGACCCCATCTATTCCATGACAAGTTTGATTTTTTTTCTTTAGTCGTAGGGGTGGGTTCTTTGAATTTGAGAGCTGGCAATCAATGACTGCTCATCCGTAAGTACAATGCATATATAGCATGTATGAGGATTAAGGAGTGAAGGTATCTGGACCTCACAAACAGAAGAGAGACTTGTCTTTATGATGTCTCGTGTTTTACATACCACGACAGAATAGAATAAAGAACAAAAGGGCCGAGATTGTGGGTGAGCTCGCCGTACCTGTTAATCCTTAATACAGCGCAGTTTTTACAGGGCATCATGCTATTGGTGGTCAGGAAAAGGGGAGAGCAAGACTGTGTTGGAAAGTCACCATGCAGTCACTCAATTTAATATGCCCACTGATTTTTAGTCATGTAAGCAGACATGGTCCGATGACAACATCACCAACTGCAGTCGGCAAGTCCAACATAACCTACGACTAGAAGTTGCATAACTTGACATTGGCTTAAGTCAGATATTTATTCACTTAAATAATTAGTCCATCCAAGAAGTCAACCAGTCATTTACTCAACTAGCCCCATTCATACATCCAAATAACCATCAATCTGTTATATTAACACATTGTTCATTGTGTGTTTTTCTGTATTTTATAGGTTTTTCACATTAGGATTCAGCTGCTGTGGTTTATTTTTTATTTTAAGTAATTTGACAAAGTTTATTTTTTGCACATGTCTTATTTTCTTCATATAAACAACACAGTTTGGGGTCATCACATGAATGTGTGTCACAAGAATAGCCCAAAGACCCATATATTGTGCCCTGGCTGCAAATGGGTAAAGTATTGAGTTCTTAACAGGTTTAAATCCAAAACAGAACTGACTTAGGGTGAGAAAGGAAGTGATGTCATCAGAAACAGAAGTGATGTCTTCAGGACCGGAACTGACGTCATCAATAGCGCCGGTACCGGAACGTGATGTCATCATAGGTGCCGGAAGCGAGCAGCATTTCCCCTGGATGGTCTGCAGAGGATTGAGAGAGAAAGTCTGTGCAGCTCGCCACCCCCTGGTCTCGTGTGGTACTAATATTATTCAGGCCCTTTAGCTGCCTCCAGATTGCACGTGTATGACACAGTCATCATGCCGATGACATAGTGGAAATGAAGATATATTCCATGGTAAGCCAGTGGTTGATGTCATAATGGATGGGCATCAATTTCTTCTATCATACGGTTGTAGCTAGTGCCCTCTCCTACGTGGTGGTGTGCTGGGGAGGAAGCATAAAGAAAAGGGACGCCTCACGCCTGGACAAACTGGTGAGGAAGGCAGGCTCTATTGTAAACACGGAGCTGGACAGTTTGACATCGGTGGCAGAGCAACGGGCGCTGAGCAGGCTTCTGTCAATCATGGAGAATCCACTGAACAGGATCATCTCCAGACAGAGGAGCAGCTTCAGCGACAGACTGCTGTCACCGTCCTGCTCCACTGACAGACTGAGGAGACCCCACACTATGCGACTCTTCAGTTCCACCCGGGGGGGGTAAACGTTAATATTATACAAAGTTATTGTTGTGTCTGTTATACCTGCATTGTTATCTCTCTTTACTTTAATATTGTTTTTTATCAGTATGCTGCTGCTGGAGTATGTGAATTTCTCCTTGGGATTAATAAAGTATCTGTCTATCTATCTATCTATCTATCAAGCTCAAATTTATTGCTATATGTTGTGAATGATTAGAACCAAACAAAAACAAAGATCTGGGGAGTTACCCCATACATTGTCGAAGAGTAATCAATTAGTAATCAATTAGGACAGCAAAATAACAAAAGACAAATGAGTATGACAATCAGGCTGGTTTTATAAAAAAAGTCAGGAAATGAAATGATGGCATCAGTATGAGACAGAAGTGAGGTCATCAGGGCGGCACGGTGAGGTCATCAGGACGGGACGGAAGTGAGGTCACCTGAGTGGAAGTGACGAGTTTTGGCTTAGTCTTCCATGGGTCTGAAAGAGGAAAGAGAAAAGGCATTAATGCTCATTACCAAACCTTTTTCTGGTGTCTTATACACCCCATGTTGGACCCTTTGGGTGTCCCCTAAGTGAGCGTGTGTCATGAATGTCTTCCTATCCCATGATGGAGAAGGTCTTAACTTCTGCCCCAAGCTGCCCGAGCTTAGTTCTGGCTCTCCATGACCTTGAATTGGATTAAGTGGCATGGCAGACGGCTGGGGCTCTTGCCCAGCCTGAACGCTTGGAGGATGGAAGGTCCAGGAGAGAGACAGTACCTTCCCCGGGACATAAGAGGGCAGCCCGCCTGGTTTGCATCAGGGCCACGCGATTGGACCTTAGAAGTTCAACCCTGCTGGGGCCTGTGGACACCGCTAGGGGGCACCTGGATGATTCCAGAGCCAATGACTGCACCACTGCTGCCACACCAGGAAGTGCTGCTGGAAGAGGAACCAGGCACACCTGGAGTGCTTCCGGGTGTCCATGCACCACACCAGGAACTTTATTAATGAGTCTGTTAGTTTGATAATTATAGCAGGTAGATTAATGGATTATGGCTTTGTTAATAAGTTTAGATGGGGTGGGGGCAGTGGTAGGGCTGCTGCCTCCCAGTAAGGTGACCAGGGTTTGCATAACTATGTGGAGTGTGTGGTCAGTGTGTGTGTGTTCGCCCCGCGATGGACTGGCACTCTGTCTGGGACATTGTTCTTGCCTTGGGCCCTATGCTCTCAGGGATGGGCTCCTGCAACCCTGTTCAGGAATAAGCAGGTTAGAAAATGATTGACTGACTACCTTCTGGCTGTTAAAGGTTCTGCACAAAATAAAGTGGTTGATTTGATTCAAGAGCCCACCCACCTGTGGTTGCAGACAAGAAATATTCCCCTCCCGCCCCTCCACCTCAAATTATACTCGACGTTGTCACGGAAGATGCGCCAATTATTTCATACAAAGAGGGAAATGTCAGTGTTGTTGCCAGATGTTCAAGCATTGTCTGTACCTTCCCCTCTGTCTAGTACAAGCCATTTCTTAGGCATGTTGGTTTTTTTGGCCCAACACTAAACCAACTGCTCATGGGATATTTCACAGAATGGCATATTTTGTTTTGATCACATCATGTAATGACAAAAACACATCTTCATTAAAACTGCCAAAAAGTGTCCATTGAATGAAAAAAGGGCGCCTTTGCAAAATACCCAAAGTGCTGCTCCACAATAAATCCATCCACTTGTCAGACTCTGATTTACTGAAATGCTAGATGCGGCCCACCTAGCAGCACCAGTTGCAAGACAAGAACCAACCCTTGAAGGGACACCAGATCTCTGCACTTTCACGCCATCTCTCTCTCTCTGTCTCTGACAATCTAAAACTCCCAAATAACCCAACACAGCTTTGGGATGTTAGGGGAAAACTAGAATAAAACCGCATCCAGACACAGAGGGGGAATAAGCAGACTTCAGCCAGATGGCAACCAGTCTGAAATCTGAACCCCCGAGCTCTGAAGCGGTGAGGCACCCGCCAGCGTAACATGCGAAGTGGACTCTGCACCTTGCACCCTACCAGTGTGCTCAATCTCTGGACATTCGCCACGTCTGCTTTGATACCCTTGAGTTACGTGGAGTCTTCTCCAATTCTGACTCACAAAATCAATTTGTTGGGCCTCCTGCCACTTTGTCGAGTGTTGCTGACTCAGTTATGACCTGACAGCTTGTTGTCTCCACATGCGTTAATGTTCCAGTTAATATGGCAATGCGTATGTGCACACTAAAAGCGCATATACAGTCATATGAAAAAGTTTGGGAATCCCTCTTAATTCTTTGGATTTTTGTTTCTCATTGGCTGAGCTTTCAAAGTAAGCAACTTCCTTTTAATATATGATATGCCTTATGGAAACAGTAGAATTTCAGCAGTGACGTTAAGTTTATTAGATTAACAGATAATATGCAATATGCATCATAACAAAATTAGACAGGTGCATAAATTTGGGCACCCTAACAGAGATATGACATCAATACTTAGTTGAGCCTCCTTTTGCAAATCTATCAGCCTCTAGCCACTGTCCTCCTATAGCCTTTGTGAGTGTCTGCATTCTGGATGTTGGTATTTCTGACCATTCTTCCATACAAAATCTCTCCAGTTCAGTTAAATTTGATGGCTGCCGAGCATGGACAGCCTGCTCCAAATCATCCCATAGATTTTCAATGATATTCAAGTCAGGGGACTGTGACGGCCATTCCAGAACATTGTATTTCTCCCTCTGCATGAATGCCTTTGTAGATTTCGAACTGTGTTTTGAGTCATTGTCTTGTTGGAATATCCAACCCCTGCGTAACTTCAACTTTGTGACTGATGCTTGAACATTATCCTGAAGAATTTGTTGATATTGGGTTGAATTCATCCGACCCTCGACTTTAACAAGGGCCCCAGTCCCTGAACTAGCCACACAGCCCCACAGCATGATGGAACCTCCACCATGTTTGACAGTAGGTAGCAGGTGTTTTTCTTGGAATGCGGTGTTCTTCTTCCGCCATGAAAAGCGCTTTTTGTTATGACCAAATAAGTCAATTTTTGTCTCATCAGTCCAAAGCACTTTGTTCCAAAATGAATCTGGCTTGTCTAAATGAGCATTTACATACAACAAGCGACTCTGTTTGTGGTGTGAGTGCAGAAAGGGCTTCTTTCTCATCACCCTGCCATACAGATGTTCTTTGTGCAAATTGTGCTGAATTGTAGAACGATGTACAGATACACCATCTGCAGCAAGATGTTCTTGCAGGTCTTTGGAGGTGATCTGTGGGTTGTCTGTAACCATCCTCACAATCCTGCACATATGCCGCTCCTGTATTTTTCTTGGCCTGCCAGACCTGCTGGGTTTAACAGCAACTGTGCCTGTGGCCTTCCATTTCCTGATTCCATTCCTTACAGTTGAAACTGACAGTTTAAACCTCTGAGATAACTTTTTGTGGCCTTCCCCTAAACCATGAGACTCAACAATCTTTGTTTTCAGATCTTTGGAGAGTTGCTTTGAGGATCCCATGCTGTCTGTCACTCTTCAGAGGAGAGTCAAAGGGAAGCACAACTTGCAATTGACCACCTTAAATACCTTTTACTACTCATGATTGGACACATCTGTCTATGAAGTTCAAGGCTTAACGAGCTCATCCCACCAAGTAATCAGCATTGAGCAGTGACAGGCATTCAAATCAGCAAAATTACAAGGGGACCCACATTTTTGCACAGCCAGTTTTTCACATTTGATTTAATTTCATACAACTAAATACTGCTTCACTAAAAATCTTTGTTCGGAAAACACCCCAGGACTCTGATGTTCCTAGGAAATGAAAGACATACCACTGGTATCTTTTTTGTTGAGAGGCCGAGAGGGGTTCCCAAACTTTTTCATATGACTGTACGTACTAATTTGAGGAGGCAGACGTCCCTCTTGCGTTTGCACTTGCATCTTAATCTCAGAGTGTGCTGATGAATGAGGGCGTATCCAGGCTTCTGCGTTTCACATCTCGTTCGAGGATAACTGTGAAGACAAACATTCAATGTCCACAGATCTCTTCAGCCGACTCACATATTGCTGTATAATGCTGTGCCTTTCCATTTATTAATTTAGGGGACCCTTTTCTCCAGACCAATTCACAATACTTGTGAGCAGTAGCAGTCTCTATGCCCCAAATCTTTTACCCCTCTCTCTGTCATTTGCCCTGTTGCTGATTATTGCCGCCGGCTTCAATTTGTTGCTCAGTTGTGGATAAGGAGATGCCATTATTGTCCCAACTGCACAATCTGGGCAGCATATCAGGAGTCTTGTGTACTCCACTGCTTGAAGAGAGCAGTGACTGTCGAAGGAGTGCACCCCCCCCCACGACATCTCTTACTCAGAGACCGTAAGGTCAAAGGGCAGCCTAAAGCACTGCACGGAGTTTTGGCAGACACCCCTGGGGTGCACATCCTGGGAAACCAGCCCGAGCTGACGTCTCGCTTGGTCCAGCCCGCTGTGCTCCGTTTTCCCCTTTAACATTCCTTTTAAGAGCTATGGTATCTTGTTTCAGTGTCTGAAGCCTTAATAAAAGCCCATCTGTTTGAGCTTTACAGCCTCAGCGTGCCTTGCGCCCCATACCCACTGATATTTTATACTGTCTTGTTACAAGTCCACCTCGATTAAGCTGATACTGTTTAATGTGTAATGTTGAGTTTCCAAAAACCCTGAGAAATCTAAAAAAAAAAAAACATACACTCACAAAGACGACGTTTCTGTGTTTCTAATCTGTCCTCCTTGTTTTATTTCTGGCTCAGTATTCTGAAGTCGGGGATCGAGGCCAGGAATTGCGGTTATTGATTTAAGATGAACATGTAAGAGTGCAGAAAATTGTTACACCAGAGCGACTTGCCAGCTGTGAAAGTAAAGCAGGAGATGTGTTGGGCGCTGGGGTGCCAGAGGAGTGTTTTTTTTGGTTTTTTTTTTGTGGTGGTCAAATTGTCACAGGGAATAGGCACAAACACCTTTGAAGAATTTTACACTCCGATCAGAGGTTTCACAGTTAGTAAGATTCCAGTCCAGTGTGGCAGGTGGGAGAAGCCTGTCATTCTTTTCAGTGTTCCTTTTCATTATTAAGGTTGTTATCTATTTTCTTTCATATCGAGAACTGTTCCATTCAGACACTAAGCTGAGATACACCACAGAAAACATCTGATTCAGCCATCTGTGGCGGGCGGCTAGGCATCATACCCAGCCGGGACACCTGGAAGGAGAGGGATTATGCCTCCCCTGGGCCACGAGAAGACAGCCGCCCTGGTTGCTATGGGGGTCACGGAAACTGAGCTGAGAAGCTCAACCCTATAGAGGCCCGTGGCCACCGCCAGGGGGCGCTTTCTGGATCTTAGAGCCCTGGAAGCCAGCACTTCTGCCACACCAGGAAGTGCTGGTGGAAGGAATTCCAGGGTC
>JANRMT010061414.1:17517523-17538247 GCA_026402145.1 Polypterus bichir lapradei
GATAGATAGATAGATAGATAGATAGATAGATAGATAGATAGATAGATAGATAGATAGAAGAGGAGGCTGAGAAGATTCTAAACGCCTCAGTGAAAGTTCAAGTGGCCTGTCTATCTAAGCCACCCTGTCTTTCTTCTCTGCTATCCGTCGCTCAATCAATCTTTACTTTATGTCGAACCTTTCACAGAGCACACAACCACAAGACCCTCTGCAAAGCAAACAAGAAAACCATCAAAAAAGTGACAGGGTAAAACAGAAGATCATTCACGTGAGTGGTTTGTGATGGGGCCTCGCGCCCTCCCCAGGTCTCACACGCGTCTCCTCAAGGCAAACTTCCCTGCCGTGTGGTCCTTCACCCACAAGCTCTTGTAACTCATTGCTTCTGTGAAAACAGACATCCAAATTAAATTAGAAAGGCCCGCTCCGCCGGCGGCATGGCACTTCCTCTCTGGTCCTGTTTTCTTACTCAACAATCTATCACCTAATTAGGACCAGTAAGGGAATCATCTTCAGTGGATTAACCTTGACGAGCTTGCAGCCCTTCAACATGTGCCCTTTTGATTAGTGCGAGCCGACATGGCAGCCCCTGTAATCCTACACGCTTAATTAAATTCAGATGAGCGGTGGCTGCAAAACTATCTGGAGATGCACAGGCCACCTTGATGGGCTTGATGGAGGTAAGGAGAGCAGCTGGAATGAACAAAAAAGAGCAGAATGGATGGAGCCAGAGTTGGTATTTCACTCGTATTTGGCATGCTGCACCGGCGAGGGTCTGTATGAGAGCGAAGGCACTATGGGTTTGTAAGGAAGACATGTTGTTATGTGAGCTCAGGGTGCACTTAACAATGACATACAGTATATGGCGTGACATAATATGTAATAAACTGTCCAGCCTCACTTTTAAAGTACATGGTAAGAATTTAACTGACTTGGTACGCTTAAGTCAGTTCAGCCCCTATGGCTGTGGCTCATTTTTACCTGGCATGGATCATGTCACAGTTACTTATACTTCATCTAGGAGGTCCAGTTCAGCCACACTAGTGAAGACCTGCCAATTTCACATGTCAGCCCCTCTGGGGTCACCACAGAAAGCATTGTTTAGTGACTCTGGCATGGAACTGTAAAGCCTGGGGATGAAAGTTCAGACCCCACCTCTGAATAATTCACTCAGACTGCCAGGGTCCCTGAAACAGAAATATGGAAAGAGATGCATTACAATTGTTTATAAATTGAATAGCATAAAAGCATCAGCTAAATAAACGTAATTTTGTGAGGATATTGTTCTTGATATAGAAGGAAATGTCCCAAATGTATGAAAACTTTACATCTTAGATTAAGAGCAGTGCAGAGACTATCCAATGGATGCCAATGGGGCAAACTTTCACTTTTTAAAATGGTTTCCTTTAAAAGGGTACCTGTTTTATAGGAAAGTAAAAACCACGCCGACAACCAGTCAGATGTCTTTCGGTCTGTCTTTGTTGTAATGATGTTTGGAAGCAGGAATAAACGTGAAGTGTCAGTGGGACTCCACCTGCCTGCCGCGTGTCAGTCGGCCTCACACTGAACGCTTTCGCAACGCCTGTCTGCTCCGATCCCGTCAGCTGTCTGCGCCCCTGAAATGTAACTAATCACAAAGAAAACAGCCACTTCCTCCATAATCAAAACTGACTCCAGCTCTTTTGATATTCCGTTACGATTTAATTATTGTTTTCCTACTTCTTCTGATTTTAAACATGAAAATAATTAACTGTAATTGCCACTCTTCTGGGTTTTGTTAATGCAAGCGCTTGTGCGACAGAAGCGTTGCGCGCAGTCGCGGCCTCTGCGCTTTGGCGGACCGGCGGTGTCAGCTGCGCCACTCACTGGGGTAGCCGGCACGGAAGGGAGTCGGCGCTGGTACAGGTGGCAAAATAAAGATGAACAACTCTGGAGGAAATGTTTAAAAAGACCCGACTTACTGTCAGCAATCAATGAAACCGTTAGGTGTGCGCAAACTCACGTCCTCTGGCAAGCCACCCGCGTCTTAATATCAAAAACGAGTTATTTAAATCGATACTGCATCGCTCTATTAGCTTGGAGTGTGCGTCAGGTAACTCCATCATCGTTTACACCTTTAGATGAATGGATTCAAATCCAGAGGCTCGTCACTCTTCACGTGACAGGGGTCATCAGCTCCGCTTCAGGGGCGTCATATATAACGCCGTGCGTAGAATTCATAACTTTAAACTGCCTCGGTGTGATGAGTAATGCAGCAGCTCATATGAGCATTCGGTGAAGCAGGCATGGCTCCCATAAGGTGGTGGGGGGGCTGACAGGGCTCTAGCCAGGGGGCCCGGCGCAGGATGAGTAGATATTATGCACAAACAAAACGTATGAACAGAAAGCAAGAATTGATCCTACAGTGTTGAGTGTCAACTTCAGCATAAAATATTTAGAAAACTAAAAACAATATCAAAAAAAGTTTCAGATAAAAAAATTTCTACATACATTTTTCTACAACTTTCTCGCTTTGACATTTTACGAATCCAAATAAAACATAGACCTCTCCACTGGTCGAAAAGTTTGATATTAATTGCTGATTTGGTGTCATATAGTTTTATATATTCTTTATTTATAAACATGGCAAAGAAATGCAACTAGTCAAAAACGACTTAATCATCTAGCAATTCTGTGTATCGAAAATGATTTAAATAAACATGTTGATTTTAGAGAGGTCACTGAAAATCTTTACTTTATAAATATATTCAATAAATGTGCATAATTCTTGTTATGTTTTCGCATCATTAACCTCGCTTATTTTATATTCAATCCTATTGGGTATCACGTTTTCCTTAAGCCTAGTTGAAGGGCCCGTCAGAGATCCTGGCCTAGGGGCCCGCGTTAGAATGTGGGGGCCATGGAAGCAGGCCCCGAAATGGATGGAAGCATGGCTGCTGGTCTCGTCAGATGTTTCTGTCACAAACGCTGTGGATGCAGTTCAATTAGTTCTGAACGTGGAGCTCTCCAACAGTTCATTCATCCATTTTCACTGTAAGTTTAATGTATTTAATTTAGTTTTATGTAAATCATTGATCACTTTACAATGGCAAACACTGTCCATTGGAAACTGTAATCAGTACAACTTTCCAGACATGTTAAATGAGTTTAAGTGATCCTCGACACTCGCTTAACCTCGTGAACCAAAATAAGCTGTAAGGAAACACACGGCGGGTGTTTCACATTCACATTCAACGCACGCTCGGCCAAGAGTCGCAGTACTGTCGGTCTTAAGACGAATATTCTGTCCAACACGATCAAAAGAACAGCAAAAGTCGTTTTACAAATGTGTAACGCATCCAAGTCGGTTCTTTAACTAAAGACGGTTCAGAAATTTAACAAAATGCTTCCAGAAAGGAGGGTGGTACCGGTTCAGGTCTTCTTTAGCAGGTGCGGGAGCGACGAAGTGAATTTGGGAGGTGCGTCCACCTGCAGACCAACCGCGATTCAGTAAATCCGCCGGACAGCCAATCGGATTGCAGGTTTTTTTTTTTTTTGTCACTAAGCCCCAGGTATTATCTTGTACTGACTGCCTGAGGATGTGCCTTACCCCAAGGAGCCGCCATTGGACGCGCATTAGAGAAAAATACTGCAAACAAAATGTATAAGTCATAAACTCCCTCTCTCAAGCTAAATTTGAATCTGGAAGCTTCTCTGTAAGCCCTTCTTAAAGTAGGCGCTTGCATTTCAAGGGCAGGCCCTTGTCAATATGAATTTCCAATGGAAAATCAAATTCATTCCTAATTACGTCTGGGTTACGAGAACTGTTTAAGCTTTGATGTCAAAAGAATTTAAACTAAACAAATGGCAGATGCTAACACTCCAATCAGTTAAGCACTAGACTGAGGAGTTGGTTCCCAACAACAAGTCAGTGACACCGTGAGCACACATCAGAATGGATATTTTACTCAGAAGTCACACTGTGCTGTTTAGGATGGTCTGTGCTCACGTCATTCCTAGTGACCACTTGTGATTTAGTCTCACTCTGCCTGACACCTTCCGCATGGCTAATAATACATACTAATGTTCTTAACACTTGTTAGCTGCATTCTGGTGTCTTCAATGTGGGGGTCTTCTTTTATAATAAACAAATGAGAGACAGTGTCCTTCCCAGTCTTGTATGTAATAAAAACTGAGGGAGTGATTTTAAGCAGTTTCTAAAGATCTTACTGTGTTGTTATACTCAGTTTGTTATAATATAATATTAATGTTATTGTCACTGTCTCTATGCACACTGTTATGGATTCATTCATACGGGCAGACCAAGTATGGTACACAGGGACTAGGCTGCATTTAGAAACCATTAGCCTAGCAGTTTGGAGAATGGGACAAACTGCAGTGGGAGCATTGTGCTATTCTTGTTGGAGGTGGGGTTTGTGTTTATTGTCCTTGTTTGGAGACCAGAGAGGGGCATTGTACTATTCCTGAGATGAAACTAAATCTTTACTTTCCTTGTTTGGAGACCAGACAGGGCCCTGCACGTGGAGAAGACAGTATAAATACATGGAACAAGCAGATTATGTCCTCCGTCCGGAAAACCCTTTCAGCGTGGTGACGAAAGATGGCAGACTGCGTAGATCAAGACTCCCACACTTTGATAAAGTCTGTCATAAGCTTCCCGTCTGTAACCGCGTAAAAACCGTCATTAAAGTAAGTTAAAGTATATCGGTTTCTCTCGTGTGATTTTTGTACCGCCGTAATCACGATAGAAGGGATATCGCCTTTTCTGTCATATTTCTATATTTTTTGGTTACTTAACATGCCGCAATGTCAAAAGAACACATTTCCGAAGAGCTAATGCCTCCTAAGGAAACATGTGTAACGTTTGAAAAGCGGTGCTTTCTGCTCTCTGTGTAATTATCAGCAGTCTACATTAATGACTTTGCACGTAGCACTAGCTTCCACCTAACAGGGCTTTGGAACTGTCAGCGTTGAATAAACATTCTGAGCAAGAGATGTAATCATGGTGGCTAGAAAGACACCTTTTAATCAAAAAATATATGTCACCTGTTCAATTTAGTGATTTTACAATGTGATTATATATGAGGGGCATTCAAAAAGTTTGTATTATAATGAATTGTTAAACGTTTTGATTATATTATTTATGTGCGGAGTAGGAGGAGTGTGAAGGGGGAGTAGTGGTGGTCTTTGTATTATAATGAATTGTTAACATTTTTTATTTATGTGCGGAGTAGGTTGGAGTGTAAAGGGGGAGTAGGGGTGGTTGTCTGATAAATACCTTTTTGTTTTATCTTGAATACTGGGATTGTTTGTATTATGACTGTGTATATTGTTAATGTTCAAAATAAAGGTAATTTTTAAAAAATAAAAAAAAGATAGATAGATAGACAGATAGATAGATGTAAGGCACTATATGATAGATAGATAGATAGATGTAAGGCACTATATGATAGATAGATAGATAGATAGATTTAGTGATTTTACAATGTGATTATATATGAGGGGCATTCAAAAAGTTTCCGCACTTTTATATTTTCGTTTGAAACGGCGAAGGCGGGAGGAATAGTAATTGATTGTGTCTGAGAGTGTCATATGACTGGGAAAATTGCATTGCGAAGAAAGGTGACTATGCAAAAAAGTGATGTATTTTTGAAATTCTTAATAAACTAGGGGGCTCCGTCCCCTGCTCGCTTCGCTCACCCACCCCTGGGTTTGGTTTACCGAATATACAATTTAAAGAGATTGTTATTTTCATGGGAATTGTTACATATGCATTATTTTCACTTTTACTTTAAAACATTTGTAAAAACAAAACTTGTCCTTTATTTCCTACCCCGGATGTATAATGTGAGGGGGGGGGGGGGCGGCTGAATGCATGCTAAGGAGATGCCGTCAGATCATCTGCTGTCTTTCTGCTGCTGCTGGCGAGCCTGCAAAGCCTGCAGCAGCAGCTGTCCTTTTGCCACTTCGTGTCTCTGCCGCTTGTGTCGTGAAGGGGAGGGGGGGCTGAACACACACTAAGGAGAAGCGGTCGGATCATCTGCTGGCTTGCTGCTGCTGGCGAGCTGTGTGTTCTGCTTGCTGTTTGTCATTGTTTTAAGAGCTGGGAGCACATGAAGCATGTCTACCAAAAGCATTAAAACAACTGCTAGGTTAGATGTCCGTGAACTTATTTTAAATGTTGTCTCACTGCCTTGTCTCACATGACATTAAAGTGTCTCTCATGGTACGTCAAATTGTCTTCCGAGAAGTTCACATCTCATCTCCCTAGTCTCCCTCCCAAGATTTTTTTTTACAATAGAGAGATAGATTTTAAAAAGTGCGGAAATGTTTTGAACGTCTCGCGTATGTGTGTGTGTGTGTATATATACACTATATCATTATAAAAATTCATTTTTAAATACAAAATAATTTTTCAAAAGTATTTTTTCTCATAAAAATCATTAATGGATGGGCCAATCTGCCTGCTAGTGTGGGCAGGACCCCCTGAGGCCCACCCAAAATGATGAATTTGCTCTGTTTTAAGGGTAGGTGACATCATAAAGAGGGTTGTTTAGGGCAGGATGCATTTAATTATTGTATTCCTTGATTATTAACATATTTTCATTAGCCGTGGCCTTAACAAAAACTTTATGGAAAAAAAAACCTTTATTTGAGATTAATTTTAGCAATCAGTTGGGGATACCAGGCCACACTGGCCACCTCTTAGATTCTACCCATGATTGCCACTTTTGTTTTATCTTTGGTGAGCACACCAACCTGCACAAGCATGGAGACAATTGGAGTAAGTGATCAAAAACGTATGCTGCTCAGTCAGCTGCGTTAGCCAAACACATGCAAAAAAAAATCACATGCAGGTGGAACAGAACCTGACCAAGTGTGTGGACACAATAGCAGAGTGGAGGACGAGTCCTGCAGAGTCCACACAGTCATCTGACAGAGTAGGTTTATGTAGAGAAAACTCTGCAGAGTCTGCAGCCTGCCATCTATCTATCTATCTATCTATCTATCTATCTATCTATCTATCTATCTATCTATCTATCTATCTGTTTGACATGGTAGAAATTGTTACCTTAAATATATTGTGGCAGACGGCCGGAGTCCTTACCCAGCTGGGATGCCCTGAGTATGGCGGGACCAGGGGAGAGCCAACAGAGGGCTGCCCCCTTGGCTTACACCGGGGCCATGGGTTATAAGCATTGAAGCTCAACTCCGCCTGAATGTTTACAGGGCTTGTTGGGCACCTGTACTCCTTCCGGGTGCCCTATAAAATGAGCCAGTCACCACCACTCAATGGCCTGAGTCAGGAGGAAGTGGACAAAGCTCTTGAGGAGGAGTGGAGGCGGAAGGACTGGCGGAAAAAGGGACTGTGTTGTGCTCTTTGAACATTGTGTGCTGGACTGCATAAATAAACTGTGTGCTTTGTGGTAAAGTCGTGTCCTGCCTGTCTGTGTATGGGATAGGGCTGCTGTACGTGTCCTGGGTTTCACAATGTATTGTCACGCTTGGGTCACAGGTGGTTGTAGTAAACAGGAATTTTATTCAAACACTGCAAACAAACATTTGTTTCTTTTTCAAAAGCTTAAACGTGCTCCATGACAAGTCAGAGATGACAGTTCCGCTAGGAGCAGAGAATGTCAGACAGAGATAAAAGCAAAACAATCAATTCCAAAACTGACAGGCGCTGCACAAGGCTTTTAAGTTAGCGGAGTATCGCGCGAGGTTTGCATTAAGCGTTATGGCGCAAGTGAGAAGGTAAGGAGCAATGTGAGGGTAGTCTGTGTTTCAGGGATTGGGGTTTTCCCAGGGGCGGCTGTATCTTCTTGGGGTGCGATCAGCACTCCAGCTCACAATATACATCTGTTAATAATCAACCTGAAGAACCAGGCAGGAGGAAGCTTGTCCATTGCATTTTTTTTATTTCTCATTATGAAAAGGGATGTACTCCATCACAGAAGCCTGTGATGAAATAGTCATAGAGACAGCGAGCTACATTTGTAGATAACTGAATTTACACAACAATGTCCAATTATGACTTTCTCTGATTGGCTCACTAGCTTACATTCACTTTGATTGGCTAGAAGACATGAGGTGTTTGAGAAGAGAGCTTTAACCAGCTTACATACCCCAAAATAAAAGTTTAATTTCCACTACATTCTTGGTCCTTACAATGCTTTCCAGTACTTGTTGAGTTCCTGTGTTCGTGACATCTGTCAAGTCTTACTGGGTACATGATAGTCAGCCAACGTCTTGAACCATCACCTAGAACTTTCTTGTTCTTTGTTGTTCTCTTGACCTTTATCTGGTATGTTTGAACAAGTTTCTGATATTTGTTAACCCTTTTGTACTACTTCTAAGATATGGTGAATGCTATATTTTAAGCATATGCACAATAACTATATTACCCCTAAATGACTATGTGAGCCCTAAGTGTCCACAATAGTTCATTTCCTTCCTGTCTGTCTGTAGATTTACTTTTGTATAATGCTGTGTTTTTAACACTAGTCTGCACAACTCATAACATAATCTGCCTTACACATAACTGTGCCATTTTCTTTTCAAATACTCAAATGTGTATTTTACACTTAATGGTAAAATACTGAACACATAAAACATGAGGCAAACTGTTAAATAACCAACCTCAAGCTCTTATCAAACATTGTCCTTGTCATTCTGTGCACCCCTATGATGGGCATAGATCCCATCCTTCAACTCGGGATTAGGCCGCACCCAAATATTACATGTGATGGTCACCACAGATTTACATTTCTGGATTACATAGAAGACAATGTCTGCTTATCTTTTCATTTTTGTGAAGAACAACTCTGCAGTCATATTGGTTGATATACGAGGTGTGGCAGAAAAGTAATGAGACTGATTTTTTATTTAAAGAAGTTTTTATTTTTTTCAAACATCAATGTTATCCCCTTCAAAGTAGTTCCCTTGGGCAGCTACACACCGATGGAGACGTTGTTCCCACTGTTGGTAGCAGCGCTGGAAGTCTTCAACCGGTATGGTCTTCAGCATGTCCGTTACACTCTTTTGGATGTTTTCTAAAGTCCCGAAATGACGTCCTTTGAGGACATTTTTCAGTTTAGGAAAAAGGAAAAAGTCACACGGACTGAGGTCAGGTGAATAAGGGGGCTGGGGGACCACAGGAATGCCTTTTGAGGTCAAAAATTCTGTTATGGAGAGGGCAGTGTGACATGGGGCGTTGTCATGATGGAGCATCCATTGGTCTTCAATGTCTGGTCTCGCGCGAATGACCCTTTTTCTGAGCCTTTCAAGGACGTCTTTATAAAAAACTTGGTTGACAGTTTGTCCTGGAGGAACAAATTCTTTGTGGACGATTCCCCTTTTGTCAAAAAAACAAATCAGCATTGATTTGATCTTCGATTTGCTCATTCGAGCTTTCTTTGGTCAAGGAGAGTTTGCAGTGTGCCACTCCTGACTTTGCCTCTTGGTCTCAGGATCGTATTCAAAAATCCATGATTCATCACCTGTGATCACACGACTAAAGAATTCTTGCTCATTAGCGATTCTGTCAAGAAGATCAAGACACTTGTTTTTTCGATTGTCCTTCTGCTCAATTGTGAGGTTTTTCGGCACCATTTTGGCACAGACCTTTCGCATGTGCAAATGTTCAGTCAAAATTTGATGAACGGTAAATCTGTTTAAAATTAATTGTTCACTCAACATTCTTAATGTTAAACGACGGTCTGATCTCACAAGAGTGTTCACACGTTCGATGTTTTCATTGGTTTTTGAAGTTGAAGGCCTCCCTGAAAAACTTGAGCTCGGGATAAAGAATGTTCCCCATAGGCCTGTTTTAACTTTTCAAACGTCACACTTGCCGATTCCCCAAGCTTAACACAAAATTTAATGGCACAACGTTGCTCCAAATTCCGCTGTTCCATTTTGCGTGACGCACAACCAAAAACACAACTTCGCTAATAGCAGTCACAAAAATCACGTAGTTAACGGAAGGAGTTGAAACTCGCACTGAGCTATGGGAGGGTACTGATACACGTGCTCTATCAAGGACGACAGCGCAGCGTTGCCAGATCGCTTGCAGTGTTGCCAGTCTCATTACTTTTCTGCCACACCTCGTATTTAAAGATCTCTGTCTGTGGGAAAAGACACCAAGAAGGTGTTCAACTCCAACTGCTGGGTCAGGAGCGAGTTCTCAATGACAGTGAGTTACATTAAATTAAGTGGGTGTAGATGTTCAATTTTTGCCCACTGTCTGGGTTTTACACCTGACCTTGTCGTTGTCCATGTAAAGTTTGCATGTTCCCCGTGTAAATATTTCTCTGGATACTCCAACTTTCCCTTCACTAGACATGCATATGAAGGTAACTCTAAATTGTCTCTTTGTGAGTAAATGTAGGTTTGTTGGTAAATATATCGGGTGGTGGGCTAGAACTCCAGCCATCGTTTTATTCCCACCTTGTGGTCAATGCTGTTGAATTAGGGACTAGCCCCCACTTGGTACTATGCTGGAAGAAGGGGACGGAAATTCTATGGCTAGGTCAATGGATGATTATTTGTGATGTAACTTTAACCCTACACCTAACCCTGAAGCTAGACAGAACTCCATTTAGGAAAACTTTACTTTACTTTACTTGAGTCCTCCTCAATTTTAGAGTGCACCTTTGCCCTGGAATTACAGAGAAGGGCCGCACTGTTCATTTATCGAGGGAGTTGGAATGATTAGACAGTGTGCTGAAACCACATCCATGGCTTCTTCAAGGAAGTAACACATAATAAATAAGTCATTTTCGTGGAAATTCGGTACTAAATTGCCTCTTTGTAGAAAGCGTGCCTGCCTCAGGCAGCACTATGCCTCTCTCTGGTGGTTATGTATATGCCACTTAGCTGCAATTCAAATGATTGCCGGGACCTGTTCTGTGAGACACTTGAGTTTTGTAAATCTTGCTCTTGAGACATTCCAGAAGCACTTGTCAAACAGCCAGACGGGTAGTGAAAATCTCCCGAGAGCTTAGTGGTGCAGGCGTTTGACAGCATCTAATGTAGCAGGCTGCTAGACCATCCCTTCTTCTAGTGCAGGATATCGGCTTTTAGAGCTTCACGTATGATGTCTGTAAGCAGATGAAATGGCGACAGACTGATGGAAAGACAGATAGGAAAGGCAAAGTATGATAAACAGATAGTAATAGTAGTAGAAGTAGACCGAGGTGGACAGAGTACAGTGAAATACAAACATACACTACGTCACCAGTCTCCAGTGCTCTGATAATGAAGAATCTATTAAACTGTAGAACTTCATTTTATTTAATAGAAAACAAACAGATGAGCTTACCTGAGGTTGTGCTTTCAGCTTCTGAAATCAAATTTGTCACTTGAAAATGAATCAAATTTTTCAGGATTCTTAAAAGCTCTCTCTGCTCTGTTTTTTGTATTTGAGAAATGTTGAACTGTCACTGTGCCCTCAGAAATTACCAGCTGGGATCTGTTGCCATACGGAATGATGTGACTTCCAAAATCATCTGGAAAATCATGCTAGAACGTGTAAATTAAAGAGACACGAGAAAGGGTGGTAGGAGAAGTCATTGAAGTGACGTCTGTCTGGAAGTTCTCTGATCTTGATTGTGACCCTGATCTGACTCAGATAACCACCACCACACCTAGATGGATAGATAGATAGATAGATAGATAAGATAGATAGATAGATAGATAGATAGATAGATAGATAAGATACTTTATTAATCCCAAGGGGAAATTCACATACTCCAGCAGCAGCATACTGATAAAAAACAATATTAAATTAAAGAGTGATAACAATGCAGGTAAAACAGACAATAACTTTGTATAATGTTACTATTTACCCCCCCCCCCGGGTGGCATTGAAGAGTCGCATAGTGTGGGGTCTCCTCAGTCTGTCAGTGCAGCAGGACGGTGACAGCAGTCTGTCGCTGAAGCTGCTCCTCTGTCTGGAGATGATCCTGTTCAGTGGATGCAGTGGATTTTCCATGATTGACAGGAGCCTGCTCAGCGCCCATCGCTCCGCCACAGATGTCAAACTGTCCAGCTCTGTGCCTACAATAGAGCCTGCCTTCCTCACCAGTTTGTCTAGGCGTGAGACGTCCTTCTTCTTTTTGCTGCCTCCCCAGCAGGCCCTAGAAGGCTTGTGAGGGTCAAATTAGTGCAGCAAAACACAATGAAGAAAACCCTGATGTATTCCACTTGAAAAGTACACCTTGGAATAAGATTTGTTTTCCAGCAAGACAACAATCACAAGCATAAAGCCAAAGCTACACATAAATGGCTTAAAAACAACAAGGTTAATGCCCTGGAGTCCATACCTTAAAATAACTGAGAATTTGTGGCTGGACTCGAAAAAAGGCTGCTCACTAATTAACATGTGACCTGACAGAGCTTGAGCAGTTCTTCAAACAAGGAATGGTGAAAACTGCAGTGTCCAGACGTGCAAATCTGATAGAGACCAGGACTCAAGGCTATCATGGCTGCCAAATGGGCATCTACTAAATACTGTCTTAAATGAATTTAGACCACTTTGCAAATATTTGTTTTCATTTTGTTATTGTTGTGTCAGTATCAACAAAGCCAAATTAAAATATTGCGATTCAATGTTGAATACTAATACAATGTGAAAATGTCCATGGGGTGAGTACTTTTATTAGGCACTGTAGATAGACAGATAGATAGATAGGAAAAGCACTATATGATAGATTGATAGATAGATAGATAGATAGATAGATAGATACTTTATTAATCCCAAAGGGAAATTCACATAATTCACATCTATTCTTATTTGTATAGTGCCTTTTACATATCTATCTATCTATCTATCTATCTATCTATCTATTGTGAAAGACGCTATATAGCGCCTGACACGGCACAGACTGACACAGAGGCACGTGTAAAAAATCACACAGGCTTTATTAGTTCTTCAGCCGTGGGGCACGTCTTCCCCGTGTCCCACAGGCCCAACACAGTCCCAAAAGCACTTTAACAACACAAAGCAACAACTCTCCACCTTGTACCACCACTCCTCTCAGGCAACCTCGTCCTCTTCCTCCCAATTCTGGCCCTGTAGTGGTGGAGGCTGGCCCGTTTTATGCCCCACCCGGAAGTGTTCCAGGTGCTTGACCACCTGGTCCCAATTGCACCTCTGGGTGGGGCTGATGACTCGTCCAGCTGGGTTCTTGAGTCTCGGCAGCACCCCCTAGCGGCCACCCCATCTCCCAACCAGGCTGTGGAGGACTCCATGTCCCATGGAGCCACGCGGGAGAGTGGGAAATGAACATTGGCCAGGGAGGCTGCCACCTAGCAGTATTGAGCTGTCCATGGTGGCCCCACTGGAACATATGCAGCAGGGGCGTCCCAGCCGGGCATGGGACCCGGATGTCCATCACAATATCTAGATAGATAGATAGATAGTGTGGACGCTAGGGGTCGCTGTTGCCCCATCGAACCCACCAGACAGACGTCCCAGGCACACTGGTAAAATAACAAAGAAGATTCTTTTATTATTATCTTCAACAATAGTACCCAAAACACTGCACACTCCACAATTAACAATTAACAATTCCCCAATCAATAATCAATAAACACAATCCTCCACTCCCAGCAGCTCTGTCCTCTACCACCCAACTCCGGCACGATCTGCTGGGTTTCCCCCAGTCTTTTAAAAGTCTCTGACTCAGAAGTATTCCACCTCCGGGTCAAACGCCTTCTTCAGTTGTCCCAGAAGTACTGCGGGTTTCCGTCCTCCTGACCTCTAAGTACTTCCGGGTTAATGTCACCATAATATCTCTATGGTTCTTGGTGAGCTCCCCCTGGCAGCACCCACGGCACCCAACAGGGCTGAAGAACCGGACTCCATGTCCCATGCTGCCCTGTGGGAGTCCGGGGAACGATTTCCATCCAGGGGAGCTGCCATCTAGCGTCCCGGGGGATGTATTTTCCTGAAAAGGCCACTGTCTTCATTTGAGGGACGTCCCGACCGGAGTGAAATGCCGGCCGTCCATCACAATAGATAGATAGATAGATAGACTGCGGTGGGCTGGTGCCTTGCCCGGGGTTTCTTTCCTGCCTTGTGCCCTGTGATGGCTAGGATTGGCTCCAGCAAACCCCCGTGACCCTGTAGTTAGGATATGTGGGTTGGTTAATGGATAGATAGATAGATAGATAGAAGGTGCTATATGATCAATTAATAGATGCTATTTCCTATGGAAGTCTCTGACTACGTCTGCAGGACTTGCAAATGTCTCCCAGAACGATACTTGTACATACTGTAAATGCCTCCACCTACGTGTGGCTGTAATGCGATTTGTTAATATTGTGTCAGATTTCTGTATTTTGTAGGTAGAGTTTTTTCTCACTTTGCTCAATTTCGGTATCCCTATGCTCCTCTCCGAATTGAACCTGAAAACACGCACAGACTGTTCTTGGCACATTTTCATTCCTACATTGAAGGCCGTTAAACACGCAGAGCGTCAGTCAGTTTCAATAAGTCTCAGTCATGTATTATTTCTGATGGTCAGTTAGTCTTAGAGGGCTGACTGTGGTTTTGAATTTCACTAACTCAATAAATCTGCACAAGGCTTCCTTTTTTCAGGGATAGTTGTGATTTGCCGCCAAGTAGAGATCAGACCAAGGTTCATGTCAGAAGGCCGAAGTGCAGCAGATCTGACATGCAGGGCTCCACTAAGAGTCTATTTTGTGGCTGACTGGCTTACCACATTGAGGCTGCCAAGGTCACCTGCATGTTTATTAGGACAGGCTCTGTTTCAGATTTTTCATGTGTTTCGCCTTCCTAAGGTTTGTCATTCTGCCGTATTTACCTTCAACACTCATTTGGTTTGAAAATTCCTCAGTGTGGCTCGCCACCAGAACTTGACGTTTTTTTTTATTTTGGCCATTAATGAGCCTTTCATATAATCCCCAAAACAGTGTGTAGGATCTTGCAAACAGATGAGCAGCTAGAAAAACAACTGTTAAAATGGCGGAACTTTAAACTGGGGCTTTGATTTAACTTTTAATTGAATTTAAATGGGCCAATAAAAGACAAATAGCTGTGCTGCAGTCTCTGAAGGGCTTAAGGGGCAGACAACTAAAAGGAGAGCTGGCCAAAATTCCTTTTGATTCAAGTTCCCCGTTGAATGAGGCCACGTTATTCTTCTATTTCAGTTTTACAGTGGGAGGCAGCAACATACAGAACGTGATCTCGAGCTCTTCGGACTGCTGTTTTACCATTCTGACTGATGAAGAAATTTCCTTCTTCTTCCTCAAAGGGAAACTGAAATGGTGCTATCAAGATCTACTCGGACAAACGCTGTGTAATTACAGACAGTAATGCAACTTCATTTTCACTGCAGTGCCACACACGTGCGATTAGGAGAGAACTAAAGGGCCTGAATAAAAGTAATTCCATGCCTGACCAGGGGGCGGCAGGGTGCACTAATTGTCTCTCTCGTTCCCTTACAGACCATTCTCGGGAAATCCCGCCCGTTTCCGGTGCCACCGATGACGTCACTTCCATTTCCTGCCCTGATTACATCACTTCCTCTGCTTGTATTTAAAAGCCGCCATTTTAAGGCAGCAAGGCACCTCTGAACATGTCTGTTCAATTCAACCAATTTTTCAGCCAGGAAACATCATACGGATGGCTGCACCAATGACTCTTTGTCGTTCTTGTGACAGCAGATACAGCTACGTGTTGAAAATAAAGACCTGACACAGATACTTTGTCTTTGGGCTTTACTGCCTAGTGAATGAAACGGCAGTTATCAGTAAAGTTAGGAGCATTCATTACATCTGGTAATTTTTCAGACATTTTTTTCCAATATTTGGAATCATTTATTATTTTGGGGGCCGGTTGGAACATCACTTAGCGTCGTATATATTTGCCATCATAATCGGTGCCCATTGCCAGGGCACATTTAGTTGTCATGGGCATGTCTTTGAAGATCATGACCAGAGTTGTGCAAGTTCACACCGCACAAGAACTCGCTCAAAGTTCAGTTCACACAGATTTAAATGAATAAATTCACATTCATAGTTCACCATTTCGATTTGAACTTGTTCATGTTCAGTTTATTTGCATTTTTTACGGAGTGAGAATAAATGACCCATGAGTTTACTTTTTTCAATTTTCCATGCCTTATATTAGGCTGTTACAGTATTCTTGAATAAATACAATAATTTTTATTTAAATACACTTTATTGATTTATACCCAGCAACAAACACGTATAACCATACATGCTAATATCTTCCCGGTCAAAAAAGAAATTAAATAAATGCAAGTATACATATAAATTACCGCTCTATTTCCAACCGTGAGACACAAGTGGTGACTGTGTAACCAGCGTGTAGGTGAACTAACCGATTACACTGCCGGTCACAATTCGCGTCACATGTTGCATGTCCAATGGGGAAAAATATAAAGTGGCCTCGCGAAGTCCAACGTTTTCCTAAAAGCGAAAGCAGAGCTTTACCGCGTGCTCGTATCAGCGTTGGTGCAGCTTAAGCACAAGGAGGCAGACACAGACAGTGCCTATTTGATTTGACGTTCCAAATACAAATAAATGGCAAAAAATTCGTACAAAATAAATATTCATAAAAATCCACTATCTGTGCTTATCCAAATACCGTATTGGGATTCGGCTCCACCCCTACATTACAGGGTAAGGCAAAACATTTAATCTGGAGCTAAACCAGATCCAGAATGTCACATAAAACTGAACCAGCTCACGTTCAAGTTCTTCAGTTGCAAATGAGTTACGTTAAGTTCACCGTTCATAGAAAAACGAGCTTGCTCAATAAACACGCTCTTTTGAACTAGTTCATGCACAACACCGGCCATGACCCTGATCTCACCGTAATGGCATAAAAGGTCTTCTAGGTTGATCCTTCTCTATCTAAGCTGTGGATACAAACCCTTTTTCAACTGTGCTACAGAAAATTCTTTGCATATTTGAAATCTCTTTCTTACTTTTCGACCATAATTTAGTTTTGCATTTTTACTTGTCGTACAGCATTTTCTCTTGCTTCCAGTTTTGACCTCTTCCCTGTCTTTGCACATTCCTGTCATGGTCTCAAATACTGACTGCTTTGCAGCCATAACAATAGCAAGTGGCACCAGTCTACCATTTGTCACCAAAATGACTTTTTCCAGAATTCAATAGTGAAGTGCTGCCTCTTAATGACCCCATACACCTCTGGAAACTCAATGGTGTCATTCCAAGATAGAAGAGGCCAGAATGAAATAGACTGGGAGATTAAGAGGAAAATAGTAGTCAGAAATGTTGAACGGTCAGAACCAAAGCATCAAAGTAAACCTAAATGTCAAAGCTAAAACATTCGTCAAACTACTCGTCAAAATAACTTGCAATTACAAATTACCGTATATATTTAGAAAATTACAGACTTCACATGATGTAAGATCCCTTACATACCTTTTAGTCTGAAATAAGATCTTTTATGATCACCTTTTTGTAGATCCCTTAAGGCCTTGCATCCCTTACAGCACCCTAAATTGTCAAATGTGAGTGCCTGCCTACATGTACAAGCTCCTAAAGAACACACAAACTACACCAAACTACTGAAAATAAAAGGAATACTACAAACACAGAAAGACTATGATAAATAAATAATAAATAAAGGGCAAATAAATAATATACACAGATGTCAATATGCGCAAGAAAGAAAATGCTCGAAAGAGTGAAAAGAGGCAAGAAACATCAAAGTGACGGTGTCTGGCTTCATAAAAAGGTGAGAACAGCTGATAATTTTACTTTGTCTCCATAGCGGCTTTAATCAAAAATGGTTGCACACCGACTGTATGCATTGTCATGAGCTAGAAGTCCCAAGCCCTAAACCATTCCAAAGCACTTCCATTAGCACTTCCCAAAATGGCCACTAGAGGGGGGTATACCCTGAGGGGTATACTGGCTAGATACATAAAGGGCCTCATTGAATTTTTATAAAATAAAAAGGTTTATTCTTAATGAAAATGCTTAAATATAACATGAAGATCCAATGAGCACAAAGACATAAAGGAATGGCCTAAAGAAGTGTTTCTGAAAGTTGGTGGTGTCACGACCCAGTATTTCACATGTGACCCACAGGCAGGGGAGTTGGGGAGGAGCGGTGGGTCCCTGGGTCCTCAATCCCATTCCGTGAATTTAGCATGATCATCTGAGTGGTTGTGGGCTGCTCCACTTCAGTGAAATGAGCGTGATCGTCAAAGTAATTGGGTGTCCTTCACCATCTCAAGCGCATCAGAGTGTTAGATAAATCAAGTGTGATCATCAATGCCTTTCCCCCTATCTGCGGCAGCCAGGTGTTGCTATTTGCGTGTCTCCTTGGCCTGGTCCATCTGCTTGGATCCTCAACAATGAGGATCCTGTGAGCTGGATCGCCCTCAGGGAATCTTTCCACATGGCCGTAACTGATACTCCTTCACAATGCATGTAATGTGCTTCATTTGAGACTCCGCGTTCAACACAAAATCAAATAAGTGATAACCAAGGATTCTCCGTAGAGACACAATACCAAAGGAGTCCAGTCTTCATCTCAGATCACTATCCATGTTTAGAAAAACAGGAATCAGCAGGACTCTAAAGACTTGGACCTTCATCCTTTAGCAGAGATATCAGGAGCGCCACACACCCCTTTCCAGTGACCTCATAGCCCCCCCCTACCCGCTCTCCCAATCCATCTATTAACTTCACAGGAAGCGTCACCAGAGGCATGAATGTCAATGACGAGGTAAGTAAACCTCTCAACGTGGTCGACATTCTTCCGCAGATACATGCACCGCAGATGGCTGTGCCAAAGAAGTCATTAAAGGCCTGGATCTTGGTTTTTATCAGGACACTCACAAGCCCAGACACTCAGACTCCTCACTTAGTGTCCCGAGAGCTCCAATCAGAGTCTCCATTGACTCCACGAAGATCACAAAATCGTTGGCAAAGTCAAGATCAATACATCTCTCATCACCAACAGATGCCCTACAGCCGCTGGACCCTATGATCCTGCCCAACACCCAGTTCATGCAAGCATTGAACAAAGTAGGAGCAAGAACACACCTTTAAAGAACCCCAAAATCAACCAGGAAATAATGCATAGGTTCTGCCTCCATTCTGCACAGCACTCACAGTGTCAGTGTACAGGCCACCCATGAATTCCAGTAATTTTGGGGGCATCCCATGAAATTTCAGGATGTCCCACAGGGCAGCTCAAACAACGGAGTCAGAACCATTATGAAAATTGACAAAGGCTGCAAAGAAACTCTGACGACATTTGCATTTGTAGTTGATGAGAACCCTCACTGCCAAGATGCGGTCGATGGTAGACTTCTTAGGTGTAAAACCAGACTACTCCAGTAGCTGGTAGGTGAGCAAGTGATCGCAGATCCTATTGAGGATGACCCTAACAAGGACCTCACCCAGCACCAAGAGCAGTGCTATCCCCTGTAGTTGCCGTAATCCAGGTGATCACCCTTCACTTTCCAGATAGGGACGACAAGTCCCGTTTTCCAGTCAATTGGGATGACGCCCATCTCCCAAATGGAAGCAAAGATTGCTTGCAATGCCAGGAGGATTTCCTTACCACCAGCCTGGAGAAGTTCACCCTGGATACCACCTGTACAATCTCAGTGAGACTGAGTGGGTCACAGCTAATTGGGGAACACAGAGATGTCCAATGTCATAGCCGGAGGATCAGCTTTGAGCAGCTGCCCAAAGTAGCCAGTCCAGCAGGTCACAACTGCAGAGTCATCTGTAAGGACCATTCCATCACTCAGCTCAATCAAGACAAAAGAGCTGTTGGACTTCAAGCATGCCAAAGAGCCTCTGACACCAGTCACCATTCAGGGTGAGGATGTGGAAGTGGTGCAGAGCTACGAGTACCCAAGGCTTCATATAAACAGCTGACTGGACGAGTCTGACGACACGGTGGTGCTGAACAAGAAGGTCCAGAGCAGACTGCACTTGCTAAGGAGACTCTAGAAATGTCAGTCTGCAGCAGCCAGTGTGATGTTCTAGGTTGGTGGTGTAGTGTTCTCCTGGAGATTGAGTTTGGAAGACTCACAATGCCTGTACCATCACAAGGAGAACCCTGAACACACTAGAAGCTGTTGTGGAAAAGAGGATTGGATACCATCTTGAAAAATCCCTTCTATCCCCTCCATGAGGTGCTCTTGAGGAACACTTTTAGCCACAGGCTCATTCCACTACAGTGTGCTAAGTAAGAAGTGCCTCTGGGGGTCTTTTCTGCCCACTGCTAACAGGCAGTTCAACATTTTCTCCCAAAGTTCCAGAACAAATGCTTATACTCTTTAGGTTCAGTTGTAGTCCTTTTGCTGCTTCTGCCCAATATGTGTGTATTATTTATCTATCTTTTGATTATATTATTTATCCTGTGCATCACTATCTTTGTTTTTTATATTTCTGCGGCTGTATACATCTAAATTTCCCCTTGTTATTAATAAAGTTTTTCTAATCTAACCTAACATGCTCAGTCATATCTGAAGAAAGGCTGACACGGACACAGAAGAAGAGCAGACTCCACAGACAGTAACAAGATTTGAACCCAGCACATCGTTGGCATGAGGTAACCACTGTACCACCATGCCACCCATGAGAAAATCAATCTTTTTTGATTCATACATCAGCCCAGTTAAAAAGAAAAAACTTTATTTCATTATTTTTACTGCATTGGTTACCTGTTCAGTT